>OZ026558.1:5031468-5123968 GCA_964020155.1 Chondrilla cf. caribensis | reverse complement strand
CTGGTAAAAATGGAGTCCCCGGTGCTATTGGTAGACCTGGAATAAAGGGCGAACAAGGCACTCCTGGTACTGATGGTGAACCGGGCCCACCAGGAGCTCAGGGCTTGCCGGGTACAGAGGGGCAGTCAGGATCACAGGGAGAACCAGGTCCTCCTGGTGGTGACGGTCCTCCTGGTGCAAAGGGTACAGTGGTAAGTTGTATGCTCTCATTAGTGCTATTACCAGATGTTCGTATTAAGAGCCAGTTGTTGGCATATTTGCTCACTTCCAGGGTCCACCCGGTGCTACTGGTCCACCGGGTTTCCCTGGACCAACTGGAAGTCAAGGTTCACCTGGTCCACCTGGCCCACGTGGTCCCCCTGGTGATGTTGGACCTAATGGTGATACTGGGCCACCTGGCAAAGACGGTAATCCTGGAATTTCTGGAACCCCCGGTACAGCTGGTCCCCCTGGACCCCCGGGACCTCCTGGAAAGAAAGGCAAACAAGGAGAAGTTGGCCCAATTGGTCCACCTGGTCCAATTGGTCCAAGAGTAAGTTACAGATTGACCTGGAAAATTATGCATGTGTGTGTATTCATACCTCGTTCTCCAGGGTCCAGCTGGCGATAGAGGTTTCAATGGTGCTAATGGTGCTCCTGGGAGGCCAGGAGACACAGGTTTGCCTGGTTCCCCAGGAACTCGTGGTCTTGCCGGCTCCAAGGTATGTGTCATTTGGAATGGAATACTGCATTTCGACTCACTAACCCAATGGATGTTTGTTGAGTGATACACCAGATTATCCCATACTACATATGAGTACCAGCATCACACTAGGTCTGGTTGTCCGGCAAACAATTCACTATCGTTATGTACTGCGTAGGGTGAGCGTGGTCCACAAGGTCCTCCTGGTCCTCCTGGCAGCACTGGGCCTCAAGGAGATCCTGGTTTGAATGGACAAGACGGTCGAGATGGTGATCCTGGTGAGCCTGGTTTTGATGGAGTCCCTGGTCAACCTGGACCACCTGTGAGTAGTTGCCTGCGTGTAGTATTGTGCTGTTGTCTGGTTACATGCTGTTTTAGTTACGTCTATTGTGACATGTTTCTTTATTACTGTCTTGTTTGCTGTGCGGTTGTTATGCTTTGTTCTCTGTTGATGCACAGGGTGAGAGAGGTCTACCTGGTGATCCTGGTGCAAGTGGTCCTGCTGGTTCCAGAGTGAGTATTGGTTACAACATAGTGCACAGTTTACACCAAGCAGGGCACTCACTATTGCATGGAGAGTGTTTGTGCTCACATCCAAACAAGACAATGGCTGTACATTGCTGTTAGCAAGTGGTGGTTATTTGCTCTCTATATAGGGTGATCCAGGTGAAAGAGGATCAGTGGGTGAAGTGGGTGAGAAAGGTGATCGCGGTCCTCAAGGACCTGCTGGGGACAGTGGAACCAATGGAGCTTCTGGACCCCCTGTAAGTACCACTACACTACACTAAACCACACTACACTAAACCACACTACACTAAACCACACTACGCTAAACCACACTACACTAAACCACACTACACCAAACCACACTACGCTAAACCACACTACACTAAACCACACTACACTAAACCACACTACACTAAACCACACTACACTAAACTACACTACACTAAACCACACTACACTAAACTACACTACACTAAACTACACAACGCTAAACTACACTACACTACACTACCCTAAACTAATCCACACATCATCAATCTGTTTACAATATTGCAATTCAAACCACTTCTGTAGGGTCCCCCTGGTGCTCAGGGTCCTATTGGTGCACAGGGTAATCCAGGTAATGTTGGTCCTGAAGGTTTGGCTGGTCCTCCTGGATTACCTGGAGAAGGTGGTCCAAAAGGATCTACTGGTCAACCAGGTCAATCTGGCCCATTTGGTTCACCTGGTAACGCCGGACCTCCTGGTCCACAGGGACCCCCAGGTGCACAAGGACCAAAAGGTGAAGTGGGTCCATCTGGGGATGGCGGAGAACAAGGACCAGAAGGCCCCACTGGACCACCTGGACCACCTGGTCTAAAGGGAGCTAGAGGAGAACCTGTCAGTTCTTGCAACTTAACAACTATGGCAGATCTCAACATGCTTCTATCTACTTGTATGTTCTGTAGGGTGCTGGTGGGGGTCAAGGAAATGCTGGCCCTCAGGGACCACGAGGGTTAAGAGGCCCAGAAGGTCCAGAGGGACCAAGTGGACGACAGGGAGCCAAGGGTGAGATAGGTCCAATGGGAATGATGGGTGAACCTGGTGAACCTGGTGACACTGGTGAGAAAGGTGTCAATGGTTCAAATGGAGAAATAGGATTACAAGGTGTTCGTGGACCTCCAGTGAGTGTGTGTGTGTGTGTGTGTGTGTGTGTGTGTGTGTGTGTGTGTGTGTGTGTGTGTGTGTGTGTGCATGTGTGTGTGTGTGTGTGTGTGTGTGTGTGTGTGTGTGTGTGTGTGTGTGTGTGTGTGCATTTGTGTGCATTTGTGTGTGTGTGTGTGTGTGTGTGTGTGCATTTGTGTGCATTTGTGTGTGTGTGTATGCATGTCTTAATCACACTTATGACCATAATCCAGGGTCCTCCTGGTATTCCTGGAATCCCTGGGCGTACTGGTTCTCCTGGCCTTCCTGGACCTCAAGGTCAAAAGGGCGAACGGGGTGCCACAGGATTGCCTGGAGGTGAAGGTGTTTCAGGACAAGCTGGGGATCAAGGCCCTGGGGGACCAAAAGGAGAACGAGTGAGTTCAAGCATTTAACTCACAAGTGGTAGATGCAATATGTCCATTTACCAGCAAGGTTGCTCAGCAGTGAAAGTACTTGTCACATTATATTTTTGTTCAATGCTAGGGTCTTCCAGGTGAACCTGGAACTCCGGGAAATGAAGGACAACCTGGAGGAAGGGGGGATCCAGGTCAACAAGGCCCTTCTGGTCCTCCCGGACCCCAAGGTCCTGTTGGTCAACCTGGTGCAGCTGGTCCTGCCGGAGATACTGGTGGTGTTGGGAATGATGGAACTAATGGGCAGCAAGGTCCACCCGGACCACCTGGTATTCCTGGAGGCATTGGACAACCTGGTCAACGCGGTGGAGATGGTGCCAAGGGTCAGAAGGGGGAGCCGGGCAGGAATGGAATCATGGGAGATCAAGGTCCTCCAGGAACCGATGGACAGGCTGTAAGTGTATTTGTTGGTTGGACAGGCTGTAAGTGTATTTGTTGGTTGGACAGGCTGTAAGTGTATTTGTTGGTTGGACAGGCTGTAAGTGTATTTGTTGGTTGGACAGGCTGTAAGTGTATTTGTTGGTTGGACAGGCTGTAAGTGTATTTGTTGGTTGGACAGGCTGTAAGTGTATTTGTTGGTTGGACAGGCTGTAAGTGTATTTGTTGGTTGGACAGGCTGTAAGTGTATTTGTTGGTTGGACAGGCTGTAAGTGTATTTGTTGGTTGGACAGGCTGTAAGTGTATTTGTTGGTTGCAATTTCTTTATTTGCCTCAAAAGTGCACTATTTTTACACAAAACAAATAAAGGAAAAGAAACAACACATAGCACCTCAGTCCATTGGTTTAGTAAACGATTTTCCGCTCTGTAGAGACAGAATCGATACAGAAAAAAACATATACTTCAAAGTCAATTGCAGCAGGTCTCTGTCCGATACATAATTCATTTTAGATAAAGCGGGTTCCTTTGACGGTTCAGGCAAAAGTAAACAAGCTCTTTCGAATATCTTGAAGGAGAAAATGTTAAATAAAAGCTCCATTGCAGCTTATCTTCTGAATAAGGTGTCCAGAATACTTCATAAGCCCTAAGGCACTCAATGTAGAGAGATTTGGTGCCAAATTTTTGCTTGACCAGTGAAATCTTGAAGCAACCCACTGAAAAACTTGTTACATTTATATGGGTAATAGTTACTATGTTATTTTCCTTTAGTGTATTGATTTTGGAACGTATGTACGTTTTGTGTAGTGTATACTGCCAATGTAGCAGTATAAATCGTTGGACATGCCTGACTGTGCATTGCATATGGCAGCCATTTTGCTTCATTTTGCTCCGGTTACATTTACCACCCCCCTTTTATATGCGACCTCTACGTTTGATGCTGATCCTGTATGTAGCTTCACATGTCCTCAGGATGACCATTCAATTTTCATCTTGTTCTAGGGGCCAGGTGGTCCACCTGGACCTGCAGGAGACAGAGGAGCTATAGGTGATCCAGGACCTACTGGAAAAGATGGTCAAAGAGGTGCAATGGGTTTGAAGGGTGAGCGAGGTCCTCCTGGTTCTCTTGGACCCCCTGGGCAACAAGGTCCACAAGGTAAAAATGGTGGTGTTGGTGAACCGGGAAGGAATGGTCGTGATGGAGCTCGCGGACAGCCGGTGAGTGTGTGGGGTGGGGAGTGTAGATGAGGAGTGAGCGTGTGGGGTGGGGAGTGTAGATGAGGAGTGAGTGTGTGGGGTGGGGAGTGTAGATGAGGAGTGAGTGTGTGGGGTGGGGAGTGTAGATGAGGAGTGAGTGTGTGGGGTGGGGAGTGTAGATGAGGAGTGAGTGTGTGGGGTGGGGAGCTAGGATTGTGGGATACTGTATAAATACACAATTGATATTACATATATATAAACTGGAAATCTCCTCGAAACGCTCTTTTATTGGCAAGTGAAAATGAGTAAAAGCACGGTATTTCGTTGTCGCTTTTGTCTCTGTTGATCCGCCATTTTTCAGTGATGACGTAATATTTGGATGCAAACACTCCGTACATGTGTGATTTGTCGTAGATCTGATTCGGACAACTTACTCTATCACATACATATTGTGTGTACACATATTAACTGTTTACATTTGAAAATGGCACGTAATTATTTATCATAATTTCGTTAATTCAGAATGCCCATATGAAAAACCTCTATAATCCAGCAACCTGCTAATCCAGTGCTATTTCTCATTCCCCGTCGGATGCTGAAGTAGACAGGTTCCACTGTATATATATATGAATAGATGAATACATTGTGTTAGGAATACATCACTGGATATTACGCCAACCAGCTAATGAATACATTATTTGCAGCTATTTCCTGAAGATTACTTACTGTGGCTCTTTGTACATTTGTGCTAGTTTTGAACTCGAATGCTATATATTCTGTTACAGGGTCCACCTGGTCCAGCTGGTCCTCCTGGTGTTCCTGGAACATCTGGTTCACCTGGTTTGATTGGTCCTCCTGGTCCTCCTGGTCCTCCTGGTGCTTCTGGAAACCAAGGTGTTGCTGGGGTATCTGGTGGTCAAGGAGAGAAGGGTGAACGTGGAGCACAAGGTACTAAGGGTGCTAAAGGTGCAAACGGTGCATTCGGTGCAGCTGGGTCTAAGGGAGATAGAGGTATCACTGGTGTTTCTGGTCCATCCGGTCCACCTGGTCCAACTGGTCCACCTGGTCCACCTGGTCCACCTGGTAGTGTTGGAGAGAATGGGGGAAGAGTAAGTATTCTTCCATCTCTTTTGATCTACTCTCTTTCACTTTATACAATGCTTCCTTCACAGGGTCCTCCAGGGACACAAGGTCCACGTGGTGATCCAGGTTCATCTGGAGTTCAAGGTCCACCTGGTCCAGAAGGTCCCAGAGGCAGAGATGGAAGTGATGGTGACAAGGGACACCCCGGTCCACGTGGTCCTCCTGGTCCTCCTGTGAGTGCTCCTTGATGGTTGATGCGTATACAGTTGTACTGATCTGCCACCAGAGACTTCAAACTAGGATAAGGGTATCTAAGCAACTAAATAACCGGGATACTCTCCTGGTACACTGAGTTAGTATACTAAAGCACCACCTTGGTATCTTAAATCAGTATACTGTAATTAATTAAGATGTGCTTTATCTTTGGACAGGTTCAATCAATTTAGTTTAGTTGTGTGTACCTGAAGAAGCCCAAGTGGGCGAAACGTTGTACAATTGAATAATTGTTTTTGATGAAAAATCGTGACATGCGTTATCTGTCCAAAGATAAAACACATCTTAATCGATCCAGCATGTCGAATAATTTCTACAATCAGTATACAGTAATATTACCTTGGTATCCAGAATTAGCATACTAGAGTATTACATTGGTATACTGAATTACCATCGCAACTGTCTTCTCCCCCAGGGACCTCCAGGCTACTGCTCAGCCTGTACCACGCTGGCCGACCCCAAGAAGCACTTTGAGACCCGGGGTCACGGCTCCGATGACCGTCCTTCAATGGGAATGTGTGACGGATCTCGAAATAACCCTTGTCCAACATGCAGGGATGTTAAATTAAACAAACATGACGCCTCCAGTGGTGAGTGACCCCAATTAAGGGTCTCATTGAACATTCAATGATGAGTTAGGATTAGGGTAGGAAGTAATATGCGCGTACAAGCTTAGAATTTACAATGTAATTGTGTGTGTCCAGACAACCAGGTGTGAGGGTAGAAGCCAGGTGTGAGGGTGGAAGCCAGGTGTGAGGGTGGAAGCCAGGTGTGAGGGTAGAAGCCAGGTGTGAGGGTGGAAGCCAGGTGTGAGGGTGGAAGCCAGGTGTGAGGGTGGAAGCCAGGTGTGAGGGTGGAAGCCAGGTGTGAGGGTGGAAGCCAGGTGTGAGGGTAGAAGCCAGGTGTGAGGGTGGAAGCCAGGTGTGAGGGTGGAAGCCAGGTGTGAGGGTAGAAGCCAGGTGTGAGGGTGGAAGCCAGGTGTGAGGGTGGAAGCCAGGTGTGAGGGTGGAAGCCAGATGTGAGGGTGGAAAGCTGGGTGGGAGGGTGGAAAGCTGGGTGTGAAAATAGGGAACAAAGTAAGAGGGTGGGTAACCAGGTATGATGGTAGAAAACAATAGACAAGGGATGTTTGTACACAAGCACAGCTTGGGTGCATATACATACACACGTTTATTGGAAGGTATTTCTGGTGAAGGTGGGTCTCTTACTTGTACACAGGAACCTTCTATGTTGATCCCAACATGGGCTGCAACAAGGATGCCTTTAAAGTTCGTTGTGAATTTGAGGGTGATATGTGGAAGACATGCTTTAATGCCACAGAAGCAACTGTTACTATGGATAGGAGTTGGACCTACACAAGAGAGGAGGATTATATGCACCGTAGTGTGAGTGTGTGTGTGTGTGTGTGTGTGTGTGTTCGTGTGTTTGTGTGTGTGTGTGTGTGTGTTCGTGTGTGTGTGTGTGTGTGTGTGTGTGTGTGTGTTCGTGTGTGTGTGTGTGTGTGTGTGTGTGTGTGTGTGTGTGTGTGTGTTCGTGTGTGTGTGTGTGTGTGTGTTTGTGTGTGTGTGTGTGTTGGGTTGTGCAATTCTTCATCCCCTTTTGCTTTCTTCAACAGGGAAAGTCAAAGACAGTCACTGTTAATATGATGAGAAAGATGGACTACGAGGTTACTGATAACTCGCAAGTTTGGTCACTCACCAAACTCAGCAGAGGTGTTGAACAGACCGTTGGGCTGCGCTGTGTTGACTCTTATGGGGCAATGAGAATGGTGGGATGGGATGAGGAAGATGTTCCAGTGACTTCAATGAACTGTGAAATGGTAAATGATAATGAGTACACACACACACACACACACACACACATGCACATAATTCATTTGTGCTTTCCCTTGTTTCAATCACAGCATAGCAAATCTACTGGAACAGATAAACATGTCCTCAGGACCCGAGTGCCTCACAGATTGCCAGTTACTGATGTCTGGACGAGATCTTCTTCCGATGGTTCAGTCACATTAACTGTCGGACCAGTGTGTTTCTACTAGGCACACTCTACTGAACTAAACTTAGCAACAATTTGTGCATCCAGAGAATACACTGTGCATCTGTAAAAACATTCCACCACACTCAATGGTTATGTTATGTACACACTAATAACTTCCATAATCTTTATTTCCACCGTTCACATGTCAACAAACTTGTAATGAATAAAATAATATATTATTAATAATAAAATTGTATTGGGTGTACACAAGTTCCCACACATACAACATAAAGCACATCAAGTGGTGTGTAGAAACAACATGTCACCTTGACAGTTCAGGATGTATGAACCAGTCTAAGTTTATCAATCAGTTACGGTTACAGTACGTCCAGGTGTGCATTGGCTCTTTAATGCACTCGCCCTTGGGAGCACAGATCTGCATCCACGTATGCACATCACTGCTCATCTCAGGAGCGAGAAGGCGAGCCCGCATCTAATGAAAGTGATGGTAGTTGAGTAGCTCTTCTTCTGATGGACTACTATCATTGATGCAAGTTTCTTGTAGACTACCTCCACTGTGGGACTGTGAGAAAACTGGTGGGGTAAATAATCCCTGTTCTACCTCTCTAATTCTCTCTTCATACATCCTCCTCTTTTCCCATTCCTTCTGGCGGAAGAGTGCTGGAGGGGCAGTGGTAAGCAAGCTTGGTGCTAAGTGGTTGAAGACCCTTATATCAAATAATTGTAGCACCTTGCTTGGGACCCCAAAATCTTGTGCCACTATGTCATACCGTGGGTGAAAGCTGCATATGCTAAATGTAGTTGAGAGATAGCGACGTCTGATAGGTTTAAAAGCTCTTTTATTGTCCACAATGCTACCTTTGTCTTCATATACATTCAGTTATTATTATTATTATTATTATTATTATTATTATTATTATTATTATTATTATTATAATCATACTTTACATGGTTAATGGTTGAAATATTTCAATAAACTACTGTTAAAAACTGCCCAAGACTTTTCATTCCTTATGGCTGGTGGAAGAGTGCGCCAGAGAGGCCCCAGCGAAAGAAAAAGCACGTTTCCCAAATGAAGAGCGCACAGGAGGTAGATTAACAGTGGAAGACGACCGAGTGAAAAATTGGTGATGAGAAGGGAGGCGAAAAAGAGAAGAGAAAAGAACGTGAGGAAGATGGCTGACAACACGTGGCATGAGAGGAAGAAGAGGAACGAAATATCGCCAAGATTTTGAAGTGTGGAAGAGGATTGCCAACCAAATGAATATAATGACTAGTAATGCGACCATTTGGGGTGGAAAATCCTAGATTATCTTAGCCTGTAACGACGACTGGTGGCAGCAAATTAAGGAACCCTACCCGCAATTTGCGAACTGCTGTCCACCAAAATGACGCATCAAGTTTCGCCAATGGGGACATTTTTCACCCCTGCCTTGCCAGGGATGGCATATGACATTTTGTGCTTATTTGCCTATACCCCTGTGTCCGAGGCTTTGGTTTTGGTTTTGTTTTTACTGTATCATTTATTCCTTGATTTGAATAATGATCGTTTTGTCTCAGATAAGGAGGATGCTGTGAATACTGATCTGTTGCGCTCGAATTTCTTATTCTCGGCGATTCAGATCAGCATGTTGCCGCTGCTGCGATGGGTATTCAGCGTTCGCATAATACGCGCGTTAGCAACCGAAAAGCAGACGTCACATAATGGACAATATTTCTGGCTTTTAGGAAATTTCGTAGATTTCTTATCTATATAATTATTTGTACATGTTATACTTACTATTGAAGTATGTTACATTGTATTAGTATTGTGTGCATGATTGACGCCATGAAGCCAGCCAATTGAGTGAGAATTTTAATTATTGTGGTCGATTGTTTTGACCAGCGATGGGCGCTTACTTGATACTGCACACTTCCGGTCACAAAAGTGTGCAGTATCAGAAGCAAATGCACTGTTATACCCTTTGATCCTCCCCTTAACCATATAACAAACACTCGTACTTGCATTCATTCTGATGTATGTAGCTATAATAATAATATACTGATCCAAGTGGGTTGGATCCAGTACACACAGCTATAGTGACTTGTCCAAAAGATGTTTCTTCCTGAATCCAATCACGAAACCCTTCAAGTGCTCGAGTTCATTTGGACGAGTGTCCTCAAAGTGCTCCACCCTCTCCCGAGGGGTGGGCGGAGGCTGATCAGAGCCGTGCTCGAACTCGGAAGTGTCTAGTATGATGGTCCCTCCGGCAACAAACCTTTGAGCAACTTTGTAACGAGCTATTCTCTCACAGCATCTCTCCAAAAATGCCTCAGACGTGGCACTGTTGGAAAAGCGCTGGTGCAGCTTCTGGGCCACCTTCCAGACGGCTGCCTCTGTCTCCTCAACAGTCTGAGCCACCTTCCAGACGGCTGCCTCCGTCTCCTCAACAGTCTGATGCCAAGGCTCTTCCTCCTTGAGTTTCTTTGGACATGCCCGATCTTCGTCTTGAGAAGTTGGATCCTGTCGGGAAGATTTGGGTGCTCGCTTCAGAGGTTTGCCTTTCATGGCCACACGGGGCAAAAATAATTTTTTCTTGGAAGAACCTTGTTGCTGCTGTTGTTGTTGTTGTGTTTCTGCTGGTGTGGGTGTCTCTTCAGTGACCAGTTTTGGTTTATCTTGCACCTGATGGGAGTGGTCAGTACCATGTACACTATTGAGGTCACGCCCACTACTGGAGACAGGATCATCTGCAAACATGTCGAACATATCTAACATAGGGAGCGGAGCTTGCTTCTCAACAACATATGCAGTTTGTTTGTCAACAGCAGTGGTTGGAGTTTGTTTGTCAACAGCAGTGGTTGGAGTTTGTTTGTCAACAGCAGTGGCTGAAGTTTGTTTGTCAACAGCAGTGGTTGGAGTTTGCTTGTCAACATCACCCATTCTAACTTCAGTGTCTGTTCCCTTCTCAGGAGTAGTCTGGCCAGGTAGACCAACACTTGGTTGGTGTACAGTTACCATGGTACTTTGGACACCTGTCGTACTGTAGTCATTATCTCTGGACACGCCCATTGGTATAAAAGTTGGGACAAATCCTCCACTCTTTTTGTCACTACTGGAAATGACAAGAACAAACATGGATAACACTCACACTCACACACACACACACACACTCACACACACACACACACACACACACACACACACACACACACACACACACACACACACAGTACTTCTTGCTGGGGGCACTGCTGACAGAACTCTGTTTGCTCTCTTTCTTTCGACCAAATTTTCTTCCTTTTTCAAAATTTTTCAACTGTTCCAACCTCTGAAGAAGACAACACACACTGAGTAGAAAGAGACAAATGGGATCAATCAAACCACAGACACCCGACCTGCTTGTGGGCGTGGCTATAGGAGTTGAGGTGGTTGTCGTATTGTGAGTACTTGGTGTACTGTTTGTCACAGAGCTCACAGTAGAAGTCTCTCCTCATTTCAGCAACCACCACTGCTCTCTCCTTCTCCTTCAGAGCCGTCTCCTGAGAGGGCAGAGAATAATGATAGTACAACTTACAATGACAGTACTGTACAGACAATGACAGCATGGTACAGGTAATAAAAGTGCTGTACAGACAATGACGTTATTGTACAGACAATGACAGTACTGTACAGACAATGACAGCACCGTACAGACAATGACAGCACCACACAGATAATAACATTATTGTACAGACAATGACAGCATCGTACAGACAATAACATTACTGTACAGATAATGACAGTACCGTACAGATAATGAAAGGTTATAGTTGAGTAGATGTGACAGAAACTGTTCCTGCAATCCTGAGGTCCTGCACAGTGGTTCCTCCACCACATGTGGTCTCCAAAGACTCAAGATGGTTGGTAACAAACACAACGGCACACACAAAGAAACCTTCCCAACACTCACCGCATATTTCAACATCAGTTCAGGAGTGATCTCCTTCTCTACCTCCAGTAGCTTCCTCTTCTCTGTGGCATCCTGAGCTTGCTTCAACTGGGGGGAGGGGGTATGGAACAAATAAGATGAGATATACGTACATATATGGCGGATATCAAACTCTTAATAGAAAAACTATTAACTATTTGATTTATCCCTATGTTTGTGTTCACACGAATGACCAGACTGGTGGAATACATGCACACACACACACACGCACACACACACACACACCTCCATCTCCCAATACGTGCACACACACACACCTCCATCTCCCAATATGTGCACACACACACCTCCATCTCCCAATACATGCACACACACACACACACACACACACCTCCATCTCCCAATACATGCACACACACACACACACACACCTCCATCTCCCAATACATGCACACACACACACACACACACCTCCATCTCCCAAAATCCCAGTCCCATTTGGTTGTCCTTTGGTCTGAGATTTACAGGATCAACTCGACCTGTACAAATGTGACAATATCATATGTATGTATTTAGGTACACACACACACACACACACACACACACACACACACACACACACACACACACACACACACACACACACACACACCACACACACACACACACACACGCACACCTTGGTGCTTCCGTCCCAGGCCTTGCCCCCTCTCCCATCCCAAGGTCTTCATCATCTTGAACCCAACATTGTCCTATACAGAGTAAGGAAGTCTGGGGAAACATCAGATTAGAAGAGAGAGAGAGAGAGCACAGTCTACATAAAGGGACAGACTGCAGTAACACACACCTAGTACGGGCTTGAGTAGAAATGACAACTGGGAGTACAGGGACGAGGTTCTTGAGGTGGTGGATTACCAATTCCCAGTGACTATACGTATAGCACACTAACACACACACACACACACACACACACAGAGAGAGAGAGAGAGAGAGAGAGAGAGAGGGGGAGAGAGAGAGAGAGAGAGAGAGAGAGAGAGAGAGAGAGAGAGAGAGAGAGAGAGAGAGAGAGAGAGAGAGAGAGAGAGAGAGAGAGAGAGAGAGAGAGAGAGAGCAGACATATAGGCTATGCTACGTGATGTCTGGTACCTCGGAGATGTGCTCATCTACTGAAGACGATTCCACTTCAGGTGCCTCTATGTGCTGGTCATAGTTTACGGCATCGGGCTGTAAACGAGAAAGAAAAAGCGAGTGAGACTAGGTATACTTTTCAATTGTCACGAATAACGTACGTTCATCTGTCGACTCTCATTGAACCTCGCGAATTTACTCGTCATCTTCCTCGGAGTCTTTTAACATACTGAGATGGCATGAATTTCGTGAGCACCACGTGATAACATAAAATGGCGGGACGAAAGAACGATTCCAGAACAACGCCGAAATATTCTACGAAGGTTATTGAATCTTTTTTATCTGTATGCATTATAGATACTGATTTCGCTCTTCGACCTGTACCTCTGTAGAGTCCGCCTTCTGGAGCTTTTGAAGTTTTGTCACCAGATTGTAAGTTGCCTGGTCGTTGTTGAATTTCTGGTTCTTCTTTCCAGCGAAATGTTTGAAATTTAGCCAGCTCCTTATCTATCCCTAGGCAAGCAAATGCATTTTAGTCAAGCTAACGTACCGAACAAGGAAAGCACGTTTGTGGAACCTCCTACGAATTCGACTGTTCGTTTGCCTACTGTTCAATGCAAGCAGGATTGTACTGGTCCGAGCGATGGCCTGATGAGTCTCTCTGTAGACGACAAGACTCTTGAAGACACAGGAAAATCCAGTGCAGAAGAAGAAGAAGAAGAAGAAGAAGAAGAAAGTAGTTCCCAATCCGAAGAAGATCTTCAAACAGAAGAAGACATTTTGAGAGCAGCTAGTATTGTTGATTTCGATCTGGGGGAACTCACCTGCAACGAAGAAGGACTAGCTCCTCTTGAGCTCGTTACAAACGTATGTATCAAACATCATTGTCACCGTCTTCTAGGTCATTAGGGTGAGATGGGGTGGCTTGGAATTACAGTATCAACACAGATGTGTATATACAAGAGTCTATCTCCATCGACAGATGATTCGATATTCAGAGTCATCTGTTTGGCTTCATATTTCGTACCTACAGAGGTTCACACTGAATCCAGGGAGACCTGGGATTCCAAGTCACCGTCACTTCTGCTCCAAGTCACCGTCACTTCTGCTCCAAGTCACCCTCACTTCTGCTCCAAGTCACCCTCACTTCCGCTCTAAGTCACCCTCACTTCCGCTCTAAGTCACCCTCACTTCTGCTCCAAGTCACCCTCACTTCCGCTCCAAGTCACCCTCTACTCCACTCTTGTTCTTTTGTATGTGTGTAGTTCGTGAAGTGTGTCATGAGTGAGGACTTCGAGGCTGCCAAGATATTGTGTGAATACAGTGAGTATTGCTGCTGCTGATCCTAGTGTTCAATACAGCTTCACATCTTGTTGTATTGATTCTTAGTTATACGTCTTGAACCTGACAACAGTACAGCTAAGGATTTCTACCCCATTATTATGGAGAAGATAGAGATAGGTGTGTGTGTGTGTGTGTGTGTGTGTGTGTGTGTGTGTGTGTGTGTGTGTGTGTGTGTGTGTGTGATTGATAACGTTACTGCTCAGAAAAGAACAAGGAATCAGAAGATGACAACAGTGAAGAGGATGATGATATTGGAACAGAATCATCATCCTCTGAAGAAGAAGACAATGAACTACCAGAGACATCTGTGTCTCAGGAGGTGGGAGGATCCAACGGGGAGACACGCCCCCTCCCGAAACACTCCAGATCACACAAGCACTGTCAGCAGTCCATTACATAACATGTACTCAATGTCTGTGTGTGTGTGTGCGTGCGTGTGTGTGTGTGTGTGCGTGTTTGTGTGCGTGTCCACCCATGTTCACAGATGTAGTCACCTCTGCCAGTGTTGGGGATCATATCTAGTTGTTGCACTATAGTACTGCTTATGATTATTCCATGTAATGTGTGTATATAATGTATGTAAAACAATTCATAGAAATAAGTCGTATTTCGGACATTAATATATATATTAAGTATTTTAAAAATTTAATTTAAAATTATATATAATTACATATAATTATATGTATACAATATTGAATTGAGTATATTATTCATTATTATTTATTATATGGTTACAGTGGATATTCTATTAACTATTATAATTATAGAAATATGTATGATAAATAAGTATGATCATATCATTGGCAATCACTAACAAATTAATGCAACAAAAATACTCATTTGCTTTGTTCAACAGTTATAGACTCCAATTCCTCATAGATGACGGCCATTTTCTTATAAACTGCATGTGATGCAGCCATAGGAACAGCTGCCTGGACATACTCTTCTGTTGTCTTGACAACCTCTGTAAAAGGGATGCCTGACCCAACCACAACTACAATAAGAAGAAAACTTCATAGCTTCAATACCACACAAAGTGAAAGTAATCAATGAATTTACCCTACCAAGAGATTATCACACATTAACTATGGTCTATCCAGTGGCATTATTATTCCACTGCTTGGAGATGTTCTCTGTAAAATTTCATCTACTTCAAATATACAATGAGTGGCATCCACAAGTGGAGCAAGTGGCATCCACAAGTGGAGTGAGTAGTGCATCCACAAGTGGAGTGAGTAGCACGTCCACCAGTGGAGTGAGTAGTGCATCCACAAGTGGAGTGAGTAGTGCATCCACAAGTGGAGTGAGTAGTGCATCCACAAGTGGAGTGAGTAGTGCATCCACAAGTGGAGTGAGCAGCATCCACAAGTGGAGTGAGCAGCATCCACAAGTGGAGTGAGTAGTGCATCCACAAGTGGAGTGAGCAGCATCCACAAGTGGAGTGAGTAGTGCATCCACAAGTGGAGTGAGCAGCATCCACAAGTGGAGTGAGTAGTGCATCCACAAGTGGAGTGAGTAGTGCATCCACAAGTGGAGTGAGCAGCATCCACAAGTGGAGTGAGTAGTGCATCCACAAGTGGAGTGAGTAGTGCATCCACAAGTGGAGTGAGTAGTGCATCCACAAGTGGAGTGAGTAGTGCATCCACAAGTGGAGTGAGTAGCTTGCACTTACCATTTTTTGCGATGTATGCTCCACCAAGACAGGCTGAATTGGCCGTTTCCTTGGATACATAGACAGGAGCATTGAAGACATCAGCCAATACCTAGGTAGGGTAGAGGTTGTCATGGTAACACAAGACAACTATCTACAGCAACAAACCTGTAATATGTGCTTGTTTGCTGAAGCTCCACCCGTTGCTAGGATACGTGATGAAGGCCCGATGTTGTATCCAAGCTTCCTAGCATGATTGTACTTGGCTAAAAACTGTCCCTCGATAACAGACCTGACCTTAGCTGCCGGCGGTATCTCTGGCACAACTGTTTTATCTCTGAAGTGTAATATCCCTTGGGCACTAGGGGTGATCTCTCTGATTGGGAAATAGAAGCCTAAGACACAAACAAAGAGTTCCTCTTCACCATCTTATCTTCAAGGATTAAGTGTCTGATATACAGAGGTATGTACACACACACACACACACACACACACACACACACACACACACACACACACACGCACACACACACGTACACACATAACACACACACGTACACACATAACACACACGTACACACACACAGTATTATGTACCCTACAGGTTTCAATCACTCACTCATGAAGTCATTATTCCCCGGGGGAGTAGAAGCAAGCACATCTTCAAACACCTACACATTCAATAACAGTTGTTATGGAGATGACATCTAACAAGCCACTCCCACAACACACCTCCCACGATCCTCCACAACATTCTTCACACACTTGTAGACGAGTGAGCGATGCATTCTTATAACTAAGTTGAGAGTCGCATGTAAGTCACATGTAAGTCACATACGTAACTTGACTATATATCAGGGTGTTAGCAAGAATTCACCACAAAAGAGCCAAATATGCATCTCTGTCCACAGGATTGGCAAAGATGTGTCCCATCAACTGTGGATGAGGGTCCTCCAGCCAGACGAACACTGTATCACTTGTTCCAAGGCTAACCTGGAGCAGGGAGGAGTAACAGTAGAATACTTTGGCTTATTAGAAGCCATTTTGGATTGATATCACCATGGCAACATACCACTACATCTCCATGGTTGAGTTTCATCCCCGCCAATGAGGAAGGATTGTCTCCCATAAACGCTGCTACAGTACACGAAGGGGAAAACCCATACCTGTCAACAAAATATGGAGAAATGGAGCCAACTGCAGTTTTGGAAGGTATTGGTTTCATTCCCAATTTTGTTCTGAGTTCCATTCCTCCTGCTCTTGCAATCAGTTTTGAATCCCACTCTTTTGTTTTGATGTTCATCAAATTCATTCCAGAACCTTAATTTGAAATTCAAAACAGACTTTACCAGTAGAATGAAGGATTGAACGTTTGATCAAAAACACACCCACTCCTTCCTCAGTCACACCCACAGACACTCCTACTAACTCACCATCACTGTAGTCAATGTCAACATATTTCCCACACAGCAGAGAAGCGCAGAAGCTACTGACTAGAGAGATTCTCTTCAGTGCAACCAAAAAATGACTGAAACAGTGGTGAGGACAAGACTAAAGGAGAGGCTTACTTCCGTTGAAGCATATTCTTGAGGTTTAGTTTGGAATATCTTCAATATCTGGTTGCCAGTAAACCTCTGTGGAGTCAGGAATATTAGTGTGTGTGTGTGTGTGTGTGTGTGTGTGTGTGTGTGTGTGTGTGTGTGTGTGTGTGTGTGTGTGTGTGTGTGTGTGTGTGTGTGTGTGTGTGTGTGTGTGTGTGTGTGTGTGTGTGTGTGTGTGTGTGTGTGTGTGTGTGTGTGTGTGTGTGTGTGTGTGTGTGTGTGTGTGTGTGTGTGTGTGTGTGTGTGTGTGTGTGTGTGTGTGTGTGTGTGTGTGTGTGTGTGTGTGTGTGTGTGTGTGTGTGCATGTGTGCGCGTGCGTGTGTGTGCACGTATGTGTGACAATGACGGTTCTCAATAGAACTGTTCTTGGACGTACTTCATATGCTCTTGATCCTGTAATGTCGGCCATCTTCTGAGCCCCTCCCACAGCTGCCTCCATCTGCTCACACTGGGCTGTAGTACTGGAATCCATCCAGATTGGGGAGTGCTCAATACTAAACTGATCCTTGAGAAGAACAAGACACACCCACAACCTATTATATGGTCTGCTTAGGACACACCCACAACCTATTATATGGTCTGCTTAGGACACACCCACAACCTATCATATGGTATGCTTCAGGACACACCCACAACCTATCATATGGTATGCTTCAGGACACACCCACACCATGCTGCTCAGGAGGTGTGTGCTCTACAGAGTGCTCAAGGTCTTGTACCTTCAACTGCTGAGATAGAGTTTTGGATGAATCCAAGTTTTGGAGTACTTCAACTTCAGCTGCTCCGCTCTTCCAATACACACTGCCATGTTGCTGAGAAAAGAGGGTGGAATTGAACATAGCAGGAAGAACCATGGTAGCTATAAGAGGGCTGGTAGCACAGTGGTAGCTATAAGAGGGCTGGTAGCACAGTGGTAGCTATAAGGGGGCTGGTAGCACAGTGGTAGCTATAAGAGGGCTGGTAGCACTTCACGATTCACCTGTCCGCATCCTGATATGCCATCAATGGAGCGTAGGGGAATTCCCTTGGCATGCATATCCCTCAGCAGAATGTCGAATGCCTATCAGTGATGAAATGCACAGTATACGTAGATGAGAGGTCACATCACAAAGAGGAACACACACCTACATACACACCTCCACCCACACCACACACCTTCACCCACACCACACACCTTCACACACACCGGACACTTCCACCCACACCACACATCTCCACCCACACCACACACCTCCACCCACATCATTACAGGGACTGTGACTGTGAGCTTGTCTTGGTGACAGTTAACTCCATCTGTGGTACTATAGGAGTGGAGGAGGGGGGGGGGGGAACACGGCAAATCATTGCTGAAGTATCTAGCTGACACTTCATCATGCACCGACCCATAGTGTTTGAGATCCTGGTCAAAGACTACACTAGTTTGATGGAGAACTTTAGCTTCTTGGTCAATTACAATAGCCTTCAGCTGGGATAGAAAACACAGACAAACTGCCATGGATTGGGTGACAGGGCAAATGCCCTAGTCACTGCCTTCCAGCATAGACACTACATAACTCGTTCCATCTTACTTGTTGTGTGCTGAGGTCCAGGCCCATATACAGTGGAACTTCTTTCTCCTTTGAAGGTAGTTCCATTCTCCCCGCTTTGAGTATATAGCAGGACCAACGGTGCACCACGGAGGCTGATGGGGCGACGTTGGTGCGCTTGTAAATGGTCGCCCCTTGCTCGTCGGGACGGAATCCCAATTATAAAATTGGAGGCAAGAGTGGATCTGGCTACGCGAGACTATTGTACCCTCGGAGGTGGGGGTGGGTGTGGGTGTGGCCAATAAAGGATGCAATTTTGGCGGGAAAATTTGGTGATCCTCAGCTTCCTCTTCTTGGGTGAATCTTCGCGATTTTTTGCATTGAGAGAATGCGAAGGAAAAGAATGTGAGGACTTTTGTATATCTACTACCGTGTTACTACAATTGAAATATAAGCTTATCGTTGTTTTTTCCACTTTCTTTTCAAGGTTCAATTTGGTACCAACCAAGATGTACCAAAAAGGTGACTAGTAGGGGTACATCACTGTACATCACTGTATTGCAAACTCGTACTTGCAGCTGTCATAAAGAACGTTTTGAATATGATACAGAATATGGTTGTTTGGATTGAAGTACTTTTTTCAGCAGAAGACACTGTATACATCTTATATGTACGTATACCGTTGAATGCTTTGATCACCATGGAAGCAACATCATTAAAATTAATGGTAATTTCGTAACAAACAAAGCCAAGGCTAATGCAATAAACAACCAATGCCGTACTGGTTACCTGGATACTGGTTAACCCATGGATACTGATTAACCCCTCGATACTGGTTAAGCCCTCGACACTGGTTAAACCCTTGATACTGGTTAAACCCTTGATACTGGTTAAGCCCTCGATACTGATTAACCCCTCGATACTGGTTAAACCCTTGATACTGGTTAAACTCTGGATACTCAATTGTGGCCAATTGGATGTGTGCACTCACCATGGGGGTGGGGTCTTAGACACTTATTATCTTTTGTCAGGAATTTCCAAGGATTTCGCAGACCAACCAGATTACAAAATATTATGTTTGACTACATTTTAAATTTTACATTTTATATGTATACGCACATGCATAGTAACCAAAACATAAAAACATGGAAATTATCAACCTAAAAATGAGATGATCAGTGAAATTTACTGATATTTATTATATTTCAATAGCTTTTGCCTGTGTTTCTGTGATCTTGATGGCTGTATTCGTCCTTCGTACAGTTTGATTCTGGCCAACCCTTATACCTGGTCATGGTAGAACTACATATGTTCTTTCCTTGGGACCTGTTAGACCTTCACAGATGACGAGCCACTGTTTGTGTGTTACACTGGAAGAAACCAGTTCTCAATAGAGGCCTTGCTCTACGCTTGGAGTGATACTGTCCTCACAGTTAACTCAAGCTATACAGATTTTAAAATTAAAAAGGACAGCAACTACACAGCTGTCCGTGATGCCTTAAAAAGCAGCATGATGGACTATTTTCCCTCTTTTATGGATATCATATATTCACGTGATGGTACCAGGATGCCACTCTCCACATTCCAGCCAGAATGTGTTGGGATCAGGTACGACGGACAGAAACCAGTCTCAGCTGAAGTGTGTGTGGTGGAGAAAGGTGACAGTTGTGTGTGTGTGTTCTGGTGTGTTTGTCTAGGTATGTCTGTAGTACATAGTCCATGATGATCCCCATCACCACTGCAGTGTGTGTGTGTGTGTGTGTGTGTGTGTGTCTCTCTCTCTCTCTCTCTCTCTCTCTCTCTCTCTCTCTCTCTCTCTCTCTCTCTCTCTCTCTCTCTCTCTCTCTCTCTCTCTCTCTCTCTCTCTCTCTCTCTCTCTCTCTCTCTCTCTCTCTCTGTGTGTGTGTGTGTGTTGATAATGGTTCACGGTTCACGATACCCTCCTCTTGGGCCTTCTCAGTTCACTGGAGATTCCCAGTTCTACTGGTCATTGGGACAGTTCTATTCTTATTAGCACCAAGGCTGTGTCAGTAAGTCGAGATCTGTACTTGACGTAGCGTGTACATATGTGTGTCTGTGTTTCTGTGTGTAGTTTGGTAGCATGTGCGTAATATACAAATTGTATGATTCTTCTCACTTCAGGAGCGTTACATTGCAGTACAGCTCTGGGACTGCAATAGGGATTTTGGCCTCTCTGTTAATTTTAATTTACATAATCAGCAGGATGATACCTGGAAAGGTTTGTTACACGCGCGCACACACACACACACACACACACACTGTTTAACACGTCTATAGCGATATTCAAACAATTCTTTTCACAAATTAATCATTCATGCAACGTTTCACCCATTACAGGCTTCTTCAGGCACATATAATATGTATTATTATAGCTATTATTATTAGTATACACATACACACGCACACACACATGCACAACATATACACGTGTGCTCACACACACTTCCTCATATCTTGGCTGTAGAAAGCTGGAGCCTTTGCCTTCCTGGCCCTGGGCTGGTCAACTGTTGCTTACTTTTTGTCGTTATTTTGGGAGTCTTTCAGCACAATAGTGGTGAACCACTGGCAAGCGGTTTTGGGATATGTAACTGTCTCTGGGCTCATCAGTTTTGCCTACTGCTACTGGAGAGGGCCTATAACCAGCCCCCGCTCTCTCTCCATCATCCAGTGGAGTTTGCAGTGTGTTGCCCTGGTCATGCTCTACTGCTCCTTCCAGTGTGAGGTCCTGAGCCTCCCACTCATTGTGGTGGGTCTACTTGTCTACAACTGTCCAAGGGCGTTGAAGAACTGGATGCGCTTCCGATGGTAAGTTCAAGGAAGTCATCACCATGGTTACTTGTGGTAGCCACCATGGTTATCCTGTATGAGTTGTGAATTATCCAAGAGTGGGTGAATTCTGTACCCCTAACCAAGGGATTTCCTCTCGGTACTGTTTGCCATGCTTCAACCAGTATTGCCTGATGTTTTAGATGTTTTCCTATAGGCAATGCAGGGTATGCTACAAAACTATGTACATATCTCTCCATTTCGAGGTTACTTTGTGAACGAATGAACTCTGCTGATGTTGAACCTTGCATGAAAGAGTAACTTCTGAACATACCGTACCTGCTGATTGAGTTTACTACATAGCCACGTCTTTCTATGTACCCCTTTCACACTCATTGTCCTTATAGGTACTTGTGGTTCCCTCCTAGACGTCGTCTACTCACGTCTGAAGAGTACAAGAAGCAAGGCGAAGAGGAAACGGCCAAGGCACTGGCTGAACTCAAGGAATTTTGTAGAACGAGCAGCTCCTCATGGGACATGGTGTCTAGATTAAGGAATCCAAAAAGGTTAGTCCACACAGTGTGCCTGTCTCCTCTGTTATGTAGGACCATTTACACTACCTCTATCTCCTGTTAGGTTCACCAAATTCCTGAGAGGCGATCACCACATCCCAACCACAGACATACAAGAATACAATAGAGTATATTCTGGTGCTTCTGATGTGTCCAGTGAAGAGCTTTCATTTGTCAACAGCCTCCCCAGTTATCGGTCTGCTTCATCATCGTTTCTTGAATCGAGTAGCTCTGATGATGATAGTAGATAGCGCTGACACTTGTTAATCTAGGGGGTGTGGTTTGTTGCTATGGTGATAGATGGTAACTATGTGATGGACATTTTATACTATGAAAATAGAGAAGTTGAAAAAAAGTAAAGAAGTAAAGCATCTTTCTCAATGTAAACAAGACTTGTAGCTTGCATGTATGAACAGGACATAGTGTGAGTTGTGTAGCTGTTGCTAGTACCAGTTTTGTTGAATTGAATAGTACAATCAGAGAAGACACACACACTGTGGAACAACCTTTTTCAAGTTTCCACCCAATTCGGTCGGTAGCAGGTAGACTGCAGAACACTGTGACTTATTTGGTGTGTAAGGATTGAGCGTACAAGCTCTGAATTACAGTTTCTTGGAAAATATCTTGCAAAGATTACATTCCCTGATTAGATACTGTTCGAAATTACCGTCGTTCACCATAGTTGAGCATGTAATAATGCCATTATGCGAGTCGAGGAAACGTGACGTGCATGTGGTAGGGGCACGTGAGTGATTGCGCAATCAGAGGACTTGTTTCGAAACTCGTAGCCCGCATTTCCGAGTCACGTGAAATTGACAAAATGGAGTCCAGAGGAGGAGGTAAACTGATGGGACTGATTGGTGACGAAGTACGTTTCAACCGTCTGTTAGATTGTCGAGCACGTCACGTATTACACCTTATTTAATCGGGCATTTAGGATACCTGTACGGGATTCCTTCTTGGAGGTATAGGAGAGATGAACGCCAAACAGAGAGCGAATTTCCTAGTCGTGGACAAGGAAACACCGGTTGGGGCCATCGAGGAGATGTTCAATTCGTTAGTGAAAAGAAGTGATATTGCTGTCGTCCTTATAAACCAACACGTGAGTTAAGGTTATCGAAGAACACCTAGTACAACTCTTAAAGTTGGTTAGGGCCACTGTCTCCTCTGAAGACGTGTATAGAATGTATTTGCTACATTATTGAGACTGCTGACTTGGCGATAGGGTGGGATAGGGTGAACTGGAGAGGGAAACGTTTGAACAGAGTCTGTATTGGGCCCCAAATAGTGTCCTTCATTACCAAGTCACATATTCATGGAGATATCATTCTTCTATGAATGGTTTTGTGTAGTGAGCACTGAAAATCATCAATTATGAGTTCCTCTATTCCACACTAGTGCATTTTCCTGCTGTTTCTCTGTTCCTCCACAGATAGCTGAGATGATTCGCCACCTCATTGATCGCTACGAACAGGCAGTTCCAGCTGTGCTGGAGATCCCTTCCAAAGACCATCCCTACGATCCTACCAAGGACTCCATACTGCGTAGGGCCAAGGTCAGCCATCAGCTATTGCTGTCAGCGGTCACCACACTCCACCAGACGTTTTGTTGATTCCTGTTTACATTGGCACACATACACTTCACTTGTTTATAACTCATACATACGTACCATAAGCTTTTTTGTTTATTGATTGCATTCTCTATCCACACACAGGGAATGTTTAATGCCGAAGACTTCAGATAGCGAATACAAAATTAATAATTAAAATTTTATTGGAACTACACATAATAATGCTATATTAATAACTGTGCCAGTGTATGATATTATGTGTTACAATGGAGTATGCATAAGTATAAATAAAACAGGTTCCATGGTTAAGATGTGTGAAGGACGACAGTTGATCAGTCCTTGCTTTGAGTACGTTTGATGTAAGCGGAATAGATGTTGTCACAATTGGCAAGGATAGCCTTCAAAGCCTTGGTGTCTATCGCGGGAACATCCACAGGGTTCTTCTCGCTATCTGTGCTGTAGCCAACTTGAGTTCTCTTTGAGCCTGCAGTGTACTGTTGAGGGTGTCCGACGTGTGTCTTGTGAGGTTCAGCTCTAATCTGTTGGTTGAGGTCAACTCGGGACTTTGAGGCATCTACAGTGTGTCTGGAGTGACGGCCAACTTGAGACGTTTTCTCCTTTGAAGCTTGGGGCTGGTAAACACTGGGTGTGGCGCTTTGTTCGCTTGTCATAGGCTGTTGGTTAGAGGAGGAATGTTGCTGTTCAGTGGTCCTCTCTCTGCTGGTGGTTCCCTCCCACCCACCGATATTGTGGTCCTGCTTTGGTTGGAATCTTTCCCTCAAGTATTGACTGTAACCCTTGTCCTGTGGACTACCAGATAATCTGCTCACGTCTGCACTGGACTCCCTACCCATCCGTTCCCTCCCACCCTGTGACGGCTGAGCGGGATGGTATTCGTGTAATGATTTTGATGAGTCAGTAACCCCACCCACATACTGCATCGAGGAAGACCCGTACTGAGAACCACTATAAGGTTTTGACTGCTGGTCTCCTTCAGGATCAGAGAAGTAAGGAGGCTGGGTGGTTGGTGCATAAGTGGACTGAGGTACCATGTTGTAAGAAGGATAATGTTGGTCAGTTGTTCTTTGTGACTGATAGGCTGCTGTATTCACATGCCTAGGGTCTGCTCCCCTCTGTGATGGAGGGTTAGTGTTGGGGGGTGCCGGCCCTGCTCGATGATGGGGATCCGATTGCGACTGATAATCTCCTGAAGAGTGACCTCTGTGGTCTGGTTCATAGTACTTACTGGCACTGATGGGGGCTTGAGGGTCGTTGTACTGCGGCCCCGGATGGTGAGAAGGGAAATCACTACTTGAACCGAACATATCTTGTTCATGCTGCATCGGCTGTTGGAATGGCGGAGGATGAGGGCCACCGTAGACTCCTCCCATTGGAGGAGGACCTTCCATGTGCGGTGGATAGGGCACATCAAATGGCTGATCGTATCCCATTGGAGGGGGACTGCCATAAGGCCCCCATGGTTGGTAGTCATAGTTACCATCAAGAGGATGTAGTGATGGAGGGTGGTTGGGGGGTGGGTAGGGCAGTAATGCCTTCTTACCAGGCTGAGGCATCATAGGACCACCATCGGGTGGAGGACCAGACCACTGATTGAACCACGGGGTTCCTCGACCCCTCCCTCTGCCACGCCCTCTCCCTGAGAATCTCCTATTTTGAGTGATAGAATGATGTGCTCGTCTCTCGCTTGTACTGGCTCCGTCCTTGTCTGATTGTTGGCCATCTGTTTTTCCATTGTGATCGCCCACTGTTCCTTGAGCCTTTGATTCACTACTGCTGGTTGTTTTCTGGGAATCATGGGGAGAGGATTTCTCATCCGAACCGCTAGGAGTCACATGATCATCATGTGATGAATAATAATAATTTCTTTCCTTCTTGGCCGCCCCACTCCCCTTCGGATAGGAAGCATCCAGTACACACCCCTTGACATTGTGAGGCGAGTTAGCAATAATATCATCAACAGTGCTGCCTTCAGCATATAGGAGGGCGTATCCCACCTTCTTGGTCCCCCCAGCTTCCAAACCGATAAATACTTCTTTGATTTTCCCAAAATGACTGAAATGCTCAATCAAATCATCTTCTGTAATTTCCTCACTCAACTTCCACAAATAGACTCTTGGTTCCTATAGCAACACAAGGGATTCCCCAGATCAAATATACGTACATTCTAATGAATTATACAGGTAATACACACTAGATAACGTATACAAATGTACTAGTTGGGGTGGTTAGTCAGTCATTCATCATATTTCACCAGAATCTTGGAAGGACCATGCGCAATCACCGACAATCCCCTTAATAACCTTAAGTAGGCTCTTTCCCTCTGCAGAAGCACATATAAACCACATCAAATGTGACTATCACTTATCCAATATACTATTGAGTTCACTAGTCATTAGTATGTATTATTTATTGAGCAAAAAGTCAATAGATTATATTTTTATATTCAAATGCTCCAAATTTTACATTTTATCAATTAAACCATAAAAGTTGAACAAAATCCTACCCTCTCATATATTGAGTGGATTCATACGTACGCATCTGTATGACTTGGTGGTATAGTGCATCGTTCAAAACCGAGATCTAGGGCTTCATGAAGAACTCAGGGGATTCCCCATAGAGCTAAAGTTCTACTGTCTCTCTGTGAACTAACCACCTTGTTTATGAGTTTATGGTCACCAGAAAACTCCGTACTCCTCCCCCACACCCACTCCCAAATTTGGCATATATTATAGTCAAAGGCATTTATCACTTGAGTTTGAAGAACACACCGGTCTATTCACTGGCCTTACCCACTGCACTATATGGGCTTCATGTGACAATAAGCAGTTATTACAACAGAATAATTTATACATTACTACATATCAACGATTATAAAATGTGAGTCAACCAATTCTCTCTATCTGTGTGTGTGTTCAAGTGTATGTTAATACTTATATACCACACACACACAGGTGCGGTGTAAGTGCAGTGACAATGTGCTCAGACAGACGCTCTACTTGTTGAACATACGTAGGAGTACCAGGTGTTTATGAGTATGACAGTAGGCATGTTTCAGTACAGAAAGACACCAGAAGGATGTCCTCAACTGACTACATAGAATTGTATTGGGTTAACTTCAAGCTTCAAATTTGATTTTATATGCGTGACAACTTATTGGAAGAGTACTGACAATATTCTGTACATATGTACCAGTACGCACTGGTATGTACTGGTATGTATTGGGGTGAATGGGTGGTCCAGTACTGGAGCAGTTGCTGGAAACAGGCTGTGTGTCCGATAGTGAATGATAGTAACAGAGATAGAAAGCTAGCATGACCTTATATGGGACCTGTCATAATATCACATTTAGGTGCGAGTGCGATGTATCATCTGAATGGGACAGTGTCTACTGATATTCCCTGTTCTATGATGAACAATACAAAAGTATCTTAACCATGATTATGTTGCAAAGTATATTGTGGCAGCCATTTTCCCACAGACTCCGCCTCTTATCGGACACCGAGTGCACGCATGCTCGTGTCTGTACAGTGGTTATGCTTATCAATGTCAGTATGGTCGTTATGAGCAACAGTATTCTGGCTGGGAGTCAACGAATGGTATAAAAATAGAATTATAAAGTGCAATCCGGTGCATGCAAACCTCTGAAAAGTTTCTTTTATGCGATGGCGCTGAAAAAGGCGGTCTATTACCGTAACGTCCTCTTGTCCCTTCTTGGCTTCCTCGAACACTATACCCCCCACCTCTTCGGGGGAATCTCCCACGACTCGATCTTCTCCAATTTACTTCTCCTCTCCCACCTGCAGGGCCGAAATATGAATCTTCGTATCCTCCAAATCGACCTGGATCGTCGTTCCAGCCTGCTCTACCCCTCGTGGCCATCGTGTTACTGTGTGGACCACGCCCTTTTTTCATTACAGGGTTATCCACCCAATTAAAATGGCTGCATCGAATAGCAAACGGTTTAAATGTAACAAGGACGCGGATCGTGTTCTCGACAAACAAGAGAGGAGCTTATCCCATGGGATCATTTCGATCGAGAACGAATTAAGCCAAGAATTGTGTAAATTGGAATGGCCAGAAAATGTCACACACACGTATAATCCTTTAGAGTATGCCGCGGAACCTCATTCCAACTTTGTTCAAAAGTTTGGAGCAAGCACCAAGTCTGTTCTCTTCCTTGGGATGAATCCAGGTCCTTTTGGAATGGCTCAAAATGGTGTTAGTGTTGATTGTGCTGAAGTAGTACATCTCATGTTCACTGTTTTTGTCACCATTCAATGTGCAGATCCCATTTGGTGACACTGTAATGGTTAAAGAATGGTTGAAGGTTGAAGGGAAAGTTGGAAAGCCACTCAAAGAGCATCCCAAGCGGACAATACATGGTCTAGAGTGTTCTCGAAGAGAAGTAACTGGTACTCGATTTTGGTCTCTTTGGAGCTCTGTATGTGGGACAGCTGAACGTTTCTTTGACACCTGCTATGTTCACAACTACTGTCCCTTGTGCTTCATGACGTCCAGTGGTAAGAATGTGACTCCACCCACAATGAAGGTCCAAATTCGTAGAGATGTCGAAAGAATATGTGATACCAGTCTGTTGAAGCTTGTTGAACTTCTCAAAGTGAAGGTGATTGTAGGAGTGGGTAAGTATGCGGAAGAGTGCGCCAATAGAGCCATTTCTGGCTCCCCTCTTGAAGGGGCTGTGAGAATATGCTCCATGCCACATCCAAGTCCCGCCAACCCAAAGACAAGCAAGAATTGGCAAGGGTGGGCCGTGGAGGAACTGAAGAAACATGGTGTACTAGAAATAATTCAAACACATCACTTTGAACAGTAATTTCCTTTTTTAATAATTAATTTTATATCAATATTAAATCTTTTTCAATAATTTATATCAATGTATTGCCATATAATATATATACAGATATCGTACCAAGTATTACTATATAATAAAAATATAATTGCTATTGTTATAAATACAATATTATATCTTGGCACAACAATATACATTAATTCTCACAAAGCAAGCTGCACTTGAGAGAGATGCTCTTCTCAAACATCTGTAGAGAGCAAAATCCACATTGGAAGCTGTCTTAAAGACCACCTTTCTTAAGAGACCATTACACTATCCACTACATCAACTCAACTACAGTGAACTGCCTCTGTATAGAGACCACCTGTCTACAGTGAAGTGCCTCTGTATAGAGACCACCTGTCTACAGTGAAGTACCTCTGTATAGAGACCACCTGTCTACAGTGAAGTACCTCTGTATAGAGACCACCTGTCTACAGTGAAGTACCTCTGTATAGAGACCACCTGTCTACAGTGAAGTGCCTCTGTATAGAGACCACCTATCTACAGTGAAGTGCCTCTGTATAGAGACCACCTGTCTACAGTGAAGTGCCTCTGTATAGAGACCACCTGTCTACAGTGAAGTGCCTCTGTATAGAGACCACCTGTCTACAGTGAAGTGCCTCTATATAGAGACCACCTGTCTACAGTGAAGTGCCTCTGTATAGAGACCACCTGTCTACAGTGAAGTACCTCTGTATAGAGACCACCTGTCTACAGTGAAGTACCTCTGTATAGAGACCACCTGTCTACAGTGAACACAATTCCTGGTCTCTTTGGTAGTCTATATATACAGGTTTCACTGTATGTGTGTGTGTGCATGTGTGTGCTGCAGAAGGAGGCCAAGGGAGAACACATCTAGGTAGTGCACCCACCTGTTTGGTGGCCTCAAAGAAGGAATTGCTTGTAGTTATCGATAAGAGCTTGAACAATCAATTCTTCAATCTCGACAACTTTAGGATGCTCTGCTAGTTTAATGGTATCTTCTCCATCTTTTGTCAGTAGCTTAACTTCTTCATGTCTTGTGGTAAGCAGATTACCAATAACAAGCTGTTGGTGGTACATTGAAAGGGAGAGCCTTGCCTTTTCATGGAGAATCTCAGGGTCTGTTTCAAGTTTGAACGTAGCAAAATATGCCAAGGGCGCCCATTCGTTGATGAGTGGCTTTAAGAGCTTTGGAACTTGACAAAGATGTAGAGATAATGTACTGGAGGACTGTATCTTGTGCTCAGGCTGCGTCGGGGGTAGAAAAAAAATATATAAAAAATGCCGAAACCCGGGATCGAACCAGGGACCTTTAGATCTTCAGTCTAACGCTCTCCCTACTGAGCTATTTCGGCTCGGACACTAATACTAGGTTGAGTACTACTTATGAATAAACTTACCATGAACTTGCGCGGTATGTAAAAATCTGACACTGCAGCAGCTAAGTAGAACAACACCTTCGAACCGAAAGAGTTAAGAACTTCTGAAAATTTCCTCAAATAGTACATGTAGTCACTGATGGAGACAAAAGGGACCTTCAGCAAAAGACCTTTCTCGTTGACATTTTTACACGAAGTCAATGTTTTTTGCAATTCATGTGCCATATCAGCTGGTGGATCCACTGCAGGAATAAACATATCATGAGTCTGTGGGTGTGAGTGAGTCCAGTATATATCTACACACACACACACACACACACACACACACACACACACACACACACACACACACACACACACACATTTATGGAATACTACTTGCTTAAAATAGTATTAAACAGCAATTGTAATTCTACTGTTTGTGCATCTATTCAGAGAAATTGTACCAAACTCTTGGTTTGCACAAACGGATATATACTGCATTATATACATACACACGCTACAGAACTTACACATGAGTTTATTATCGGACATGTTCAACCAGCGAATGAAGTCATCCATATCAAAATGTCTCAGGAAGGGCTCCTTTGACCCCCTGCGATGGAGGAAGATAACAGAGTATCCTTGGGCAAGAAAGTACTCGGCAGATGCTGCCCCTCTCAATCCTCTGCTGAAATTATCGATGAAACGTACAGTGTTGGCCTCCAATGGTACACTGGTGCCCCCCGACTGAGGTGATTGAGGAAGGAGGGGGAGAAACGTCATTATTAAGTGACAAGATACATGAACAATATTTTACATTGTAGTAATGTGAAATAGCGGAACATGGATGTAAAGCTCGGACTCAGGGTTAAGGCCCACTAAAGCGAACGTGCCTCGCAAGCTAAGGAAAATATAAAGAAACAAAAGAAAAAAAAAGAGAAAAGAGAAAAAATATGGTCACTGACTCTGTACACATGAATATCACTAACACTAACACTGAAACATTAAATTGTAAGTTAGGTTATGCATGTGGAGGAGTCCCAGGATCTGCTGACGCGAGCAATGAAGATGTGGGCAGAGCATGCAATGGATATTTTGCCAAGCTCCAGCAGCTGCTTTGAAATGGATCTTCTGTACACTGATGGAATGACAGAGTGGATGGCAGCTAATGAGTCATTTGTGAAATGCCCAAGAGATCCAATTTCAAAAGTGGTGAAATGGGGTTGAAAACCTGCAGACTCTAGATCTGTGATAAAGACAGATAATTGGCCTCTGTCGATTTCCTGAGTCGGGCACTTTCCAAATAGTGGACCATGTTTGCAGGGACTGTTAGTTGCAGAATGATGATGCGTGAGTTCTGGATGACGACGATGTCTGGTCTAGCTGTGGTCACTATATAGGACACAGGGATGGTACCTGGTGGATTGTCGCATGTACATAGCCCAGGAAGAATTAGCCCAAGAGGAATAACATTCGGAAAGAAGAAAAAATACACAAAAAATCATGTAGACAAAATAGGAGATTCAACTTGCATCCTACGGTCCTCAATCATACATCCTACGGTCCTCAATCATACATCCTAAGGTCCTCAATCATACATCCTAAGGTCCTCAATCACACATCCTATGATCCTCAATCACACATCCTACGGTCCTCAATCATACATCCTATGATCCTCAATCATACATCCTACGGTCCTCAATCACACATCCTATGATCCTCAATCACACATCCTACGGTCCTCAATCATACATCCTATGATCCTCAATCATACATCCTACGGTCCTCAATCACACATCCTAAGGTCCTCAATCATACATCCTAAGGTCCTCAAACATATTCTTGAGTATAATAATTGGCCATGGTAACATCCCAAACAGAGGAATATTTTGTAATGTCCTAAAAATACAGGAAAAGTGTATAGTTCCTAGCATCTCACCGTTACTAGCACTATCGAACGTCCTTCTTTAATATTCTTTTCTGAAAAATATTTAACGAGCTCTACACGGTCTTCCAGGTCTACTGGGGGACTCTCTTCCTCAAAAAACGCGCTCCAATTCTGTTGGGTACACACGGTAGACATTTTCAGCGCGTGTGGAAACAACTATTCCTCGTTACGACCAGGTCCAGCCAGCTAGACTAGCTCACAACCATACACACACACAAACTTAGCAATAGTCTAGCCAGTTGATTAGTTCACATAATAGAAAAACACTCGACAATAAACTGTTCGTGGAAAATAGGCTTGTGTTCCATGTTGCCGGTCCAGTTCCTCATCACCTGGCTGCTGCAGCATTGATCTCTTTGTTCCTGTCAGAGTCCTTGCATTGGGGAGGGTACATCATGGAGACCGTGTGACACCATCCCTGGACGTGTCTGACCAGGTTACCATAAGGGAGGAGAGTCTTATCAATCTCTGCTACTCCATCATTGGGAGTGGACAGGGCAACAGAGACCAAGGGGATGCAGTAAGATGTTAGGAAACCTCCTTCGGTGTACTGCATGGGTTGGATGGAGAGGGATATGTGTGTCTGTGTGTGTGTGTGTGTGTGTGTGTGTGTGTGTGTGTGTGTGTGTGTGTGTGTGTGTGTGTGTGTGTGCGTGTGTGTGTGCATGTGTGTGCAACTGATGGTAGTACACACACATTCACAGTGGCACACACACTGTACCTGAGTTGTGTACATGAAGACTTCCTTTTGTGTCTCTTCAGGGATCAGGGCAAGCCATCGATTAGCACCATCGTAGGTCAAATCATCATTAGCACCACATCCAATTCCAATCAAGTCACCGATGATAGCAATCAGTCCGGCAAGGGGACTACCGTAGTATGGTGTGCCCATGCTCTGTAGCTTTCGACCCCCACTCTGAGGGAACCAAGTGAGGAGAAAAGTGGCACAGTAAATGTGGTGAGTGGACACACACACACACACACACACACACACACACACACACACACCGTAGTTGCATCCAGTCCACTTTCAAAATAAGTAAATAGATGTAGTGAAGCTATCCCCCCGTGCGAGTGAGAGGCAATACTGAACTTGGTAGCACCTTCACTCTCAGCAGTTTCAATGATCTTTTCTGCAAATTCTTCGGTTGTCCTCGAGTTATGGAAATCCTTCAGTGCAATAGAGTCCGTAAAATCATCCTCATTATAAGGAACATCAGAAGAGCAGTACCCATGAACAAGCAGAATCTTCCCAGGAGTGCTGTCGTTTGAGTGATAGTGATGATAATAGTTGAAACCGTTCCTCATCTCGAAGGAGATTCCATCCACGGGGGTCCTCGGCTGGTAATGGAGGAGACGCATGTGGGAGGTGGTTACCGGGAGAACGGCTCCTCTGAACATGGGGATGAAGCTGCTTACTTCCTCGAAAGTGAGGTTTCTAAGCTGCAGTGGTGGTTTGGCTCCTGCCAGGTCCAGCCATTTTGTGTTCAGTTCAAATCGCATGTAATATCCTGAGTCACTATCCATCCCATTGTCCTTGGTTACCTGGACAATTCCACTCACCCAGGCAACGGGAACCATCGGAGTAGAACCAGAAGTGGGGGTTCCCCAAACTTCGGCATACCCACGGTAATAAGGGCTGGAATTGACATCCCAGTCCACCCCTATGTCAATGGTGATTATGTCATCATTAGTCACCGGATGAGTGTATACTGATGACCACGCCCTGTTGGTGAGCTTGAGGGTGTGGTGGGTCACCCTGAACAGGTACCAAAGGGACCGCACGAAATCGTAATTGTTGACGTCCTTACCTCTAACCTCCACCAGTACATTGTACACTCCAGGAGCAGAGGGGTTGAAGGTGCCTTCAAAGATCCCGTCAGGTGGATTACCATCAACATCGTCCTTCATCTTTTCAGTGAACGCCTTGCCATTGGGCTGTACTACAGTCATTGACGCAGTGTCTAGGACTCCATGTATAGGAAGTGGCCGGCCCAAGCCATCAACAAAGCCTCCTTTGGTAGGGACCATGGCCTGAATGGTGAGAGGCCGCCCCACTATGGAACCTGGTGTTGTCATGGAAACCCAGATATCAGCAGCTGAGGATTCGAAGGCAACCATCAGAAATACTTTCGTGGAGAGAAATTCCGACGCCTTTGTATCGTTGGCAAACAGTACCCAGCTAACACGAGCGGTCCACTGCCCAGCTTGAGGGGCCGTGAAAATGTAGGACACGCACGGTGACATGTCACCCGTGTTCATTCCGACCAGGTCGTCCACAGTTGAAGACGGCTGGATGCTCTCTCCGGTGGGGCCTTTGAAGGAAACTCTCAAATGCTTCTTCTGTCCCTTCTGGTAAATCATCCCGACTATAACGATGCTGGATGTGTCGACGGGGAAGGAGACGTCCGCGTGCAACTTGAAAGGCTTCAACTCGATGACGGGAAGTAATTGGGCGCGACTCGTCGCAGCCGCGTCATAAGGAGAGGACTGCTTGAAGCTTGAAAACTCGGAAGGGGGTCCGGCTAGTTTCTTGTACCGTATCTCAGCCTTGGTAACGAAGAAGGCTAAAGCGAGAAGGCACAGCCCGCAGAGGAGCTTGTCCATTTTGCTGAACGGGCGAACTGCGATCACATGACAGACGTGTAGGAAGTCCCTAGGGATTTGTACCGAATGCATTACAGCCCACGAGAAGGCTGATCACGAATAATAATGTTTGTCCAGTATACTATTCTGACATTGTATATCCTCGTAGTCAACTAGGGACACGGCTATAGGCTACTAAGAACGTATGTATACACTGTGTATGAAGCACATTATTATCCTTCAACTAGACCGTGATCAGTGATGGCGTGGTGGTCAGCCTTTTAGGCTCCAGGTTGCGAGTTCGAGTCCAACTGTGGACGTTTCTTCCATTAAAGAGAACTCGCGGACTGGTGGTCAGTCGGGGGAGCTTTGGGTCTCTCGACTGCATGGTCTACCAGTTAGAATAGTGCCTTCTGCATTCGCGGAATGACCGAACGTGTGACCTTTCTATTTTTTTCACATTTTGAGAAATTTTTGGGGAAAAATGGCCGACCGTAAGGTGACTGCTAAGCCTACTACCCAATCCTCCTCTCCCGATTCTGGAGGAAAAATCGAAGTACAAAGAGCCTTTCCTCCTTTTAGCAGGTCAGAAATAGAAGTACTATCCAGCCATCACCTCACTTAGGTATTGTGTGGTTGGTTCCACGGTGTTCCAGCTAAACCGGTCTCCAGCTATTTGAGTGTATGAAGCCAACCTATGGGAATGTTGTTATAATGTGTGTACAAGGAACAGTAGATCCTCCAAAGACTTGTAAGATGCTCTAATCCTTTTAAGCGCTTGCTATAATCCGGTTCAAGTTGATGTGGTGTGTTCAAGTTGCTGACCACTGACATATACAGTGGAACCTCTCTATTAAGGACACTTTGGGACCTTAAATCTGGTCCTTATTATAGAGGTTCCTGCAATTCAGAGGTCATTTAATACACTATAGTACTACATTGGGACACAGAATGGTGTCCTTATTATAGAGGTTTCTGCAATTCAGAGGTTTGTAATAAAGAGTTCCCACTATACTTCCTTTTATGGTTGGTACAGGCGCTGCAGTTGAGATATAGCTGACTGCCTGTAGAGTAGTTAGGGTAGATGTTCGCCTACAGTACTAACCCGGTCCCCTGGTATTATATGCACCTGTGTATGGATGGGTTCGGACGCAGGGGGATGCTATATTTGTAGCCGGGTGGCTGGAGTGTGGTTGAGTATGGCCAGGTGGCTGGAGTGTGGTTGAGTATGGCCAGGTGGCTGGAGTGTGGTTGAGTATGGCCAGGTGGCTGGAGTGTGGTTGAGTATGGCCTGGTGGCTGGAGTGTGGTTGAGTATGGCCAGGTGGCTGGAGTGTGGTTGAGTATGGCCAGGTGGCTGGAGTGTGGTTGAGTATGGCCAGGTGGCTGGAGTGTGGTTGAGTATGGCCTGGTGGCTGGAGTGTGGTTGAGTATGGCCAGGTGGCTGGAGTGTGGTTGAGTATGGCCAGGTGGCTGGAGTGTGGTTGAGTATGGCCTGGTGGCTGGAGTGTGGTTGAGTATGGAGCGGAATTAGGGTCAGTGATATAATTCCGCGAAGCTTGTTATAAACAGCTACTGTATCAAAATACCAACTTGTCGAAGCTAGAACATATCTGAGAGTGAAGTCAGCTGGTTGCCCCTGTGTGCCAGTTATTGTGGAATTGTACATGATCAGAATTACCGTATTTCACATTAGTCGAGTTGAATGTGTACTATTTGTCTCTAGACAAGACGTGTTGAAGTGGAATGGCTGGGGATACAGGGACTCTGGTTTTAGGATCAATGACAACGGCCACGGAGAGTTCACCGGGAACAGGTATGGGATTGCCGGCAAGGAGCTCCCCAGGCTTGTCCCTTTCATGGACGAGCGTGGCTTTGACAAAGAGTTGCAGTCCTTCTCTCAAGTTAGTACTTGTCAGAGTATACCCAGATACTCATTTGCAAAACACATTCATATACGTAATACAATAAGCCCATGTATAAACATGCAAACAAACATAATTGTAAGCACACACGCACGTGCACGCACACACACACACACACACACACTGTATATATTTGCTGTTCCTAATGCTCCTCTACAGCCACCACCAACAGATGATGAACTTCCCAAACCCATTCTAAAGCCAAAATTTGAAGCTGAGATTTCCAAATATTGTGTCAAGTTGTCTCATAGTGGGATAGACAGGATTGTTCATTCACACGGCATGTGATATTGTTTACTTTTCTGTTTGTTGTTTGTGTATCATTTGTTTATAACTATTACAGGACACACTTGTCATGAGTTGTTTGCTCTGAGGACAGGTAAATGGGGCCGTATTCCAGATGTGGTTGTATGGCCAGGAACCCACAAACATGTGAGTGCCTTCCAGCCTTGCTAAGAGCTACCCACCACATACACACACACACACACACACACACACACACACACACACACACACACACACAACACACACATTGCTTATCCTTTTCAAGGTGGAAGTCATAGTAGCAGCTGCTAGCAAATATAACGTCTGTATCATACCATTTGGTGGAGGCACCAATGTATCAGGAGCTCTTCTTTGCCCGCCAGAAGAGAAGAGGTGTATCGTCTCTTTGGATATGACGGCAATGGTGAGTCTGATCCCAGTTTATTGGTTGTCTGTTTATTGGTTGTCTGTTGTCTGTTTATTGTCTGTCTGTTTGTTGTCTGTCTGTCTGTCTGTCTGTTGTCTGTCTGTTGTCTGTTTGTTGTCTGTCTGTCTGTCTGTTGTCTGTTTGTTGTCTGTTTGTTGTCTGTCTGTCTGTCTGTCTGTTATCTGTTGTCTGTCTGTTGTCCACCCATAATGACACCTGGACTTTGGCAATGTCCTCCCACTCAGGACCACATTCTATGGATTGACGAGAAGAACTTGACTGCTCACGTTGAAGCTGGTATCATTGGACAGGACATGGAGAGGCAGCTGAGAGACAAGGGCTACACTTGTGGTCATGAGCCAGACTCCATTGAATTCAGTTCAGTTGGTGGTTGGGTAGCTACTAGGTCGTCTGGGATGAAGAAGAACATCTATGGCAATATTGAAGACTTGGTGTGTGTGTGTGTGTGTGTGTGTGTATGTGTGTGTGCATGTCTTTTTCACTCTTTCCTTATTCTCTATCACTGCCTATTCTTCCTCTGTCTTCATGACTGGAAGGTTGTCAACATCAGAATGGTGACCCCGCTAGGTGTTGTGCATCGTAGCTTCAATGGTCCCCGTAATTCCATTGGTCCAGACATGCATCACATTATCATGGGGTCAGAAGGTGTGTGTGTGTGTGTGTGTGTGTGTGTGTGTGTATGTATGTGTGTGTGTGTGTGTGTGTGTGTGTGTGTGTGTGTGTGTGTGTGCAATGTGACAGATAATCCCTTTAAAGTATTGATCTAGATTTAAAAGTTGTGCATTAGTTTTTCTATCTATCTTCTATCTACATCTATTAATTTTCTTCTGATTCTATTCTTGTTGATCTTTGATTGTTTGTGTGTCTTCCTGTCCTCGCAATCCTTGTGCTTCAACTCAAATGGAATTTCTTCTTATTTTGAAGGGATTTTGGGTGTTATCACTGAAGTAACCTTGAAGATCCGCCCCCTACCGCCCACTCAAACCTATGGAAGTGTGTTGTTCAAAGACTTTGAAACTGGGGTGCAGTTCATGAGGGAAGTTGCTAAGCAACGCTGTGCTCCAGCATCAATCCGTTTGATGGACAATGAGCAGTTTCTAATGGGTGGGTGTGGTCTGTGTATTTGGGTGTGGTCTCGTGTACTTCATGTCGGTGTGTGCTTGTTCCTCAGGACAAGCTGTGAAAGCACCTTCTGGTGGAGTTACTGGTTCATTAGCCGAAGGATTCAAGAAGTTGTATTTAACTAAAGTACGTGTGTTAATCTAAACTTCACATAAAGTTGAATAAGCAGGCACCAATGGGTGCACTCATTGGTACTTCTCACTGGAGGTACTTGTTATCATTTCCGGTTGACATTATGTGCATGAGAGTTGTGTGCGCCAACCAGGGTGCTCACCTGGGAAGTAGTGCCATGCTTAAACCTCTGTATGGTCCTGTCCCTCTGAGGTCCTGTGATGTGTGTTGTTGCTCTTGTGCAGTTCAAAGGCTTTGACCTCAACCAATGTGCTGCTTGTACACTGCTTTTTGAAGGAATTGCTCGCGTAAGTCTGTGTAGTGTGTGAGGAGGTGTGTCTGAGTGTGTGTATGTGCTTGTGAGTGTGTGTGTGTGTATGTGTGTGTGTGTGTGTGTGTGTGTGTGTGTGTGTGTGTGTGTGTGTGTGTGTGTGTGTGTGTGTGTGTGTGTGTGTGTGCAATTCATTTCAAATTTCATCAGTATACATATTTCCATAATGTGTTTATACATGGTATTCTACATCATGTGACTGTCATGTGATATTTTTGATAGGACGTTGCTGAACAAGAAAAGAAGATCTACTCCATTGCTTCAAAATTCGGGTATTTTTTTGTGGCTGATTTATTCACATTTGTTGTTGTTGTTGTTGTTGTACTTTGTTTACTTTTGTGATATTCCCTGGTAGTGGTATCCAAGGAGGAAGTGAAAATGGTCACTATGGTTACATGATGACTTATTGTGTGGCCTATATGCGAGTGAGTGCATGTGAATGTCACATGACAAAAATGGCTACAACTGAATACCCACCCTTTTCTCAGGATCTTGGATTTGACTATTGTTTTGTAGCCGAATCCTTTGAAACTTCGGTCCCCTGGGATAGGTAATGGAGTTTGTTGTTTATAATTTTTATTTTATCACAATTATTCACATGTTTGTGTTTGTTGTTTGTTCATGTAGAATTCCTATTTTGGTCAAGAATGTGAAGGACAGAGTGAAGGGGGAAGGTGACCGCCATGGTGTGCGTTCACCAGTGCTCATATCGGCTAGGTGGGTGTGGTTTCTGTTGAAGTTGATTACAATAATCGCACTGGATGGCGGTTATGGTTACCAAATCTTGTTTCAATGGGGAGGTCTCAGCCACAAACTACTCTATTAGACACCCAGTGGGTGGGGCTTGTTACCAGGGTGGGTAAGACACTCCACTAGGTAGGCGGGTCTTGGTGCTACCCAGGTACCATTTAAGGGTTTGCTCAGTGATAGTGTTGTGCCCATCACAAGTGGTTGGGCCAACTACACATATTGTGTTTGCCATGCCTGGCCTCAAACCTGCCTCCTTGCTTAGAGTGACTCAGACCTACGATGCTGGGGCGTGTGTGTACTTTTACCTCATATTCAACTACAACGGGATCACGGATCCTGTGAGGACCTTTGACTCTATAGAGAGAGCTGCCAGAGAAGAGGTGCTTGCTTCAGGAGGTAGCCTATCACATCATCATGGGGGTGAGTTGACAAGGTGTGTGTGTGTATGTGTGTGTGTGTGTATGTGTGTGTGTGTGTGTGCGTGCGTGTGTGTGTGTGTGTGTGGTGTGTGTGTGTGAGTGTGTGTGTGTGGTGTGTGCATGTGTGTGTGTGTGTGGTATGTGTGTGTGTGTGTGTGTGTGTGTGTGTGTGTGTGGTGTGTCCGTGTGTGTGTGTGTGTGTGTGTGTGTGTGTGTGTGTGTGTGTGTGTGTGTGTGTGTGTGTGTGTACATGTATGTTACTGTGTGCTACCAATTCTCATGTAAGTACACGTGCATAATGAGTTCATTTGGTTCTGTTGCTACCACTGACCTGGGTGTCCATGCATGTGTTCATTACTGTTGGAATAGTTGGGAAGATCAGGAAGAGGTTTGTGGAGAAGTCTATTTCCTCCCCAGCGGTTGGCATACTGCGAGCAATCAAGAAGGAAGTTGACCCGAAGAATATATTTGGCTCCAATAATCTCATTCCAGCTGCTTCATCCAAACTGTAGACATCAAGGAATTGTGATTGTTTAGATTTAGGAGTGGATTAGAACAGACATTAATGTGATATTAGATAAATTCTGTATAACAATTGTGATTAAGTATGAAATGATGTGAATCAATGCAAAGAAGACGTCACGAATATTGGTAGAACGAGAGAACATTTTATTTATTCCCTCTGCAGTCTTGTATGTACAGTCCAACTTGCTTAGTGAGGGACACACCTAACCTGTACTTCTTATCTGAGGTACTAGCTATCAGTACTGGTTCACATAGTGTACACTAGCTAGAGACTGAGTGAAGTGTGTGCAATGACAGAAGTATGTACCAATCGGGGTATACTACTACGAAGTCGCAGTACATTGTTGCTGATCACGGGCCCGGGGCGATTATCGGCTGACCTTGGTGCGACTGAAAAATGGCCGAAGTTCGTGAATCACAAGAACAATCGCTTGAAAGAAACGCTAAGTTGCAAGCATCGAAAACTAAAATTGAGGAGAAATCGACTTCAAATGTGAGCTCATTCTCTTGTAGTTGAATTCTGATTGCCCTTTAAACATACCACCTAGTTTATCGGTAATGAATCGAATTTGATATCCCCGCAAACATTCGCTGACCAAAAACCTTTATGAAGCTAATAATCCTATTCCTGTGTCTTTATAATACATCACCCGACCACACACACCCATACACACACACACACACACACACACACACACACACACACACACACACACATTTGTCATTAGTGTACCATTTCTAGTTTTATATTAATTGCTTCATCACATACAGAACAATAACAAACCAGAGAGTGAATTGAACACGTGAGTAACCTCGACACACACACACACACACACACAAACATGCACACGCATACACTGTATTCTATAAACACGTACTGTGCTAAACAGTCCACACAAATTGTATGTCCTGCTTACTTCAGAAGACGACCAGTTTTGAAGTTCAGGAACTACACACCATCCAGCAATGAGCTGAAGGAGAAACAGTTACCAAAAGTAAAACCAGAAAATGGTGAGTTGACCGAGAGCACTGACTGCGTACAATATCCATTTGAGACAACAGATCTTGCTCCTGGTTGCCTTCAGAGGTCGAGAGAGTGCCCCAGCAGTAGATCATGCATGTGCCTTCAACTCTGTGTGCTCTTTGTTGTGGTAGTTGAAGAACAGATTCCAGATCACATAAAATTATCAAAAGACAAAGAAGTTACATCAGAAGTCAACTTGACAAACCTGGCACCAAGAAAGCCAGACTGGTGTGTGTGTGTGTGTGTGTGTGTGTGTGTGTGTGTGTGTGTGTGTTTGTGTGTGTGTGTGTGTGTGTGTGTGTGTGTGTGTGTGTGTGTGTGTGTGTGTGTGTGTGCTTATGTGCATACATATACGCATGTTTGTATGTACTGTCTGTATACATTCATTGTCCATTTATTCTATAGCAGTAGACTATATCAGTGCATGTTACTGCATGGTAGCACATTATGGCTTCTGTAGGGACCTGAAACGTGATATTGCTGAGAAACTGTCCAAGCTGGAGAGACGGACCCAGAGGGCCATCGTGGAACTGACCCGAGAGAGAATTCAAGCAGAGCAGAGTTTAGACAACCCTTCATCAACTGACTTAGCAGCTGTCGTCAGTGCAGCCACTGATAATAGAGAGGGTTATGATTCCGATTAATGTTTGTTCAATAATCAATATATTATTATTGCAATTGATACCCAGTGTACTGTATATGCCAAATGCAGGCTGTGGTGACCAACTAAAAATGCAAAATTACCCAGCTGGTCACAATAAGGTCTATAGCACATCCATTGGAATGTACATACAAAAGTATAATATTATGTATCATATGTACACTATAGGGAGCCGTTGTAATTGGTGACAAAACATATCTTTTTGGTCACCACTAGGCATGTAGCAATTCCAGGAGGATGTACGTATATCCATATTCATGCTATGTTGCGTCATATGCTCACTGGAGAGGCCGTGGCGACCAGTAACAAAACATTGGTTACCATGTGACATCTCAATAATCATAATTGTAGACAATTATGGCAATTATTATGGATACACAGCAATTATTATGGATACACAGCAATTATTATGGATACACAACAATTATTATGGATACACAGCAATTATTATAACAGTATAAACAACAACGATATTATAATAACATAATAACATATTATGAACAACATCTGGAGTCTTCGGTTCCGAGACCAGATGTTTCCTGCACAAATTGGCATCCAGAATGAGGTCAGTTACCAATGAAGTGAAGCCCCACTTCTACCTGACACAGCAACTCTCTGTCGCCATCCAGCAAGGCAATCCTTTGTCCATCCTTGGGACACACGTGCCATATGGTACAAAAGTGGACTGACTCTATTGTGTTATAATATTTGCATGTTTTTGTTTTTGTGGCTGTGTTATCTTATTATTATTATTATTTTCGTTGTTGTAATCATAATCATTATTAATATAATAATAATAACAATAAATATTAACATATCTTGTTGGTTAATTTGATATGGATAGGGGACACTTTGTGGTATTTGACCAGCGCAAGGGAGCTCACCTGGATGGTCACTACAAGCTCTATAGCACCTCTATTGGAATGTACATGGTATATGTATTTCTATATGTATCATATGGACACAGGGGAGCCTTTGTGACCTGGGACAAATTGCATTTTGGTGGTCACGCCCAGCTCCATAGCTCCTCTGAAACAATTCCCATCTCAGCATGTGGCTTGTACCTTTAGCTACATTCGGAGGTGCTGAATAATGTATGGGAGAGAATGGGAGGGATAAAATACTAAGCACCTTCTTGCATAACTCATGGGAGAGGGGGCGTGTCAGCTCGATATTTTCACCAGACCTAGCTGATGGCACACCTCCTCTGCCATCAGCTACCTCAAAAGGTGCTTAGCGTTTTTCTACCTATTCTCCCCTACATTGGAAGTACTGAACACCTCCTAATCTAGCTATTGCTGCTTGAGTGTGTATGTGTTAATGAATGTATAATATTGACAGTACAGAGGCTGTTGTGACCAGTAATAAAATATTGAAAATCTTTCACTGATTGCCAAGATGCCTATAGCACCTCAGGGGTAGTGTAAACACATTAGTATTTGTGCTGGTACGTTGTATGGTCACTGTGAAGGTTGTGATGACCAGCAATGAAATTCAAGGTAGTTCACTGATCTCCACGAGGTCTGCACCACCTTAAAACAGCTTAAATACAAAAGTGTATGTGATGTGTGTGATAATCATATGTCATATTTATAGACACTGGTGAGGCTGTGGCAACTGGCGGTGAACTGATCTCACTTAAAACAAAGGGTCCGTAGCTTCTCCAGCTGTGTGCGCACGCATCATTATTTGTGATAGCATGCATTGCTACGGAGGCTGTGGTGACCCGCAAACAAATTTGCAGTTACAGTGAATTATTGCTAATCTGCCGCAATCTGTTTAAAAGTATGGCGGATTAACAAGTTTGCCGGATTAACAGGATATTCATTAATACTTGTATATTATAAAATATTATCAGTACTGGGATTGTGTGGCAGATTAAAAGGTTTGGCGGATGAAGTGGTGGCAGGTTAGCGAGAGCTCACTGCATTCCACCTAACCCAAAATTAATACATATCCACTGTGGTCGTGCACTGGACGTACTGTAATGCTACCATAAAGTTAACACTTGGTACGTACTTGTAATTTCAATGAATTAAATAACACAGCAAATCCATACAAATGATGGTGATAATATAACAGAACATGCAATGATAGGTGATAAGGTATAAAATTACATATTACCTCATGATGGTCTACTCCACAGTACAGAGCTAGTACAGGAAATCACCCAACATATGAGAAACACATATGACTAGTTTTCAGAAGAGCAAAAGCAAGAGAACAGCCACCCAGCTGAAGTTGTGGAGGGAAGCACCGTCTGACACTTGCCGCATTCACTCATGATGTGCTGGTAGTCCTCCAGCTGCAGTGTGGTGTGGTGGAAGCCGTACTTCTTTTGAAGCATTTCTGAGGCTTCCGAGAGAACGTTTTGGAAGTTTGTAATCTCTGGGTCTAATGAGGAGCACAACATAAGAGTTTGAGATGGTGTGTGAGGAGGTGTAGTGAGGGAGTGGTGAGGAGGTGAGGGAGTGGTGAGGAGGTGAGGGAGTGGTGAGGTGTGGTAAGTGAGGAGTGGTGAGGAGGTGAAGTGAGGGAGTGGTGAGATGTGGTAAGTGAGGGAGTGGTGAGGAGGTGAAGTGAGGGAGTGGTGAGGAGGTGTGGTGAGGGAGTGGTGAGGAGGTGAGGGAGGGAGTGGTGAGGAGGTGGAGTGAGGGAGTGGTGAGGAGGTGAAGTGAGGGAGTGGTGAGGAGGTGGAGTGAGGGAGTGGTGAGGTGTGGTAAGTGAGGGAGTGGTGAAGAGGTGGAGTGAGGGAGTGGTGAGGAGGTGGAGTGAGGGAGTGGTGAGGTGTGGTAAGTGAGGGAGTGGTGAAGAGGTGGAGTGAGGGAGTGGTGAGGAGGTGAAGTGAGGGAGTGGTGAGGAGGTGGAGTGAGGGAGTGGTGAGGTGTGGTAAGTGAGGGAGTGGTGAAGAGGTGGAGTGAGGGAGTGGTGAGGAGGTGGAGTGAGGGAGTGGTGAGGAGGTGGAGTGAGGGAGTGGTGAGGTGTGGTAAGTGAGGGAGTGGTGAGGAGGTGGAGTGAGGGAGTGGTGAGGTGTAGTTGGGTGGTGAGGAGGTGACGTAGGTGGTGTGGTGAGGGAGTGGTGAGGTGTGGTGAGGGAGTGGTGAGGTGTGGTGAAGGAGTGGTGAGGTGTGGTAAGTGAGGGAGTGGTGAGGTGTGGTGAAGGAGTGGTGATGAGTAAATCACCCACTCAGACTAACCCATGGCAAGATGAGCTGCTAGTGCAGGTTTGTCCATGGTGAGGGACCACATATGGAGGCTGTGGGCCAGCTTGACACCCCTTATGTCCTGAAGGTCTTCTAGAACCTTCTGGTAATTGACTCCTCGAGGTGTTCCTTGAAGGAGCAAGGTAGAGGATCAAACAACATTACTCAAGCGGATGAACACTTCCATCCATCACCAGCTACTGGTACTCACCTTCCATGATGACTCTCAGAGCATCTCTTAATACACTGAAAGTTGAAAACAGGACCAAAATTGAAAATAAAAATGTACAGATGGGGTCTGCCAGTTTCCATTCCGGCTGTAAAATGTAAACGGGAACATGAATACATTAAAAATACAAACCTCATACATATGCTCCTATTAGGTCTCACCTTGAATCTGATAATGTATGCCGCTATGACAACACCAATACTTTGAATGAGGTCTCCAATCACATGGATAAAGGCTGCCTGTACGTTGATGTTCCTGGTTGACTTCTGACCATCCGCTCCAGACTCAACATCACGATTAGAGTTCTTTGTCTTTTTTCTCCTGAGGAAGCCAGGGAGAGGAAGTGACAGACTGTGGGAGTGTCCATGGGAGTGTCCGTGGGCGTGTCCATGGGCATGTCCATCTCCACTTTTGTGGTCATGACCGTGGGAGTGTCCGTGGCCATGCTGGTGCAGGACCATCACCATACTGGAGAGAAGACGGCAGGGGAGCGAGTACAGGAGATTGCCATGGAGACACCTGTGCTGGGAACTCACAATACATTGACGTAGACCCCAACTGCCGCTGTGATCAACATGATGTCTGCGTCGATTTCATAGTCCTGGTGGATCACCCTGAGCACCCCTTCATACACCAGGACACCTGTCAGTATCCAGATCACCATCACTGATACCAATGCACCCAGCACCTCTGGAGGATGGAGGCAGATACACAATACAGTTGGTAAAGAATTCACAAAAGACCTGAAACACAATGAGAAATGTATGTGGAACCCTTGTCCCTAGTCACCGGCCCCTCCCTCTACTGCCCAGCCCCTGTCCCTAGTCACCAGCCCCTCCCTCTACTGCCCAGCCCCTGTCCCTAGTCACCAGCCCCTCCCTCTACTGCCCAGCCCCTCTCCCTAGTCACCAGCCCCTCCCTCTACTGCCCAGCCCCTCTCCCTAGTCACCAGCCCCTCCCTCTACTGCCCAGCCCCTCCCCCTAGTCACCAGCCCCTCCCTCTACTGCCCAGCCCCTGTCCCTAGTCACCAGCCCCTCCATCTACTGCCCAGCCCCTCTCCCTAGTCACCAGCACCCCCTCTACTTGCCAGCCCCTCCCCCATCTCACCCATTCTATGCCAGCCGAAAGACATGAGCTTGGTGGGGGGCCTGTTGGCCATCCAGATGGAGAAGAGACTGATCAGGAAACTAGCAAAGTCGGACAACATGTGAGCAGCATCGGTCATGATGGCCAGACTACCCGAGAGGGCACCACCTGAATGAGGCAGAGCAGTCATGTAATCACTCCACAAATCATGCATTTTTGGTACAAGTCATGTAATGGGATGTTGCGCACACATCACCGATGCAAAACAGTGAGCCTTCAAATGACGATACAGGGTGGAAAGCACTACAGTAAACCTTGGCAAACTCAACCCAACCTGTACCATCTCTACTCAATGCATGACGTGTACTCAGCTCACCACTAACACAACCTGTACGATCTCTACTCAATGCATGACGTGTACTCAGCTCATCACTAACACAACCTGTACGATCTCTACTCAATGCATGACGTGTACTCAGCTCATCACTAACACAACCTGTACGATCTCTACTCAATGCATGACGTGTACTCAGCTCACCACTAACACAACCTGTACGATCTCTACTCAATGCATGACGTGTACTCAGCTCACCACTAACACAACATGTACGATCTCTACTCAATGCATGACGTGTACTCAGCTCATCACTAACACAACATGTACGATCTCTACTCAATGCATGACGTGTACTCAGCTCACCACTAACACCACATGTATGAAGATGTGATGGGGTAGCTTGTTCAGACTGTGGGTCCACTAGCCTGGGGGCTACTATTACGGCACCCAATGATGTGTGTTTAGTACCATCTCTGAAATCAACTCACTGTACCCTGCACCCCACTTTAGTTGGGATCAAAATGGCCGATGGTCTGGCTATGCATGACTACACTGGCTCAATGGTACACACAGTCCAACCATAGGTCCAGCCCAGCACCATCCACCCACCTACTATCTCTCCGATCATGAAAATCAGGACTAGAGCGGATGCAAGAATTAGCTTGTTCCTGGCTTTATTGTCTTTCTTCTTGACTACTACGTGACAGTGACATCGAGGATCAGGGACAGAGTTTGAGCTAGTCGAAGCTCTTCGAAAACTCTTTAGAAAGCCCTTTCTTTTCGGTTTCAGACTCCCATAATGCACCCTGCGTTTATCGACGAGCAATGGAGCATCTTCATCCGACGAGGTTGTCGTAGGTGATGGAGAACTGGGTAAACGGTGGTCCTGTGAATGGTCTGATTCGGGCTTATCCTCAGCACTTGTTTTTATATCAGAATCTTCCTGTTCCATTTCTTCCTCGAAGTGTACGACTGCTACAGGACTCGTTAGCGGTGTCAAATTTGGAGACGTCATCTTCAAAGAATCGTTTTAAAATCCGTTTCTTTTTCCTCTCGGAGCCGGCGTGTGAGTAGTGCAAGAAATATTGTGCCTCGTGCAAGTGCACACGGTACACTGTGCCGAGTAGAGTGGCAGCCATTGTTAATATGTAACAAAATGGCGCTCGGCATATTCGGTAACTCGCAATCCCGCGCTCATTACAAAATTTACATCGAACTAAGTTCACATAAGAAATAATTCAGTTATTATGTTTGAGTATAGTATATTCTCATTTAAATGACTTAAATTAAACTAATATCTCCCATAATATTTACTGTGCGATTGCTGTAACGTTTGGAAATTTCCATGGCAACCTAAAGTAGAATACATCCATTAACACAAGTACAACCTTTGCAATATGGAGCCTTAAACAAACCTTTGATTTGAGGTGTAGTGTTTCTCTTCTAAACTGTTCGAGAATAGGATGGCTCTTTGTTTCTACTGCTAAGGCTTCTCGTCTTCTCTGAGAGCAGCTTGTAGCCATGGTTACAGCTTTGGAAGACTGCTGAAGATGGAATTGAAGAGACTCCACCACACGATCAACGTACCTGTAGTGAAATAGCACAACAGCGCATACAAATCAACTGTAACAGTCCTCACTACACAGCTACACTATTTCATAATGTCTACACCACGAGAATGCACTAACCAGGAATGTGTGCTAACACATTCACTCACGTTGGTGAGGTCCTGATAAGAAATAGCTGAGATACCTTCTGAGAGGTGAGAGCATCCATCACCTGATCTACCTTGGTCTTGAAGGACACTAACCTCTCTATTGTTTCTCCTTCAACTGCTTGGGGAAGCTCGAGGGAGTCAAACTAACAGGGATTACCAACAAAGAAACAGTTAATCTCTCCCTCCCTCACACACACACACACACACACACACACACACACACACACACACACACACACACACACACACACACACACCTGGTGGACCATTATCACAGGTTCATCTAGGTCCTCTTCTTTCTTCTCCACAATTCGCTGGGTCAGGAAGGATTGCAACTCACTCAGGTCATCAAGGAGACGATTTCTTATCTCTGGACACTCCAACACAGTCCTCACTAATGAGCTGGGATCTTCACTTTCCACTTCAATTCCAAAATCTTCCACATTGGTTTGGAAACTGTCCCCATTATCCTCCACAGTGATGCCTATGTCTTCAATGGTGATGTCGAAGTCTACATCCAAATTGATGGCATCCTTCGGTTCATTGTTGGCAACCTCAGGTAGCTCAGCCAGGTCACCCCAATCAATCTAGACAGAGCATCAAAGACTGTGTGTATGCACACATAGTGGAACAGGTACATTACAACAGCAGAAACACAACACCAAGAATGATATGTTTGAGAAATGTACATTTCCTTTACTTGCCTCATCAGTACTGGTCTCCATGGTGCTGGTAACAGGGAGCGATGTCACTGGTGTCACCTTTATGATGTAATCAAGACATGTAAGACAGGTACACTTGATATGTGCTAATACACTCACACTTACTTATAAACACACACACACACACACACTGCACAACTTCTTGTACACACACACGTACACACAACCTCACACACACACACACACATGCACACACACACACACACAATTTCTCTCACACACACAAAGCCTTACTTGTGGCTTCTCTCCAGTCTCCCATTCAAGGACAGAGATGTTTCCTTCTTTGACTAGTCTCCTCAACACATCCAAACGTGAGGTGCCTTCAAGTGATCTGAATATAGAGAAGCAGGTAGTACGGTGGCTACATCTAGCTCAGCTCTAGATCCCTTCCCCTCCACAGTCAAGCTGGTTGGTAGACTCACTCATCTAGACCAGCCACAGTTACCAGCCGAATGGTACGTACAGTGGGACCTCTATTATGAACACTTTGGGACCTTGATTTTAGTCCTTATTACAGAGGTTTCCTCAATTCAGAGGTCACTTAGTACAGTACAGTACTACACTGGAGTGGGACAGACAATGGTGTTCTTATTATACAGGTTTCTGCTATTCGGAGGTTTGCAATAGAGAGGTCCCAGTGTATTACCTATCAGCTCTCGTTAACTCTGGACTACAATTAAGTATACACTCAATTTCTCAGACCCACCTACCCACAGACCCACAAATGAACACACACACATGTACACATACACCCATAAACAAACACATACACACACAAACAAAAACAAAGAAATACACACACACACACACACACACACACACACACACACACACACACACACAGACACACACACACACCCTCTGACATAGGCGATGAACTGTAGATAGTATTCAATAACTTCTGAAATGCCTTCTCTTGTCATTTTTGCTATTTCATCCAAGAATTGAGGAAGGTCTTGAGACAGTTGCAGCAGCTCAGACTTTGGATTCTCTCCCTGGAGACCAACCAAGAAACACAAGAGAGAGAGTAGCCTTGGTCATTATGGAGGTGTATCTACTGGAGGTTGAGGTGTGTCTACTGGAGGTGTGCCTACTGGAGGTGTGCCTACTGGAGGTGTGTCTACAGAGGTGTGTCTACTGGGGTGTGTCAACTGGAGGTGTGCCTACTGGGGTATGCCTACTGGAGTGTATCTACAGGAGGTGTGTCTACTGGAGGTGTGTCTACTGGAGGTGTGTCTACTGGAGGTGTGTCTACTGGAGGTGTGTCCACTGGAGGTGTGTCCATGCAGAGGTGATCTATGTGTAAGTATGTAGTCTACCTTAGCCAGACAGACCCCCTTGGAGAGAAGGCACATATTGTATAGATGGAAAGTTTCGCGGGACAAAACTTTCGTGAATCGTTCATTTTCGCAAATTTAGCAAAGAAAAGTTTCGCGTCTTTAATGCCCATCACGTTAAATGATTGTTAGATGATTACGTCATTGGGTGTTCACAAATAAACTTTCACAAATACCGGTTTCTTTGCGAAATTCGCGAAACTTTTAGTCCACGAAACTTTCCCCGCTATACGGTAACTTGATCTACAAAATGGCTACCCAATGTCCACCTGTTGGCACCTATCTGGGTGCTGGAGACAACAACAAAGCTACACAAATACCACTGTCACGACCACACACCCTGGTTACCCTAGAAGTGCCCCAAGAGTTTACACAAGGAACAGAGACATCAATAGAAATTGGAAAGTGTGCACATTTGTGGTTTGGGTCCCCTAACTAAATGAGCAGTGCGCGTAGGAATATTAGTCTCTAGATGTCAGAGATAGGGGAGTATTACAGATAGGAGACCTTCAACAAGAGAACAGCTGACCTCAAGGATTGCCAGCTTACTGACAGTACCCAGGATCACAGTCTGTTGTCTCCAGTGAGGAGAACTTGTTTCAAAGGCTCTCGTTCTACAAACACCAAGGTTTGGAAATTCTGTGTAAGAAGTGTTGGAGTTAGAAGACCTTAACAAGTAGACAATCTCCTGTTTGGTGCAAACTAATCTCTTTGAAGTTGGAAGGAGTTCTATACACTGTACTACATGTACTACCTTTTAGGGGGATTTCTCTGCCAGTTAACAAGCCTTTGTTTTCAATTTCCCATCTACCAACAGGTTGACAGAAAAGTTACCATATTTGGATGAATATGACAAGGATATTGCAAGCCATGACCAAATTGCTCCTGGTCATTTTCCTTCTACTTCTGAGCGAAGAATTACCCTTGAAAGTTACGGGATCCAAATTCCACACTCATGTCAAATTAGGGGTGACTCCGTTGACATACGTCTATTCCCGTTGGTACTGTGTCTCCTTGCTGGAGGGTACCCTAATCGGACAAACCTGTAATAGCGCCACTCCTTGCCTCTGGCCTGGTGCTATTTGCCCCCAAAATGGCCTCTCCCTAACCTTGTGTTGCTGTCCAAAGGACAAGTGTTGTGACCCGGATGCAAGGTGCCCAGGGTGCACCAAGTCTCCTTGTCGGGGTCAAGTGAACCCGTGTAGAGACGAAGTCTGTCTGAGGTACCCTAATGCCCTGTGTACGGCCATCACGTGTGGGGAGTGCAAGGCCTATTTCTCCGCCCTGGTCCCTGTGGGTGGGAACTCTACAGAGATGGCGTTGGCCGATGTCACCGACATATGCCATTTGCAAACATTCCCATCCCGAGAACCGCCCACCAGTAGCGGGGATATCCCCCCAGAAGAAGACACCACCACCACCACCACCAATGTATCACCTGATCCAACCACCACTGTGCCTCCTGCGACTATGGAGCCACCATGACCTACGACATCCAGCCTCTCCCAAGCTGTAACAAGTTTCGTGTTCCGAGAGAGAACAAACTACATAAGTACATGAGTAAAACCACTTAATATTACATTACACATTCACCAATAATGTTGTAATCAGTACTTTATATATATACATTGGTGTATCCACGCCTATGAGGTGTTGAACTGGTCAGGAACCACCCACATAAACCGTTGGTCTTATCCATGGCCCGCTTCCATGACAGCCATTTTATTATGGCAAGGAGGTATGGTACCTTCAGTTGCATTCTTTGGAATTATACGGAGATTGCACAATCAAAAGGTATATGATTTCGAAATATTCAGCATGGGGACCATGTGACAAACCGAACATACACACAATCCACACAATAAAAATGGCAATATAAAGTAGTACAAGTTGCTTAGTAGGTATCCTGGTTGGTACACACTCCTTGTTGGTACACACTCCTGGTTGGTACACACTCCTGGTTGGTACACACTCCTGGTTAGTACACACTCCTGGTTGGTACACACTCCTGATTGGTACACACTCCTGGTTGGTACACACTCCTGGTTGGTACACATTCCTGGTTGGTACACACTCCTGGTTGGTACACATTCCTGGTTGGTACACATTCCTGGTTAGTACACACTCCTGGTTAGTACACACTCCTTGTTGGTACACACTCCTGGTTAGCACACACTCCTGGTTAGTACACACTCCTGGTTGGTACACACTCCTGGTTAGTACACACTCCTGGTTGGTACACACTCCTGGTTAGTACACACTCCTGGTTAGTACACACACCTGGTTAGCACACACTCTACACCCCACTCAGTTCCTAGCTCATGTGCACCATGTCATTCAGTACTGATGGTAAGTACCTCTGATAAGAAGTACAGATTTCACATAATATGCCCTCCAGGTACTCGCTATAAGCTAGTTGGACTCCATTGGGATGAGCCAAGAGTTAATAGTATTCATGACACACATGTAATGATATTCATACACAATGACATAAGTGTCATGATACTACAAGTGGATGATAAAGCATATTCATTGTTGGAAACAATTCCTTATTGTCTCAGTTGACTGCTGAACATGGCTGATCTCCTTGGGAAGATCAGCTCAATCTTAGGGATCCTTATTGTAGTCTTGTTAGCTGTACTCTGTCTCAATGAAATCAGACACTTTGGAAGAGGAGGAGGAGAAGACAAGGATCTGATTGGTCAAGAACAAACACATTCCATTGGTCCACAAAAGAGGGATGTGATTGTCCAAGAACAAAGAGATTTGACTGGTCTAGAAGAACAGAACAACAAGCAGAGATCAAAGAGACAGTCCCAGCGGCAGTATATCTGGGCAACACTAGTATGTAGGCTGAAAAAGGGTTTCTTGACAGGACAGCCTTGTCTGACCTCCAGCGATTGTCTCGGAGGAGGATTGTGTTTCTCCTCCCTTTGCTGCTGCCACCAGGGGTGCTGTGATCCCCTTGCAATCTGTCCCAACTGCACGAAACCGGCTTGTCCTAGTTACCATGTCCCGTGCCACCATGAAACTTGTCTCAGTGCACCAGAAGCCGTGTGCGACAACAATGTATGTGGGGATGAGTGCAAAGCAAGGTTCTTCATCGAAGATATCGACGTGACCTACTTCTGCCCCTATCCACGGTTCTACTTGGATAGATACATGAAGAGCCTTGGTAGAGGTTCGTCTGGTTCCGGTTCCGGTTCTCAAGGAATTAGCTTGAAGTAGAAACACAGAGCTAACTCCACATACGTATTGCATGATCGTTGTTCAGCTTGCAACACACATTGTACGAACGTCCATAGGTCGAGTGCATCTGCTATGATGTTACAGCACTGGTTGAGGATAACCTACCTCAGTACACACACATATACTACTGCTCCTAACACAGTGTATGATATGAGGTGTTGATGACAATTTAATTAAATTAACATAACATGATATTAGTCTGTGAAGAAGCCATGTGAGGTTATAATTAACCTTCACAAGTATGTTCATACTACCAACATTTACTGTGTCTACCTGTGCTTGTATACTGTGTGCTTGTCTACTGTGTGCTTGTATACTGTGTGCTTGTATACTGTGTGCTTGTATACTGTGTGCTTGTATACTGTGTGCTTGTATACTGTGTGCTTGTCTACTGTGTGCTTGTATACTGTGTGCTTGTCTACCTGTGCTTGTATACTGTGTGCTTGTCTACTGTGTGCTTGTATACTGTGTGCTTGTATACTGTGTGCTTGTATACTGTGTGCTTGTCTACTGTGTGCTTGTCTACTGTGTGCTTGTATACTGTGTGCTTGTATACTGTGTGCTTGTATACTGTGTGCTTGTATACTTTGTAGCACTGTGTCTGGTTAGAACTCGTTTCACATCAATCACGATATCAAGATGGCACACACTATCAATACTAATAACCAAATTGATGATAAAGTAATGATCACAGAGTATAATATTGATGTATCTATCAGTTGTTCCTATAAGCAAAGATTAGTTATTTCTGTAGAGATAATCTTATCACCAGGTATTCCTCTCAACCAGGTTAACCTCTGTTTCTTGGTTTCCCCGTGGGACGGGGTGGTTTCCCCGTGGGACTTGGTGGAGGAGAGGGACGGGGTGGTTTCCCTCCAGGAGTGGAACGTGGTGGAGGATGAGATGGTTTCACTCCGTGATGGGGTGGTGGACGGGATGGTTTCACTCCGTGATGGGGTGGGGGAGGACGGGGTGGTTTCCCTCCAGGAGTGGAACGTGGTGGAGGATGAGATGGTTTCACTCCGTGATGGGGTGGTGGACGGGATGGTTTCACTCCGTGATGGGGTGGGGGAGGACGGGATGGTTTCACTCCGTGATGGGGTGGTGGATGGGATGGTTTCACTCCGTGATGGGGTGGTGGACGGGATGGTTTCACTCCATGATGGGGTGGTGGATGAGATGGTTTCACTCTGTGATGGGGTGGAGGATGGGATGGTTTCACTCCGTGATGGGGTGGTGGATGGGATGGTTTCACTCCGTGATGGGGTGGTGGACGGGATGGTTTCACTCCATGATGGGGTGGTGGACGGGATGGTTTCACTCCAGGAGTGGGATGAGGAGGTTCCTCAGATGCTGAGGGGTTCAGGAGAACCTCTGCTGGTAGCCTGCATCGCGTCCTTGCCCTTCTACCCTTCTTCTTGCGACATTTCTTAGAGTAACAGAATTTCCCAATAAGTTTGTGCTTTATCGGGCAGCGTAGTTCAATCAGGGGTTCAGGGGTCACACTGGTTGGAGTGACACTGGATATGTCGGTACAAGTTCCTTCCTCGCACAATCGGACACTCTCAACAGCAACAGCTGCAACGGCAACTAACAGAAGCACAGCTGTCACCCTTCCACACATGTTGGCCGTTTGCTCTGCTATCGCAGCTAAGCCTGCCCAGTTTATGTAGGCAACCACAATGTGATTAGAAGGTCATGACAACAGGTGGGTGTTGCACAACCACTTCACACCTCAAACATAAACCTCAAGCATCATCAGTAGAAAAAGGTGTTAGGTATTGCGACATAGCAAACATAGCATGTGATTAGAGAGTGGAATTCATGAGGAGGTAGCAGGGACCTCCCACACAGAGTGGCCCAATAAGGAAATATGCACACTGGTACTAGTACAGTAAGTATGTTTATACTTATTTATACTCAATACTAGGGCATACATTGAAATGCAATCAGCCTCACTTACACCGTGTTTTTACCCAGCAGTTTAGCAAGGTTAATAGTTTCCGTTCAGGGGACGTCTGATCGAGGTTAGCCTATCCACTCCACCGCTACGAATCGTCGGGGCTTATCGTCCCACTTTCTTTGTGCTGCTGGCACTCAACAGCTCTCTCCGTCACCTAGGCTTCATCATAGTTAGTGCGGCGGGCTTTCAATCAGAACCTGTTTTTGAAAAAGCTTTGACTAATCAGCTGTACCGTCTACCTATTGTGCAATCGATTGAGGTGTCGATAATTGATTAGGATGGATATACATACATACAAACGCATTGTGATATTGTGCGCCACAATTAATCACCTCGCCTAACGACTTAGCAATTATATTATAATAGTACTATATTATAAGTATTACATTACAATATGGAGGACATAGAAAAGAATTGTACCAGACAGAGTAGCAGCACAGTAGGGGGCGGACTGAGGCACGGTCCATTGCAGGCGCTGTATACCCACCAGTACTCAGTATAAGTAAAGCAAGGCTGGCTTAGGAAGTACCTCGAAGGGCACACCAAAAGTGTACTTCTTATTAAACGTATCAGTACTGGTTGACATGGTGTACATGAGCTAGGGAGTGAGTGAGGTGTACTCACTAACCAGGAGTGTGTACTAACCAGGAGTATGTACTAACCAGGAGTGTGTACCAACCAGGAGTATGTACTAACCAGGAGTGTGTGCTAACCAGGAGTGTGTACCAACAAGGAGTGTGTACTAACCAGGAGTGTGTGCTAACCAGGAGTGTGTACCAACGAGGAGCATGTGCTAACCAGGAGTGTGTACTATCCAGGAGTGTATACTAACCAGGAGTGTGTACTAACCAGGAGTGTGTACTAACCAGGAGTGAGTACTAACTGGGAGTGTGTACTAACCAGGAGTGTGTACTAACCAGGAGAATGTGCTAAGTAGCAAGTTGCAATATACAAGACCACAACCACACCTCTGAGGTATCCCTGACACACCCACCAGATTAGAAGTATTAAAAGTTGTATTTGTTGACAAAAACTTATATTTTGGAGGAGCCATACAAATAATCACATGACCTGCTAGAGGTAAGGAAAAGCAAGGCTTCTGGACCATCGGTCTCCTGCTAAACAAACATGCCCTCAACGAACCCCCAGCTGGAGGTGCACGCATGTCTAACACGCATGTACACACAAGGTAACAATCCAAGTGAAGCATAGCACACCCACAGGAAGTGGCAAAAATGTACACCCACACACTGTACAATGTACACACTCACACACTGTACAACGTACACATTCACACACTGTACAATGTACACACTCACACACTGCACAATGTACACACTCACACACTGTACAATGGCTAGCAGACACACACAAGGTAATACTCCAATTGCAGCACAACACACACACACACACACACACACACACACACACATGCACACACACATGCACACACACACACACGCGCGCACACACACACATAACATGCACACACACATGCACACACACACACATGCACACACACACACACACACCCACACACACACACACACACACACACACACACCCACATGCACACACACACACACCCACACCCACACCCACACCCACACACACACACACACACACACCCACACACACACACACACACACCCACACCCACACCCACACCCACACACACCCACACACACACACACACACACACACACCCACACACACACACACACACACACACACACACACACACCAGTACACCACAAGAATAGAAGTAGTAAAAATGGTACTTGTTGACAAGTCACGTTTGAACAAGACATACAAGTGATCACATGACCAGTTGCGGGAAGTATGCGGCTTCTGGACCACTCTGGTCACGCAGGAACACATGCCCAAATATGGAGTTGTGCGCAGCTCCGAGGCAATCCTCCCACGCCCACCTGAGTAGTATCCGTAAACCGCATACTTGTTGACAGCAATTTGGAGGAGACATACAAGTGATCACATGACCCACTAGTGGTGAGGACAGGGAAGGCTTCTGGACCACTTAGCGCATGCTAATTATATACAAAACAAAGCAAATTTGAACCCCCAGATGAGGATACACACACATATACATGCACACATATATGCATACACATGTAAGCGTGCGCGCACACACACGCACGCACGCACACACACACACACACACACACACACACACACACACACACACACTCACATGCCACACAAACACACACACATGTACATGCACACATACATGCATACACACATGCACACACCACACACACACACACACACACACACACACACACACACACACACACACACATGTGACATAAGATCTAGTTCATTCATTCATGAAAAGGAGTGCCCAGTCCACTGCTGAAGCCAGGTGGAAAGCATCTCAGTTTCGCGGACTAAAAGTTTCGCGAATTTCGCGAAGAAACTGGCATTCGCAAAAGTTTTATTCGTGAACACTCAATGACGTAATCGTCTGACAATCAATTAACGTGATGGGCATTAAAAACGCGAAACTTTTTTTCGCGAAATCCGCGAAATTGAGCGATTCGCGAAAGTTTTGTCCCGCGAAACTTTCCCGCTAAATAGGCAACTACATAGTCACTTCATAAGAACAGCTATATACATACAATTGATTCTCAGGTTTGCACAGTATAGAGATCAGTCATATAATGTGGTTAGATTATAGATTTGAGATTATCATCGTACAAATGTTTGCTTGTCTACTGTGTGCTTGTCTACTGTGTGCTTATCTACCGTGTGCTTGTCTACTGTGTGCTTGTCTACCGTTTGCTTGTCTACTGTGTGCTTGTCTACTGTGTGCTTGTCTACTGTGTGCTTGTATACTTTGTAGCACTGTGTCTGGTTAGAACTCGTTTCACATCAATCACGATATCAAGATGGCACACACTATCAATACTAATAACCAAATTGATGATAAAGTAATGATCACAGAGTATAATATTGATGTATCTATCAGTTGTTCCTATAAGCAAAGATTAGTTATTTCTGTAGAGATAATCTTATCACCAGGTATTCCTCTCAACCAGGTTAACCTCTGTTTCTTGGTATTCCCGTGGGACTTGGTGGAGGACGTGGTGGAGGAGAGGGACGTGGTGGTTTCCCTCCAGGAGTGGGACGTGGTGGTTTCTCTCCAGGAGTGGGACGTGGTGGAGGATGGGATGGCTTCCCTCCAGGAGTGGGACGTGGTGGAGGACGGGAACCAGGCAGTTTCTCTCCGGGAGTGGGACGTGGTGGAGGACGGGAATGAGGGGGTTCCCCCCTAGGAGTGGGACGTGGTGGAGGACGGGAACCAGACAGTTTCTCTCCGGGAGTGGGACGTGGTGGAGGACGGGAACGAGGGGGTTCCCCCCTAGGAGTGGGACGTGGTGGAGGACGGGAACGAGGGGGTTCCCCCCTAGGAGTGGGACGAGCTGGACAACGGGAACTAGGTGGTCTCCTTCCAGGAGTGGGACGATGATGACAACTGGAACTAGGTGGTCTCCTTTCAGGAGTGGGACGATGATGACAACTGGAACTAGGTGGTCTCCTTCCAGGAGTGGGACGAGCTGGACAACGGGAACTAGGTGGTCTCCTTCCAGGAGTGGGACGATGATGACAACTGGAACTAGGTGGTCTCCTTCCAGGAGTGGGACGATCACAACCGGAACTAGGTGGTCTCCTTCCAGGAGTGGGACGATCACAACCGGAACTAGGTGGTCTCCTTCCAGGAGTGGGACGATCACAACCGGAACTAGGTGGTCTCCTTCCAGGAGTGGGACGATGATGACAACTGGAACTAGGTGGTCTCCTTCCAGGAGTGGGACGATCACAAACGGAACTAGGTGGTCTCCTTCCAGGAGTGGGACGATCACAACTGGAGCTAGGTGGTCTCCTTCCAGGAGTGGGACGATCACAACCGGAACTAGGTGGTCTCCTTTCAGGAGTGGGACGATCACAACTGGAGCTAGGTGGTCTCCTTCCAGGAGTGGGACGATCACAACTGGAACTAGGTGGTCTCCTTCCAGGAGTGGGACGATGATGACAACTGGAACTAGGTGGTCTCCTTCCAGGAGTGGGACGTGGTGGAGGACGGGAATGAGGGGGTTCCCCTCCAGGAGTGGGACGTGGTGGAGGACGGGAACGAGGGGGTTCCCCTCCAGGAGTGGGACGTGGTGGACGAGAATGAGGGGGTTCCCCTCCAGGAGTGGGACGTGGTGGAGGACGGGAACGAGGGGGTTTCCCTCCAGGAGTGGGACGTGGTGGATAAGGTCTTGTCTCTCTACAACGATGCCTATCGTCATTTTCATCATTATCATCATCATGACAACGGTTGTTATCATCATCATCATCATAAAGATCGTCATCATCATCACAACGGTTGTCATCATCATCATCATCATCATAACGATCGTCATCATCATCATCACAACGGTTGTCATCATCATCATAACGATCGTCATCATCATCATCAACATCACAACGGTTGCCATCATCATCATCATCATCATCATAACGATCGTCATCATCATCATCATCAACATAACGATTGCCATCATCATCACCATCATCACAATGGTTGTCATCATCATCATGGCGACAATCATCATCCTCTTCACATTGGTCATCATCATCACCATCACCAACATAATCACATTGGTCACCATCATGATCTTGATCATCACCATCATCATCATCATCACAATGGTCATCATCATCATCATCATCATCATCATCAACATTGCCATCAACTGTGGGTGAGGGACTTGGCTGGTCTGCGGACTGACTAGTCAGATTGGTGGCAGGGACCACTGCAGGTGATGGTGAAGGGCTCTCTTGTACGCACACCACAATACCGTTGTTTCGGCTAACACAGCTGCCTCCATCTTTCTCACACTCGGTCATACCGCGCTTTGAAATGCACTCCTCGTGATAGCACTTGCCGTCGATGAATTTCAACTTGTTCGGACAACATTTATCAGTCACTTCTTTACCATTCTTGTTGAAAAAGCGTGCGTTACACCCACCACAGAAGTTGCTCTGACAAGTGGCATTTGGCCGGTTGGGACAGCTCTGAACGGTACAAGGGTCTACAATGCAGTTGAAGATGGTCTCATTACAGCAACAGGTGGCAAAAGCATCAGTGGGGTGAATGTCACAGCGAGACCCCTTGGGGCACTTGACACTTCCTGGACCACGACCACAGAAGATATTGAGGTCGGTCTCCCCGCTTCTACTACAGGGTTGTGGCTCAATCTGACCTCCAGCTGGTACAGTAACCGAGAGGGACACAAGAACAGTTGCAAAAACTGCCACCTTCATGATCCTCCACTGGCTAGTTACCACGGCACCACCCGGCAGCTGCTTTATATAGAGGACCAATTATTACATTAAAATAAAACGAAATGTCATTAGAACTGCTTGGTTGATTCTGTTACTATGGTTACCAATGATGTCAGTCTCCAACCAGGCGGGCCCGCTACCACCATCCCATCGATTATCAGAAGCCAGTGCAGCAGGCCACACCCCCTTCATCTAGCCTCTGATACCACAGATAGACCATCTAAACTGAGCATATATGTATGTACTGTGTGTACTGTGTGTACTGTGTGTGCTGTGTGTGCTGTGTGTTCTGTGTGTACAGTGTGTACAGTGTGTACTGTGTGTACTTACAGTAGGACTATTGTGTGTGGACTCCACCACGGTGTACAGTGGACTGTAGTGTGTGGACTCCACCACGGTGTACAATAGACTGTAGTGTGTGGACTCCACCACGGTGTACAGTGGACTGTAGTGTGGACTCCACCACGGTGTACAGTGGACTGTAGTGTGGACTCCACCACGGTGTACAGTGGACTGTAGTGTGTGGACTCCACCACGGTGTACAGTGGACTGTAGTGTGTGGACTCCACCACGGTGTACAGTGGACTGTAGTGTGTGGACTCCACCACGGTGTACAGTGGACTGTAGTGTGGACTCCACCACGGTGTACAGTGGACTGTAGTGTGGACTCCACCACGGTGTACAGTGGACTGTAGTGTGGACTCCACCACGGTGTACAGTGGACTGTAGTGTGGACTCCACCACGGTGTACAGTGGACTGTAGTGTGTGGACTCCACCACGGTGTACAATAGACTGTAGTGTGGACTCCACCACGGTGTACAGTGGACTGTAGTGTGTGGACTCCACCACGGTGTACAATGGACTGTAGTGTGTGGACTCCACCACGGTGTACAGTGGACTGTAGTGTGTGGACTCCACCACGGTGTACAATGGACTGTAGTGTGTGGACTCCACCACGGTGTACAGTGGACTGTAGTGTGGACTCCACCACGGTGTACAGTGGACTGTAGTGTGGACTCCACCACGGTGTACAGTGGACTGTAGTGTGTGGACTCCACCACGGTGTACAGTGGACTGTAGTGTACTGTATGTACTGTATGTACAATGTGTACATACAGTACATACAGGACAGGACTGTAGTGTGTGGACTCCACCACGGTGTACAGTGGACTGTAGTGTGTGGACTCCACCACAGTGTACAGTGGACTGTAGTGTGTGGACTCCACCACGGTGTACAGTGGACTGTAGTGTGTGGACTCCACCACGGTGTACAGTGGACTGTAGTGTGGACTCCACCACGGTGTACAGTGGACTGTAGTGTGGACTCCACCACGGTGTACAGTGGACTGTAGTGTGGACTCCACCACGGTGTACAGTGGACTGTAGTGTGGACTCCACCACGGTGTACAGTGGACTGTAGTGTGGACTCCACCACGGTGTACAGTGGACTGTAGTGTGTGGACTCCACCACGGTGTACAATGGACTGTAGTGTGGACTCCACCACGGTGTACAGTGGACTGTAGTGTGGACTCCACCACGGTGTACAGTGGACTGTAGTGTGGACTCCACCACGGTGTACAATGGACTGTAGTGTGGACTCCACCACGGTGTACAGTGGACTGTAGTGTGGACTCCACCACGGTGTACAGTGGACTGTAGTGTGGACTCCACCACGGTGTACAATGGACTGTAGTGTGGACTCCACCACGGTGTACAGTGGACTGTAGTGTGTGGACTCCACCACGGTGTACAGTGGACTGTAGTGTGGACTCCACCACGGTGTACAGTGGACTGTAGTGTGTGGACTCCACCACGGTGTACAATGGACTGTAGTGTGGACTCCACCACGGTGTACAATGGACTGTAGTGTGTGGACTCCACCACGGTGTACAGTGGACTGTAGTGTGTGGACTCCACCACGGTGTACAGTGGACTGTAGTGTGTGGACTCCACCACGGTGTACAGTGGACTGTAGTGTGTGGACTCCACCACGGTGTACAATGGACTGTAGTGTGGACTCCACCACGGTGTACAGTGGACTGTAGTGTGGACTCCACCACGGTGTACAGTGGACTGTAGTGTGTGGACTCCACCACGGTGTACAATGGACTGTAGTGTGGACTCCACCACGGTGTACAGTGGACTGTAGTGTGGACTCCACCACGGTGTACAGTGGACTGTAGTGTGTGGATTCCACCACGGTGTACAAATGTATGTGTGATATATACTCAGTACACTCACACACACTGTACAATGTACACACTCACACACTGTACAACATACACTCACACTCACACACAATGGCTAACAGACACACACAAGGTAACACTCCAATCAAAGCACAGCACACCCACCCACCCACACACACACACACACACCAGTACACCACAAGAATAGAAGTAGTAAAAATGGTACTTGTTGACAAGTCACGTTTGAACAAGACATACAAGTGATCACATGACCAGTTGCGGGAAGTATGTGGCTTCTGGACCACTCTGGTCACGCAGGAACACATGCCCAAATATGGAGTTGTGCGCAGCTCCGAGGCAATCCTCCCACACCCACCAGAGTAGTATCCGTAAACCGCATACTTGTTGACAGCAATTTGGAGGAGACATACAAGTGATCACATGACCCACTAGTGGTGAGGACGGGGAAGGCTTCTGGACCACTTAGCGCATGCTAATTTTATACAAAACAAAGCAAATTTGAACCCCCAGCTGGAGGTGTGTACATGGCTCATGACAGATACACACAAGGTAACACTCCAATTGAAGCACAGCACACACACACACACACATACCAAAACACACACAAGAATAGAAGTGGTAAAAATGGTACTTCTGGACCAATCCTCCCAGGGACTCATCTCTTGTATACCGTGTGCTTGTATACTGTGTGCTTGTATACTGTGTGCTTGTCTACTGTGTGCTTGTCTACTGTGTGCTTGTCTACCGTGTGCTTGTCTACCGTGTGCTTGTCTACTGTGTGCTTGTATACTGTGTGCTTGTATACTGTGTGCTTGTATACTGTGTGCTTGTATACTGTGTGCTTGTATACTGTGTGCTTGTATACTGTGTGCTTGTATACTTTGTAGCACTGTGTCTGGTTAGAACTCGTTTCACATCAATCACGATATCAAGATGGCACACACTATCAATACTAATAACCAAATTGATGATAAAGTAATGATCACAGAGTATAATATTGATGTATCTATCAGTTGCTCCTATAAGCAAAGATTAGTTATTTCTGTAGAGATAATCTTATCACCAGGTATTCCTCTCAACCAGGTTAACCTCTGTCTCTTGGTTTCCCCGTGGGACGGGGTGAAGGAGAGGGACGGGGTGGTTTCCCCGTGGGATGGGGTGAAGGAGAGGGACGGGGTGGTTTCCCCGTGGGACGGGGTGAAGGAGAGTGATGGGGTGGTTTCCCTCCAGGAGAGGGACGTGGTGGTTTCCCTCCAGGATTGGGACTCAGCTGATCTGTGGACTGATTAGTCAGACTGGTGGCAGGGACCACTGCAGGTGATGGTGAAGGACTCGGCTGATCTGTGGACTGATTAGTCAGACTGGTGGCAGGGACCACTGCAGGTGATGGTGAAGGGCTCTCTTGTACGCACACCACAATACCGTTGTTTCGGCTAACACAGCTGCCTCCATCTTTCTCACACTTGGTCATACCGCGCTTGGTCATGCACTCCTTCCCATAGCACTTGCCGTCGATGAACTTCAACTTTTTTGGACAGCATTTTTTAGTCACTTCTTTACCTTTCTTGTCCAAGAAGCGTGCGTTGCACCCACCACAGAAGTTGCTCTGACAAGTGGCATCCGGTTGGTTGGGACAGCTCTGAACAGTACAAGGGTCTATAACACAGTTGAAGACTGGTTTTTTACAGCAACAGGTGGCAAAGGCGTCAGTACGGTGAATGTCACAGCGAGACCCCTTGGGGCACTTGACACTTCCTGGACCACGACTACAGGAGATATTGAGGTTGGTCTCCCTCCTTCTACTGCAGGGCTGTGGGTCACTCCGACCTCTAGCTGATACAGCAACCAAGAGGGACACAAGAACAGCTGCAAATACTGCCACCTTCATGATCCTCCACTCCTACTGGCTAGTTACCACGGCACCACTCAGCAGCTGCTTATATAAGGGATGGATGGTGTAAATGACACTATGAGATAATGCATTAGAACTGCTTGGTTGTCACTGTTACTATGGTTACCAAGAGGGTCTTCCAAAAAGATGCTGATGTCACACCCAGATAGGCAAAACTGCCTGGGAAAATGTGTGCACAGTATATATGTATGTGAGGATCCACTAATGTCAGCTTGTGTGAGATAATCATTAAAAACAACAGAGACTACAATAATATTATGATAGCCCCCAGGGAGAGTTCGTACAACAGTCAACAGGTGATGTCCAGTATTGCCATATTGTGGGCATATAGCTGTTGGTTGTGTATCAAAAAGAATACACTGTACAATAGACTGCAGTGTGTGGACTCCACCACGGTGTACAGTGGACTGTAGTGTGGACTCCACCACGGTGTACAGTGACTGTAGTGTGGACTCCACCACGGTGTACAGTGGACTGTAGTGTGTGGACTCCACCACGGTGTACAGTGGACTGTAGTGTGGACTCCACCACGGTGTACAGTGGACTGTAGTGTGGACTCCACCACGGTGTACAGTGGACTGTAGTGTGGACTCCACCACGGTGTACAGTGGATTGTAGAATGTACAAGAGTATCTGATTCTATCGAACTTGCCATCAGTGGAACTAAAGTCAAATATTAAATGTTCTACTTATTAAATGATTGATACAGTACAAATTTATTATGATTACAATAACTCACTATTATCAACACCTGTTCATATCTGTATTAATCATCGTTTTACTCTTTAATCCGTATTAGATGTCAACCTGTTATCACGTATAATTATGTGCAGTCTGTGGTTATTTCTTATACTCTTATTACCCCCAATGGGTGGATAATAATATGCAATAATACACTGTACACTCACACACTGTACAATGTACACACATGTACACACTGTACAATGTACACACTTGCACACTGTACAATGCACACACACACACTGTACAACATACACTCACACACTGTACAATGTACACCCACACACTGTACAATGGCTAACAAACACAAACAAGGTAACACTCCAATCGAAGCACAGCACACACACACACACACACACACACACACACACACACACACACACACCAGTACACCACAAGAATAGAAGTAGTAAAAATGGTACTTGTTGACAAGTCACGTTTGAACAAGACATACAAGTGATCACATGACCAGTTGCGGGAAGTATGCGGCTTCTGGACCACTCTGGTCACGCAGGAACACATGCCCAAATATGGAGACATGCACACAAGACATGAAATATACATGAATTGTTGTTGGCCATATAAACTCATGAAAATCATTAATACTAACCACACCATTCACAAACATAGGGAGTATATTATACACAATATACTAATTTGGATAAAATCTTCAACTGAAAACACAGCCACACCTTAGAGGCACTCAACAGTTCGTACAAGATAATTAAAAGAACACCTTTTGTTTTTTTTCACACAAGCTGTTGTTTCCTCGTTGTTTCCACGGATACAGAGGTCGTTATAACACCGCCCACCCCGATAGGTATAACCCGGTTTGTTACAGCACTTGTTGGTAACCTCAAAATTGTTGGTGAAGAATCTTGGTTGACATCGGTCACAATAAGTGGCTCTACAGGTGGCATGTGGGTAGGCGGGGCAGGAGGTGGAGTTACACGGATCTGTAGGGCAAGACTCCCCAGTACAGCAACACTCGGCAAAACCGTGGGAACGATCACAGTAAGCGTTTTCACCGCACGTAGTACTCCAACATGGCCTTCCGGTTCTCCTCCCTCCCCCACGGCTACATGGCTGGACGTTGTAGCAGTTTCGAGTGACGTCCTCCCCCTCTTCATTGATGTACAGTGGGTCACAGCGACCACACTGACTAAGGCATCGTGCTCTGGGGTAGGCTGGGCACGAACTGCGCACACATGGATCTTGGCCACAGATGGTTTGCTCTGGGCAACAACACTTGGAGAAACTACCTCTTGGGTCTATGTCGCAGTAAGATCGGGTAGGACACGCCCCTTCAACTCCTCCCCCACAACTGATATTCATATCGCGACCGCCATTCCTGGAGCAGGGCTCTACCATCCTGTTACACTGATCAGTGACATTGTTGCCATGGGAATCAAAGAAAAATGGCTGACAACCTTTGCAGTAGTTGGTCCTGCACTTGGCATCAGGGAAAGACCTACAAACAGCCCCCCTACATGGATTCACCAGACAGCGTACTGGCAGGGTACAACCTGGGCATCTGGCTACTCTCTTGTTGCAACAGCAGGTGGAGAACCGCCCAAAGGGGTCAACATCGCAGTAGGCTTCTCCGGGACAGGAATCCTGGTTGTCCCAGCTACAGTTGATGAACAGGTTCTTACTGGACTTCCTGCTACAGGCTTTGAAACTGTTACATGTATCGGTGATGTCGCGACCATTCGAGTCGAAAAACTTTGCTCTACACCCTTCACACAAGTCAGCCTCACACCTGGCACTGGGGAGGGCTCGACATACGCTGACACGACAGGGGTTGGCCAAACACACACGTGGGTAGGAACAGTTGGGACAGGTTGCCTCTGGGTCACTACAACTGTCCTGGGACACAACCCAACTCGGACAGACACACAGGAGAACCACCACACACAGGGAGACTGTGACTGATGCCCTCCAGATGCTACTACTCCTCATCTTCAAGAAATATGGCTGAAAATTGAACAAAATCTACTTCTACACCTAACAACTCTTCTTCGTACTAAACTGAATGATTGAACCTAAAGAACACATTACCAATCTACTGACACAACTGACCAGAATTCCTCTATTCCTTAAAAGTACACAGATAAATGCTGACAGTCAATACTGACATTACTTCACACAGTGAGGTCCCATTGAAGGGCATGTGACATCACGGCATTGACAGAATTAGTACAATGTTGGGGTTTCTGTGCCTGGTCAGCCCTGCTACCTCCTGTGTGACACTACATCCCGGGAATGTTTGCTGATATCACAAACCACAAGAATTAGGCAGTGAAGCCAGGTGGAAGCCATGCAGAAGCACTTCTCAGTGTAGGATCATGTGACATCATGTGACATTATGTGACACACAGCAAACTACACAGTAGAACCACAATAGAATTTCCCAGTCCTGGGGGATAGAGCCACACAATTGAGACCACCTATAGGACCAGTTGAAGTGGTCCTAATTCTGATGTTGAAGGTGTATAGAATGAAACAGTACAGGAATTCCTGAGACTGGGAAATAGTGGTGTTAGTACTGAAGTGGTTCTGTTACTGAATAGCCATAGAGCTGAGGTGGTCTTATCACTGAGGTGGTCCTATTACTGAGATGGTCTATTGTTCTATCATGGTAGACACAACAACACTTCCTGACTAACCACAACACCTAGTTCGCGACACTTCTTCCGGTAGGTCTCCTTGCATGTCTTAGCTGTGGACAAATACTCTGCTTCCTTACGGTCACACTCCTGGAGAGAACGACAGTACCACTAGCATGTGAAACAGCTGTGTGTGTGAGCACAGTGCAGTACACACACACACACACACACACACACACACACACACACACACACTCACGCACACACACTCACGCACACACACACACACACACACACACACACACACACACACACACACACACACACACACACACACACACACCTGTTGTTGCTGTACTGCTCTTGAAATCTGTCTTTTCAAAGCTGGGATCTCATAATTAACATTTCTTGCAAGAATCTGAGCACTCTCAGCTGGAGAATAATATACTATTTCAAAACATTTCAAACGACAAAATACAGGTCAATTTTATATCTTACCAAGATAAACGTTGCTTTTTTCATACAATCTTTGAATCTCTTGCCAATTCTATGCAATGAGAAGTTGAGCATCCTAACCCCAAGTCAATACATAAACAGTGGACCGCACATTCCCCACTTCAACTCCGTTCAAGTACATAATTATTATTATAAATAACAAAATGGTGGAATGGGTTTGGGTATACCTGAGTGACAGTAGACTCGCATTGCCCAGACCCATTCCAGCTTCCATTTTTCAAAATGGGACTTTGTCTCGGTGAGGAAGGGTCTGCACCCATTTAAAGAAATTGAAGCGAAAATGGGTCCAGTGTGTGTGAGATAGAGTGATATCACCAACGTACCTTCATTCTCTGAGATGAGTATTGTCCGAAGATGTTCTTTACGCTGTCACTCTCAGAGTTCTTCAATGCTTCAATGACGTCAACCACATGAAAATAATGCACAACTGAAGACAAAGGACGGGATAATGATCCTCGCAAAGACCACTGGTGACCTTTTTGGTGACTTACTTGAAGCAGATTTCACCTCCTCGAGAGCAGACGAGGATGGCAGGTCCTGTAGGGCCTTTTGGAGCTTGTCACGGATCTCCTTCACTTGTGTCACCCATCTCAGCTCACAATGACGCCTATCAATCAACCAGTCTGCGTCCCCGAACATACGGACGACATGAACACAACTGGCGTGCATCATTGGTGAATGACATGAAAATTGCAGCATGGAATGTTACACAGACACAACTATTACTACAGTACAGCGGGTGAAAACATGCATGCATACGTTTCGTATTGCACACAATGCGCTGTACCAACCTAATAACTTGTTGTAGTGGATGTCAATGGGGATAAGTTGCTCTCCTGCTTGCGCCATTTTGTCCGAGTATAACCCCAACCTCTTGCCCCGGTACAAGGTAGGTCACGCCCACCTGATAATTTCGACCAATGAAATCCTCGAACGATATCGAGGGGAAGTACCATGGCCAGCGACCCCGTGGACGCCGTCGTCATTGCAGTGTCCCGAGGTCCTGAGCAAGGATCGATTGTCCGGCAAGAAGGCATTATGGCTGGTGTGAAGCGCATTCTAATCTGTTTTTTCGGTGTATTCTTTTCTTATCTTGTCTATGGGCTCGTACAAGAGAAAATGTTAGTTAAACTGCTTGTTTCACTCCCTGTCTCCTCTTAGTCGCAATGACTTAGCCGCCATTTGTATATTATATTTGTTTAGTATCAATCTGTCTGATGAGCGTGTCGTGTCATACGTGGTTCGGGGCAACATGTACGCTCTGTGTTGCGTCCGGTTGGGGCGGTTGGCATTAAGTGCGAATGTTTCCATCACGTGTTAGTTCATGTGTGCCCGCAGTCTATTGTATTGAATTAATTTGTCTGACAGTATACATGTATGTACGTCTTCCCTATTGTGTTGGAGATACCCCCCATGAGAGTACAGACTCCATATGGCATTACAGTGAACTCTTGTTAATCCACTGCAACTCGTTTTCAAAGGATATAATATAATGAACTAATCAGCTTGGTGGATAAACTGGATTTTTCATTGCTGTTTATATATTACAGTGGATTCTTGTTAATCCGCCAAGCCTTTTAGTCCACCACAATTTCCCAGTGCCAATAATGTACAAGTACTAATGAATATCAGTTAATCCGCCAAATGTGTACGTATATCAAACAAGGGGTCCTTCCTCTCTGCAGAGCAAAGACAAAGTTTGGTGATGAACACTTTAAGGATTTTGGTTTCCTGGTACTCATCCAGTGTGTAACGAACGCCATAATGGCTGCTATTGGTGTGTTGTATTATATTTACCTGTGTAGGAGGGTGCAATCGCACACAGCATACGTAAATATGTACATGATGTATTTGCATCATGTACACACAGTACATATGCACATGCGTTCGCATGCACACACACACACACACACACACACACACACACACACACACACACAACACATGCAACACTCAAACAACACACATGCATGCATGCACACACACACACACACACAACACATGTAACACTCGAACAACACACATGCACGCACACACAAACACACACACACACACAACACATGTAACACTCGAACAACACACATGCACGCACACACAAACACACACACACACACACACACTCACACACTCACACACACACACTCACACACTCACACTCACACACACACACACACTCACACACACACACACACACACACACACACACACACACACACACACACACACACACACACTCACACACACTCACACATCCTCAATTCTCCCGCAGCCTGTCGCATTCAAGGTGTAAAGCTCACTCTGAAACCAGGCAGGTTATACAGTCTCCTGTCATGCAGCTACATGGGGTCCATGTTGGCAAGCAACAGCTCCCTGGCCTACATCAGCTACCCCATGCAAGTGCTCGGGAAGTCTTGTAAACCAATACCAGGTGAGCATTCACGGCATGAAGGAATGTTGCTTTGTTTAGAGTAGCTTGGGACTATCTCCAACCCAGCCAAGCTATACAGTCATGTGTATGTGAGCATGTACATGTGATGTATCTACGTATGTACGTATATCACTCTCATCGTCTTTCCCCACCCCACCCCTTATTCCCCACCCCACCCCTTATTGTATTTCCCCACCCCACCCCTTATTTCCCCACCCCACCCCTTATTGTATTTCCCCACCCCACCCCTTATTGTATTTCCCCACCCCACCCCTTATTTCCCCACTCCACCCCTTATTGTATTTCCCCACCCCACCCCTTAATGTACGTATTTCCCCACCCCACCCCCTCGCAGTATTGCTCCTCGGGGTCCTATTCGGAGGGAAGAGATACCATATTTCAAAGTTTTTCAATGTTCTATTAATAGTAGCAGGGGTGGCTCTGTTCATGTTTATCAAGGTGAGTTGTCTGTCTCCAAGCACTGGTTGATGTGAGCTTTAGCCACCAGCTGGTACCATACATGTGGTTTTTGCTCGAGCTATCATTTGTTGGCATTATCGTGCCAGCACCATAAATAATACAAATCATGTATTCATATGTACGTAAATCTCTTTTATGAGATGGCAAGGGCCCTGTTTGTTGAAAGGGGAGACATTGGGAGGGAATTAGGCTGAGATTCTCCAGTGTGGCAAGCTGGTCGATGTACCACCCAATGATTAGCGTCTATCAACCTGGAGTACTGCAAGTGAACGTGCCCTTCAACAATATGTCGGTCTTGTTGACTGTTGCTTCCCTTGTCTGCTTTTGTTGAAACCACAAGTATTTAACTTGTGGTGGATATAAGGGCAGGCAGTCACCCAGTATCAGTCATCAGTTTCCATACTGATGAGTCCCAACGAGGGCAAAGCAGCTATTTGTAGCTCTTCTATCTTTGTGAGATGGCTGAAGGGGAGTTGATTTCTGGTTGCCATCAATTGGACTTTGCTCTTCCGACCTACTGGCACCTTGATCATTAGTGTAGTAGGCTGGTTGGCGTGATTCCACGTGATTTGTGTCTGTTGACTCTGATTGTGTTCTGGAGTGATGACGAATGACACAAGGGAAATGGCTCTAAACAAGCCACTTGTGAAGCTTTTGTGATGTATTCGTACTGTCTGACCAGACCTTCAAGCTATTTTGGTGTAATATACCTTGCTCACTGTATTGTCGCAGACCCTCATGACATGCAGGTGAGTGCACCTTTGTAGGTGCTTATCCACGCTGCCTTACCTCGTTTGTGTGAGAAAGTTAAGTTGTAGAGGAGATGTATGTATGTATGTCAAACTTTTGTGTGTTCTTTGGAAATTTCTCAGAAATCACAAAAGGAGTCGATTGAATCTGGTATGACATTCGGATATGGGGAGGTGTTGCTGGTGAGTGGGAAACTGTGAGTGTGAGGATAGTGGGGGGGGGGAGTATTGGTAAATTTTGGGTGATGTATTTAATTGTGTTGAATAGTGACCCACTAGAATTGATGTAGAGTATTGAGACTACCATTACACATTTCAGGTACTATCAAAATAGATTAGATTCAAATATTGAAACTCATTAAACTGAAGTATTAAGGTTGCCTTCCTGTTATACTCACTTAATTACTTCCTGTGAATAATCTACTTATGTATTTGCTTGCACTACTAACAAACATCAAACTTTGACATGGAAATTAATAGATTTATTGATTATTCGTCCCAGCACCAATGTATACTGTGTGTACTGTGTGTACTGTATGTGCTGTATGTGCTGTGTGTACTGTATGTACTGTGTGTACTGTGTGTACTGTGTGTACTGTATGTACTGTGTGTACTGTATGTGCTGTGTGCACTGTGTATACTGCATGTACTGTATATACTATGTATACTGTGTGTTCCCCTTTAGCTGGTGTCACTAACACTGGATGGTGTCACAGGTGCTCTGCAAGACAGACTGAAGTCATCCACCAAGGTCAACCCCTATGGGATGATGTTTTCCGTCAACATTTGGTCCATTTTCATACTAAGCATAGGTGAGTACTCACCAGTGTACAAGCTGACCTAGCAGAGGTACAGGTTTATGTGGTATGGTACTGGTTGAGTGGTATGGTACAGGTACAGGTACGAGTATGTACGTACATGTACATACGCATGTGGTATGGTACAGTTACAAGTATGTACGTACATGTACATATGTATGTGGTATGGTACAGTTACATTAATACAAGTATGTACGTACATGTACATACGCATGTGGTATGGTACAGGTACAGGTATTGAATGTCTTTATGTTCGTTGATATCACTTGATCCCCCCCCCCATAATCTCCTCTGATGTCATCCGTCCGCTGTGCAGCGCTCCTCTTCACCTACCAGTACAACGATGCTCTGGGGTTCATCGCCAGACATCCTGAGGTCATTTACAACATCGTTGAGTTCGGAGTCACCAGCGCTGTAGGCCAGGTTAGTGCATGTGCTCACTCTCACAAGTGACATCACCACAATGCAGTTTGTGCAGTAGTCATGGCAACACGTCAAGTTCATCGCAAAGATGGGGTGTCAGGTGTACTATCCCTACGTTGTGTGCTTATACACAATTAGTAATAATAATATCAAATATATTATTTTTCTCAAATATTTCAAATGTACGAGGATGGTTTGTCTTTAGTGGGATATATGTATATTCTGAACATACTGAAGGCAACTGAAGTTGAAACAAGACTGTCAGCTAAAACTGCATTTTTAGCATTTCTAACAAAAAAACAGAAAATTTTATCTACCAAAGTGCATATTGTTTGTCCCTTGCCAGATCTTTATCTACCAGACCATTGCGCATTTTGGACCTCTAACGTGCTCCATAATCACCACCACGAGAAAGTTCTTCACGATACTGGCATCTGTGGTCATATTCGGGCACTCCCTCCTGTTCCGGCAGTGGATGGGAGTGTGTCTGGTGTTTTTGGGTCTTGCATTGGACGTTTACTTCAGCAACCGCGAGGGAGCGGTACAGAACAAGGCAAATGACAAAATGGCCACCAGAAGTGAGAAACAACTACTCAATAATCACAAAATATAATAACCCTTAGGTAATTTATCATTATTACTACATATTAGTTTTCATTTACTTATGTCATACAATTTTGATGTCATTTATTTTATTCTAATTTATGATACAAATGTCCTATTTATCATGTATGTATAAGTAGGTTTACGTACATATGTACATTATACATGCATTGTTTGAATGTAATTATATTCTACAATACTTTTAATAAATATTTATAAGGTGGGTTTTTAATGTTGAAATTGGGAGTATCCATTTGTGAATTAAACGGGAGGCAGATATTTGCTGGTAGAATGAATTACCCAGATATTTTTTATTCTTGTCTTCACGTGCACGTGAATGTTACGTCATCCATACTCTTAGTTGCTATAGCAATTTTCAAAAAAAATGGCTTCCTAGCTGTCATAACCTTTTGTACGCATTGAATTTGCTCGGCGATCCGACATGAACCCTTCTGACTTGGATATCTTCGGCGATAGCGATGATCTGGCAGCTGAATGGGATGTTGTTTTGTCAGACATGATCCATAAAGTGAAGTTTCAACACGGAACAGTTACTGGGAAACGTGTTATTATCGTCGATGGGGAAGAAGTTTTGAGAAAGAATTGGATGTTTTCTCTGGTTGGAAAGGAAGATTTCAAGTTGTCTGGCAAAAAGGCTGAAATCATAATTGACTCGCATGGGTGGGATTTCGAGTACACTCTACGAGTTGAGGGGAAAAATTTGAAAAAGTTTCTGCAAAATCGAATGAAGAATACGAGAACATGGTTGCCCACAGTCGAAGGAGAACCGCACAGAGTTGTTCTGGAAGTGGATAAGATGGATGTGTGGGTGGATGGTGTGCAAACAGAAGCTTTGGTGAGGTGGTGTTGATGTTGCCACGTCACACATTACACGTGTAATACGTGTACAGAACATACCTACATACCTACCTGTAGTACATACGTATTTGGGTGTACATGTACAAAACTTGTTGTTTATAACTGTTTCATCTCCATAGGGGGAGTTTGGAGAATGCGGTACCGAGACCCATTTCTTAATTGGCTCCAGTCCCGTTTTCATACGCACGGTCAGCTCTGGGAACCAGAAGAAGGGACTCTTACATTCACTGGTGGTTGATGACAAGGAGATTGATCCAATTGATGAGCTTGGCAACATCATCAAAGAGGCGGACAAGCAGAGAGAGAAATGACCTCGATGTTCATGCTCACTTGTAAATACATACGTACATAGACCTGGTGTCAGTGTGTTCTCTGTGCAAGCATGGGAACAGATTGTGTGCTGTACTGTGTTCAGAGACCATGATATTTTCTTACATCAAACAGCAATCATCATTTTTCTTCTTGTCTGTGAAGTACTTCATTCTATCTCACCATAATATTTGTATATGTAGTACATCGTATCACTGTCTGGGAGGGTCTGTACCATACTGGTGGATTGTGGGAGGGTCTGTACCATACTGGTGGATTGTGGGAGGGTCTGTACCATACTGGTGGATTGTGGGAGGAGTCTGTACCATACCGGTGGATTGTGAGAGGAGTCTGTACCATACTGGTGGATTGTGGGAGGGTCTGTATCATACGTATATTAGGCACGCACATATATCAAGGGATTGTGGGAGGAGTGAGTGCTGAGGTATTGTTATGTACTTTGAAAGTGGAACAAGGTATTATCTGTGAGTTAGCATGAGTCAGAATTATGCCTATGAATTTTGAAGATTATCTTGTCATATTGCAATTCAGATGGTAATGCCGATATTTCTCCAGTGTTTCTGTGCACTTCCCTTACCAGATCTCCACACTTGTCTGCAGGTGAAAGGTTAGTAGTTTAGAGTGTCTATGGTTTCACCTCAAGGCAGAATCCTCAGAACTCAATGTTCCCTTTCAACTGATATCGACTGAATATCCTAATATGCTGGGCAAGGCATCTCAGGTTAATGTTCAATGTCATTGTTCCCTTGATGGACTGGGCTGTTTATGACCAGGAGACAACCAGGCTGGGAGAATGCAGCCCAAGTGCTTCCACTCAAGTACCGCCCTAAACACATGTACACAATGGATAAGATGGAATACCCTCTTTGATTGTTCCGTTACAATAGGGGGGGTAGTGATAGTGGAGTGGGAGGGGCTAGTTGGTATGGTGTGGGAGGGGCTACTGGGTATGGTGTGGGAGGGACTTGTGGTTGGATCCAATCACTTGGTCTTGTTCTACCTGTATACATGGATTTGCCACACACACACACACAGTACCACACAATACATACTTATACTTACACCATCAGACTACACAATACACTACTAAGGGTGTTAGTAGTACGCAATAACTGCTGCATGATGCAATAAAAGAGTCATTTAAACCAGACTCAACTGAACACATTCATATAGTACTATGTAAGTAGTTACGTACCAACGGTACATTATATGACACCTGAAGATAATGAATGCAGTAGAATGTCTTAGTGATAGACTCATTAGGAATAGCCATTGTGTCCACTGTAGAGAGGTTGTCCACTCTTAAAATGTACTAACACTATAAAAAGTCTGTTCTCCAACTCGCAGAGTGTCCTTTGTAGGGAGGTATTTACTTTGTTCTTCATTCAGAGTGTCCTCTAACAGAGGTTCTACTGTGGTAGATGACCAACCCATGAAACCAGTTTAGGTCATGCTCCCAATCACTGCTCTTAGGACATTGGCTCCTCAGTGCTCCACTGCATGGGAAGACAGTGTGGTTTGATGTCTGGGAAAGTGGTTATCTCTGCAACACACCTTTTGAGCTCCACCACATCAATGAACAAGGTGATCCTAATCTGTATAGATTGGACCAGCTATAGCTGTTAGTGACATGTATGGTGCTCTGGTGAAGTGGGTTGTAGGATTTCACTGTCTACCAGCCACCTGGAGAGTGCTTTGAAAGTGCCAGAGACACAATGGACATAATTGTTGCTATAAATTTCCATTGATATTTGGCACCAACATGAAGGAATTATCAGGGAAAATGCCCATTTACCAGGATTTTGTACAGGTGCCAGCACAGAACAGCACCATAGGTCTCCCATACATTATCACCTAGTGAAATGTGCATCCCCATAGGAAGTCCTGTACTAATAGTCACAGCAGAACAGAGAAGGTCAGGTATTTTCACCTTCCAGCCTTCAAATATTACCATGGTCGTCTTCTTGCTGAAATGAACGTTGTTCAAAAGTTACTTTATTTGTACAAGCCATACCTTAGGGGATACCAAGTTTACTAAGGGAATCCAGAATCCGAATACGATATTCATAAGAGAATACGCGGGATGCAGGATGACAACTGTCTTAGAGGGAGCTCCAGCAGGACATACAACTGTGCAAACTAAACCACAATGCTCGTAAAGTGAATAAAATGGCCAAGTTTATTGCAGTATTCTTTCATCTGCCTTTTATCTTCGGTTTACGTATGCCCTGATATACCCACGAGCAAGGTTAGCTTGTAGCTTTGCTAGCTACAATCCCATATTCCCACTATGGCACGTTGATATCTTTTGAATGTATTCACTCGGCTCCATGTATCAGTTGGACTTTCCTTGATGCAATATATAGCATTGTACAAGGGTTCTTTCTTATCCATTCTGTCAAAATTCATGAGACGTTCATATCTGAACATTACTCAACATGCGCTCCTAACACTAGTTAACATGCGCTCCCAACACCCGTCAACATGCGCTCCTAACTCTAGTCAACATGCGCTCCTAACACTAGTTAACATGCACTTCCAACACTACCCAACATGCACTCCCAACACCAGTCAACATGCGCTCCCAACACCAGTCAACATGCGCTCCTAACACTAGTTAACATACACTTCCAACACCAGTCAACATGCACTCCCAACACCAGTCAACATGCGCTCCTAACACTAGTTAACATGCACTTCCAACACTACCCAACATGCACTCCCAACACCAGTCAACATGCGCTCCCAACACCAGTCAACATGCGCTCCTAACACTAGTTAACATACACTTCCAACACCAGTCAACATGCACTCCCAACACCAGTCAACATGCGCTCCTAACACTAGTTAACATGCACTTCCAACACCAGTCAACATGCACTTCCAACACCAGTCAACATGTGCTCCACTTGCTGGCTCACGTGAACATTTCTCACAGTCTCTCAAAAGGTGCTCATTGTGTGTGCCCTCCCCAGCCCATTCATCTCTAAAAGTGGCTCACACAAATGCACCCTCTCAAAGAGAGAAGTAGCCTCCCTTTCTACAAACATAGTCACTGGGGACCAGTGATCCTTGGTAACAATGGAGGTGAAGCCAGTTCCTGAAAGTGTGGGAAAGATAAGTGCCAGACAACATTGATGTCCTTGGGTTATCTCTGCTACTTCTGAGGTTTTACTTATTGTTTGATGACAAATGGGTCTTTGTGGATTTATTGGCTCAAAGACTGTTTGATGGGATCAAGATTTGATCACCAGAGGCAGACCTTCAGCTGTATATGGTGTTGGCTGTGGAGGTGTATATAAAGGGTATTGAGGGGTCCTGGCCACTCTAACATAGACCCAGGTGGACCTCACAATGACTGCAGTTGGCTCTTTCCTTGTTTGTGGCATTTTGCTGCAAGCTGCCATGCAAGTGAGTTAACCTGATGTCCCCAAAAGCTACTTTGTCAAATGTGTTTACCCCTAAACCTCACAATTGGTGGCTTTTTTCCAGGTTGTGAACGCTCAAGCCAGTTACAGTAGATACTGCTATTCAGTGGTGTACTGTCCCTCTCCAAAGGTCCCTCACTATTACGGACCATCTCGTCAGCCATTCAACAGGCAGTGGTGCTCATGTAGTTGTCCAAGTCCTAGTCCGTCATGTCCAAAAGGCCAGGTACGTAGGTTTGTGCGTGGGCTGTAGCTACGTATGTCGATTGGTAGGAAAGCACTGTACAAGGTACTGTTTGTTATGTTAAGGTCTCTCTCTCTCTCTCTCTCTCTCTCTCTGTGTGTGTGTGTGTGTGTGTGTTTGTGTACGTATGTGTGTGATATACGTGGATAATAATGGTGGTTTTACTATATTTCCATAGATATTCGACAGCGATGCCTGTCAGTGTGTGACAAGCTGTCAATCTCCTCTCGTCTATGATGAAACATCAAGGGACTGCGTATGCCAACATGGCAAAGTCTACGATCGGTACCGAAGGCTGTGCGTCTGTCCACGAGGGCTGGAATTCGATGCCAAGAAAGAACAGTGTGTCTGTCCTGGGGGACAGATCTTCGACCACAGCACGTATAGTTGTGTGTGTCCTGTTGCCGGCCAGGTGTACAACGCTCAGCGCAGGCAGTGCCTATGTCAGGGAAACAAGGTTTTGGATGGGGAAAAGAAGGCGTGCGTGTGTCCACCTTGTAGACAAGGCTTCTCCAGTGTCCCTGGCGAGAACCACGTCTGCAGCTGTCAGTGCCTTCTTCGGTGCGACAGTACAAAGAAGTTTCTACTAGACCCACACAACTGTCAGTGTGTGTGCAGTAAAGGACTTGTATTCGACAAAGAAAGTGGTAACTGCATTTGTCCCTACGGCCAACTCTACAATGCTACAAGTAAGAGCTGCCATTGCCCTGGAGACCAGATCCTCGATGTGATGCAGGGTCACTGTTATTGTCCGTATTTCGGTCAGTCGTTTGATGAGTCCCAACAGCGTTGTCGTTGTGCCGGAGATAAGGTGGTGAACGAACAGCACCGTAGGTGTGAGTGTCCTTCATGTCCAGCTGGATATCGTCCCATGGAGGGAAAGGAGGATCGCTGTGGTTGTGAGTGCATTCGCACATGCTCCAACAGATTTGTGTTGGATGAACGTAACTGCAAGTGTGTCTGTCAGAGTGGACTTGTGCTAGACGAAAATAGTGGTAACTGCATTTGTCCCTACGGCCAACTCTACAATGCTACAAGTAAGAGCTGCCATTGCCCTGGAGACCAGATCCTCGATGTGACACAGGGTCACTGTTATTGTCCGTATTTCGGTCAGTCGTTCGATACGTCCCAACAGCGTTGTCGTTGTGCCGGAGATAAGGTGGTGAGTGAACAGCATCTTCGATGTGAGTGCCCCTCGTGTCCAGCTGGATATCGTCCTGTGGAGGGAAAGGAGGATCGCTGTGGTTGTGAGTGCATTCGCACATGCTCCAACAGATTTGTGTTGGATGAACGTAACTGCAAGTGTGTCTGTCAGAGCGGACTCGTGCTAGACGAAAATAGTGGTAACTGTATTTGTCCCTACAACCAAATCTACGACCCTCGTACGAAGAGGTGCAAGTGTCCGAGTGACCAGATATTGGACCCCTACCTCGGAGCATGTGTTTGCCCCTATCAAGGCCAGTTCTTTGATCGCTACGAGTATGCCTGCAAGTGCCCGGGAGATAAGAGAGTGGACCAAGGTTTGAGAGCCTGTGCTTGTAAATCCTGTCCCGATGGATACATGGTTGTTGAAGGAAAGAACGACACTTGTGGATGTCAGTGTATTCGCTCATGCACTGGTAGGTTCATATTGGATCCCTACCACTGTCAGTGTGTGTGCAGTAAAGGACTCGTTTATGACGAAGAAAGTGGTAACTGCATTTGTCCCTACGGCCAACTCTACAATGCTACAAGTAAGAGCTGCCATTGCCCTGGAGACCAGATCCTCGATGTGACACAAGGTCACTGTTATTGTCCGTATTTTGGTCAGTCATTTGATGAGTCCCAACAGCGTTGTCGTTGTGCCGGACATAAGGTAGTGGACCTTCTCCGTAGAACATGTGCATGTCCTTCCTGTCCTGAGGGCTATGCCACAGTCTCTGGGGAAGACGACACTTGTGGATGTCAGTGTGTGCGCGAGTGTGTTGGGAGGTTCGTTTTAGACGAATACAACTGCCAGTGCGTTTGTCCCAAGGGACAGCTTTACGATGCAAAATACGATTCCTGTGTGTGTCCAACTGGATTGGAATACAACCACACGTCTCGCTCCTGTGAGTGTCCGGGAAATCAGATCCTGGATCCCTACTCCGGTAACTGCTACTGCCCGGGAGGCCAGATCTGGAATGACATTGCCAAGCGGTGTTTCTGTCTGGGAGAAAAGTTCTTCAACGCGAGCAGCTACCAGTGTGAATGCCCCTCGTGTCCGGATGGATTTTCTCTGGTGGAAGTGAACAACAGCTGTAAATGCCAGTGCACGCGTCAGTGTGTAGGCAAGTACTACCTGGATGAAAGAAACTGCCAATGCCATTGTCATAAAGGGATGTATTACGACCACGGTCGAAAGGACTGCCTTTGCCCAGGAAAGGAGATCTACAACAGCCAACACCACTCCTGTATCTGTCCTCCTTGTCCAGAAGGGTTCGTTGCCAAGAGAGTTAACGGCTCTTGTGAGTGTCATCGTGTCTGTCACAACGGCTGTCCTTACGGCCTCCTCCTCGACAAGAGGACTTGCGCCTGCACTCCCCAGTCCTCTCCCACACTCTGTCGCTGTCTCAGTTACTCAATCTACCCTCACCACTCCCTAAAGTGTCGGGCACTCAGCTATGACCCCGATCATTGTAGAGATGGGGTGAATATCCCCGGTCATCGCATTGACTGTTACTGGAGCTGTCAAAGATCGGTCCGCCCACCAACTGGTTGTAAGTGTGTCCCCTCTGGCCACACCCCCTGGCTGGGTCTCTCATGCAAGTATTACAATAGTGAGATAAGGTGTTCCCATAGCAACAGCTGTCAGTGGAGCTGCAAGTAACTCTTTAATTGAATAGAATCATTTGAATACGAATGATATTGTACCTCATATCAATACTGTATTATCATATTACATTCTGTTACCATAGCAACTGCTATACATTGTAATAATGTTGATATAGTTACAAGTGAACTGAGTTCCTCTGGGGGCGTTGGACATCGTACACGTAATATTTATTAATTGCATTAATTATCTTCACTTCCACATCTAGTTTAGTCGGTGTAATCAATTCATCCAATTTTAATCAGATGATCATATTATATGAGCAGGTGTGTGATAATTATAGAACCACCGGTGTAGTATGAAATGAGAATTAGAAAGGCTGGTTGCTGTGGTGGCTATGTGGCTCAGTGGTTATGACAGCTACAGTCAGACACCCTGGGTTCGAGTCCCGCAGTTGCCAGTTTTTCTCTTTTCTCCTTTCTCCTCGAGCAGGTTGGGTTCCAATGAAACTTCTATAGTACATACACAATGTTTAATTCGTATCTTGAATATGATCATACCTTGCTACATGGGTCATGTATGTGCAGTGTTCCCTTTGACCTACCTCTCAACTAAGATACAAGCACCAATACAGGCATGTGCACCTTAGCATGATGACAGTGAATTCTTATATATATCTGATTAAAGATTTAATTTGAAGTAATATATTATATTATTATAATAATATATATGTTATAATTGTTCTGATCAATATTTTGGAATACTACTTTGACATCAATTGATACAAGATTGATCATAATACAATACTACTTTGATATCAATTGATACAAGATTGATCATAATACAATACTACTTTGATATCAATTGATACAAGATTGATCATAATTCAATCCAGTTTGATATCGATTTAATACAGGGTGATTATAATGCAAAGGTAGTTTGATACTGGTGATAAACTGAACCATAATTGTGTTCCACTGAAGTGTGGGAATGTTATGTCCTTTCTAACACCTCCAGTAGCACTTGTGGTTGTCTGTAGGGTGATTACAAGCCTGGTACGTGTGCTTGATACTGCACACCCCGGCATGACGGGGGTAGTGCCTGTTATTGGTACAGCACGACGAACATCTCCATGTACAGATGTACCCATCGTTTGGTCTGGCGCAGTACGACCGAGTGGTTAGGCGAGGACACCACCACCTTGAGAGTAGTGCAGTGGTTGCACTGTAGCAGCGGCAATACCTCTGTGGGGAGGGTGTCGGTATGGGCTTACAGGTACAGGATGACCGGTCCAGTGTGTAGCCGGTGGAGCAACGCTTTGAACACGTGCACTCACACGAGTGTTGGTTGCTTCGTGTGTAGTACTGCGGACAAGGATTGCACTGGCATTGGCAGCTTTGTACGTTCAGGGACTGTCCCTTGGGACACACCCTATTGCAGGCACATTCACAGGTGTGCTCATTGCTTCGTGTGTAGTACTGCGGACAAGGATTGCACTGGCATTGGCAGCTTTGTATGTTCAGGGATTGTCCTCGGGGACACACCCTACTGCAGGCACATTCACAGGTGTGCTCATTGATTCGTGTGTAGTACTGCGGACAAGGATTGCACTGGCATTGGCAGCTGTGTTGGTTCAGGGATTGCCCCTGGGGACACACCCTACTGCAGGCACATTCACAGGTGTGCTCATTGATTCGTGTGTAGTACTGCGGACAAGGATTGCACTGGCATTGGCAGCTGTCTTGGTTCAGGGACTGTCCCTGGGGACACTGTCTATCACAGATACACTTGCAAGAACCGTTCACTTCTAGAGTAGTGAGGGGTTCAGGACATGGTGAGCACACACATGATCCCCCATCATCAGACACCACTCTGTCCCCAGAACACACACACTCCTGCAGCTTTGGGTTGTACTGCTGACCCTTTACAGCACAGAAGCACTCGTTGGTGAAGGGGTCAAGGTTCAAGCCTGGTGGACATTCACAAATGTCTGCTGTCACGTTGTATACTAGCTCTCCGGGACACACACAGCCTTCCTCGGTCTCTACAAACCCCTTAGGACACACGCACTCACACGTCATATCGTCTTGTCGAGCAGGCAAGGAGCAAGTTGAGATACAAGAACATTGACATATTCCGTCATCTCCCAAGGAGCTCTCGAACCCTGGTGGGCATGGGGGACACTCGCACCGCTTCAGCACATCATTCTTCAGCAGTCCGGGGGGACAGATGCACTGGTTCTGTTCCTGATTCAGTATTTGACCGTCATACGGGCACACGCACTGAAAGACCTCGCTATTCCATATCAGATGTGTGGGGCACTCACATACACCAGTGTCGACATTGCGGGACAGTCCATCCAGACAACCACACACACAGGTGACGTTGTTGAGGTACTCTCTCTCGGTGCACTGTCGACTACACTCACAGTCGCACACTCCTTCAGTCTCAATGCTGGTGTACCCATCCTCACAAGGAGGACACTCACAGCGCTTTGTGTCCGAGTAGTATACCTTCCCCGGTGGGCACCCACATCTATCTGAATTTGGAATCGGAACCAGATTCCCATCGCAGACGCATTTCTTGTAGTGTGCATTCCATGTCTTACCAGGTGGACACCTGCAGCCCACACCCACCACATACTGTAGGTCATACGGACACTGACAAGTGTGACTCTGTTCGTTATACACGAGACCAGGCAGACACTGGCACTGACACGAATGGCTCTGGGTGGAGTATTGGGGGCACTTCCGGCTACAGCCACACTTACAGTGGTGGTTAACCTCCGCCACTACGGAGTAGTGTGGCGGACAGTAACACTCGCACCGGTTGGTGTCTGTGTACCAGCGCTTGTTGCCAGGGCAATGGCAAGTCTTCTGGACTGGTTCGTACACCTGGTTAGACGGGCACTGGCATGTCCTGGTGTGAGGGTTGTATACGAATGGAGCCTTGCATAGGGCAACACACAAGCATGTCACTGGATCTTGTACCTGTGTGTGTGTGTGTGTGTGTGTGTGTGTGTGTGTGTGTGTGTGTGTGTGTGTGTGTTGTTTGTGTGTGTGTGTGTGCGTGTGTGTGTGTGTGTGCGTGTGTGTGTGTGTGTGTGTGTGTGTGAGGGCACACATGTGTATGTACGTGTTCATGTGCATATGTGTGCGCGAATTTGTGGAGAGACATTGAAAGAAGTATTTAAAGCAATGAATATACAGGTACAATAGCACCAATCAATAGATTGGTCTAACCTTTCCAACTCCACAAACTCTTGGAATACAGTCACAGTGGCAGGTGTTGTCCTGGTAGCGAGGGATGTGATTGGTGCTGCAAGTCACATGATACCTTATTCTACAGACCCATCGCATGTACTCTGGGGAGGTTGTGGTAGTGCCTCCAGCGGCAACCTTTGAAGAATTGAACTGGCATGTAACTTGTGGACTAATAGTGAAATCGAAAATGTGCACACAATTACCACATTTAGTCCATTTTCATTGGAATACAACCATTGGCCTTGCTTTGTGGGGTCTGTTATGAATAACCTTGATTGGGAACCTTTGAATCACTATAGACTGTACTGAGTGGACCTCTATAATCTACCCACATGTTGAGATCTCCCCATCATTGTAGACTGTACTGAGTGAACCTCTATAATCCACACACATGTTGAGATCTCCCCATCATTGTAGACTGTACTAAGGGGGCCTCTATAATCTACCCACATGTTGAGATCTCCCCATCACTGTAGACTGTACTGAGTGAACCTCTATAATCTACCCACATGTTGAGATCTCCCCATCATTGTAGACTGTACTGAGTGAACCTCTATAATCCACACACATGTTGAGATCTCCCCATCATTGTAGACTGTACCAAGGGGGCCTCTATAATCTACCCACATGTTGAGATCTCCCCATCATTGTAGACTGTACTGAGTGAACCTCTATAATCTACCCACATGTTGAGATCTCCCCATCGTTGTAGACTGTACTGAGTGAACCTCTATAATCTACCCACATGTTGAGATCTCCCCATCGTTGTAGACTGTACTGAGTGAACCTCTATAATCTACCCACATGTTGAGATCTCCCCATCGTTGTAGACTGTACTGAGTGAACCTCTATAATCTACCCACATGTTGAGATCTCCCCATCGTTGTAGACTGTACTGAGTGAACCTCTATAATCTACCCACATGTTGAGATCTCCCCATCATTGTAGACTGTACCAAGGGGGCCTCTATAATCCACACACATGTTGAGATCTCCCCATCATTGTAGACTGTACCAAGGGGGCCTCTATAATCTACCCACATGTTGAGATCTCCCCATCATTGTAGACTGTACTGAGTGAACCTCTATAATCTACCCACATGTTGAGATCTCCCCATCGTTGTAGACTGTACTGAGTGAACCTCTATAATCTACCCACATGTTGAGATCTCCCCATCGTTGTAGACTGTACTGAGTGAACCTCTATAATCTACCCACATGTTGAGATCTACACCGACACTACTACTGTTGCTTACTTTGACTACACACGTCAAAATTGCCGTCAACAGCAATCCTTTTCTCATGGTCAACTTTGTCCGGGCGATAGTAACAGTTCCCTACAACCTTGTGCTGGAGACACTAGCCAATCACACACACCAACTAACACACTCTCCCTTGATCCCTGAATAAGGAGTTGGTGGAGGTGTATTCAAACAGGGCCAATTTGCTACCTAGTTGATAACTGTTTATGGTCAGACAACATCAAAGCCAGCTGCGTAAGGAGTGTCTGATAAGTTAATTATCACCACCACATCCAGACACTAGATTTAATTAACACAGTCAATTAATAATAGCCAACAGGAAGTAGGTATTCAAGTTGTCACAGTCCTATTTGACTCTAGTCTGGCATGTTAGTATACTATTAGTATACTGATATTAGTATACTAATCTTGATGTACTCACTGTGCGTTAGTATACTGCTGTCGGTACACTAAGCGGGCATACCAATGCTGGTATCTGATTCTAGTATACTGATTCTAGTATACTGATTCTAGTATACTGATTCCAGTATACTGATGCTCCGTGTTTGTTAATACAAATAGAGTGATGAATAGTATTATGATGTGCACTCTGTAATACTATAGCATGCAGAGCAATACACTGCCCACTTGTGCCAAGCACACTGGTGTTCAGCACTCATTCACTTCACATGTGGACACACACGCATGCTCATCGGACATCTTCAATCATTGTTGAACATTATTATTACCAGCTCAAAACTTGAATAAATGGATTAATTGCGATTACAAACTATAGAGCGTGAGAGTTGTACTAACTATTGTCATCTTTCTCTTCCTCTCAGTCCAACGGGCCAACTCAGTAGCACACCCGCTTGCATTTGTAGTGGGGACAACTGTATTTGTACTTGCTGCAATGGTACCCTCCTCCATACCTGTATCCGTATCCATACCTGTACTTCGGGACACAACGGCACCTCCTCTGACGGCGAACGCAGCGGCAGGTGTGATAGCTGTAGTAGTAATCACCATAGCACTTCCTGACACGGCACTTACAGGAGCAGCTCCTGTAATCCCAGTACTTATAGTAGCCACAATACTTTTTGTAGCAGGCACTACGAGCCACTCTACCAGTACCCTCCTCCTCATCATCAGGGTCGATATCGTCGTCTGGATCTGGATTGAGATCAAGATCAGGGTTGGGATCAGGATCAGGGTTGGGATCAGGATCAGGGTTGGGGTCGGGTTCCGGATTAGGATCAGCATAAGCTGTCATCACAAGGCAGAGGATCACACCTGCCACGATGAAGATGGATTTCTTCATGTTCTTTGGTTTGTTCGATGAGAGAGATATCGTATCTACCTTCTGAGTAGAGAGAACAGCGAGTTAATTCTTCCAATTGTCGGAGAGCAAGCTGCATGATGGTGGTGAGATCCAAGGCTGCTTTTATAACCTCCAGCAGGTACTGACTGACTCCACCCACTGAGTGATGGACTAATGAGATGTTTTCAATCCTGTTGATTACCCTAGGGGGTAGGGTGAGTTTTATGTACGTCTCGTTCTCCCGCAATGTTTGATATGTATGCCATCTGTGGAACCCTCGGCTTTAATTGTCTTCACAACATCCTGCATCTTTGTGATTCTGTGTCACCTCACTATAGCTATTGTTTGGTGAACTTACATTGGGTGTGTTTTGAGAGCAGACTGTTGTGTCTAGCTTGTTGTAAATTGAAAAGGTTAATCATGTCCACTGATGTCTGCTGTATCCTGCCAGAGGAGTGTTGGGTGTGAAACAGAATCATTTTAATTCTCACCATACTGCAGCTGCTAATTGAAAAGGTTGATTATATCTAATGATATTGAATGTTGCTGTATTCTGCCAGAGGAATTTTGGGTGTGAAAAAAGAATCACATTAATTCTCATCATACTGCTAACTGAAAAGGTTAACTATGTCTAATGATATTGAATTTTGCTGTATTCTGCCTGAGGAATTTTGGGTGTGAAAAAAGAATCAATTCAATTGTCATCATACTGCTAATTGAATTGTATGTAGAATTAATACATGTGTGTGTGTGTGTGTGTGTGTGTGTGTGTGTGTGTGTGTGTGTACTTGTATGTGTGTGTGCATCTATGCAAGCTGTACTAACTATTGCTATCTTCCTCTTCTTCTCAGTCGGGCAGACTGACTCAGTGCACACGCACTTGCACACGTGTGCATTTTCTGTTTTCGATAGGACAGAGTACTATAGTGAACTGATCACTTCCAAGTGCCATCAGAGAAACTCAAAACTTCAATGAATTCTCAAGAAAGTGTGCTGACCTTTTCTATTCCGCATAGCTCCCTTTATTATTCGCATGTGCTTGTTACTATATTTTCTAAATTTTATTAATTACTAAATCTGACAATTATACATTTTAATGCTAATTAATTTCTATGTTGCATTTCCGTTTATCTTTGTTTTTGTACTTGCCTTGTATACTGGGTGCCTGTCGGAATAGCCAATGGCTAAAGGCTCCCCAGTCTAAATAAGTTACCCTGATACCCTGATACCCTGAACTGATACAATATGAATATTTATTGACTAATTATGTTAATTATCTTCATTCAACATCTAGTTTAGTCGAGTTAGTTCTCGTGAACCAATACAACTTGCTGTTAAAGCCAATGAATGGCTTTGGAGGCTTCTGTGCTGTGTATCCCATTGGCCTTTCAAGCTACAATGTTTCGTTGATATATTATAGGCACACACACACACACACACACACACACACACACACACACACACACACACACACACACACACACACACACATGCACACACACGCACACAATACATTTTCAACTTCGGATACTACACCGTATTCTAATAGTGTCTTGAACAAGAAAACATGGCCTCGTCCAGGGACGGGACGGCTAAAGGATTTTTGCAAAAGGCTGGAAAGTTGACGTCCAAGTATGCCGGAAGGGCGCACGAGAAGGTGAATAGAAGGATCAAATATTTTGCTGAGTGTCAACCAATCGTTTGGGTTTTTTCGTCTGCTCCGTGTTCTTTCCCTCGAGGGAGTGTTCCTCTGTATACAGTACACGTTCCACTGTTTTGTCAATTTGGGCGCGCCTTCATAGTAGCAGGACATTTGATGGTTCATCTCGGTCGCTCTGTCATTGTAGATGCTGCAGAAAATGGGAAAAGTAGAAGAAGTAAAAGATGAGATGATTCAACAATATGTCAGTAATTTCAATGCCCAACACGTAAGTGTGTGTGTGTGTGTGTGTGTGTGTGTGTGTGTGTGTGTGTGTGTGTGTGTGTGTGTGTTTGTATGTATGTGTGTGTGTGTGTGTGTGTGTGTGTGGATGCATATGTACATGCATGTGAGTGGTGTATATATACGTACATGATGGCAGACAATCCCTCTCATTTGTTATGTGTCACACACCAACACAGCACACTTCATGGGCTGTATGAACATCGTAGACGTATAGACTCCTCCTCCCATCATTAACATTTCCTTCCGAAAACACGGCTTGATTGTTTTAATTGACGCAATAAGGTTAATGGATCATAGTCCAAATCAATTGATCAAAGACTGTTGCCTATGGTGTGTAGGTGGGCAAAGTCCAGTTCCCATGATGATATTGTTAAAATTTGGAATGCAAATAGTCAAAATTAATAACGCTTGTTGAAATTGTGGGATTGAAGTGATAATTATTGTGCCTAGATATTCCCTGTTTTGGGTACCCCTCTGTGCTGTGGTATGCCCCCTGCTATGAATCTAGTTGATATATAATCAAGTTGGACACTTGCTATGAATCTAGTTAATGTATATACAGTGGGACCCTCTTATAGCATTCTCCTCTATACCTCACCCATGTGGTACAGTACTTCATGGGGAATTGTTCTGATATGAACAAATCTCCTGCTTATAACAAACTGTTGACCCAGGATTACTGGTTTGTTATGTGGGTTCAACTGTACATATGTACATGGATTTGTTGTCATGCGAGTGTGAACATATATATGCACATGTTGTGGTTGTTGTTCAATGTATGTCCTTGTATTGTCTGCACTGATTCAGACATCAGCACAGCGTTTGCAAAAGGAAGTGCACAGATATTTTGAGACATTGAAAGGTATGAAGTGTGTGTGTGTGTGTGTGTGTGTGTGTGTGTGTGTGTGTGTGTGTGTCTGTGTGTGTATGTGCATGCATGTGTGCATGTATGTGTGTGTGTGTGTGTGTGTGTGTGTGTGTGTGTGTGTGTGTGTGCATGCAAGTATGCATGTGTGTGTTACATGTGTTAGATTTTAACCTTGTTTTGATGATCTGGTTTGCTTGTCATTGCCTTGCCATCTTACAATCATGATTGTTGCTAAGCAACCATCAATGATTTCATGTAAACTAATATTATCATACCATATTTGACCAATAGAGCTGGCCAAGTGATTCCAAACAATAATTGCACCATCAGATGTGTTTGTGGATGCAATACACTGGAACCTCTCTATTATGAACACTTTGGGACCTTAATTTTAGTTCCTATTACAGAGGTTTCCTCAATTCAGAGGTCATTTATACAATACAGTACAACAATGGGACATAGAAAGGTGTCCTTATTATAGAGGTTTCCACATTTCAAGGTTTGTAATGGAGGGGTTCGAGTGTAGTACAGATTGGCTGTTACATTTGATACTCTCATGATAAACACATGTACACAGTGTTGGTTTCCTGTTTGTTTGTGTATCTGAAGCCAGTTGGAGTCACCACGGAGCTGGTTGTCCACACTCCTGTAGACTGATGTGTTTGGTCTTGGTACAGATCAACAAAACACTCCAGAACACATCATGCCCAGCCTACATAATGTTTGTCCTTGTCCATGTGTCCCCATTCATTGTACTATTTGTCTTATCGTAAGCGGAAATTGTCCAGCCATCAAGTACTGTTCAGGATGCCCGCTAGTGATTATCACTACACACGATTGGCCAGCAAACACACAGTGTTACAAAACGCAAATCCATGAAATCAGTTCAGATCAGTTGGTTGGCAGTCGTCCTCTGGTTGGTGGTGGGGTGTGCTGGGGATGTACACCAAACAACGCCCAGTCCAGGAGAACGAGCTCATTGCATTCCATGGTCCCTTCTCAGCAACCACTTTAGCAGATATCTCCCCTCAGGACACTCAGTACCCCCTATTCCTGTTCTTTGAGCTGTGCTATTACCATGTTTTTGTACATTTGACGTGTTTCTGTAATGCGAGTGCCCTCACAAAGTGCTGAGTGGTCCATCTGTTTGTCCATATTTCTTCAGTATCTACTATGTGTAAGAAGCCTGTAACCATGTCAACAGCTCACACTTGTCCTCCTCCTGTAACCATGACAGCAGGTCACATGCACCCCCACCCCATCCCTCTCAGATGTAGTCAAGGTTGATTGTTTTGGTTACATGTTGACCCGTGGAAGCCATAGAAGATCACACATTAGTGATGTTTAACATTTTAAGAAATCTCA
>OZ026558.1:4993968-5026468 GCA_964020155.1 Chondrilla cf. caribensis | reverse complement strand
TCCCCAGTGAGCAGCCTGTCCCCAGTGAGCAGCCTGTCCCCAGTGAGCAGCCTGTCCCCAGTGAGCAGCCTGTCCCCGGTGAGCCGCCTGTCCCCAGTGAGCAGCCTGTCAACTCACCTGAAGATGTTGATGGGGGACCTAAAACACTACCTAGTGACCAGACCATCCCTCAGTCTGGGGACACCGAAGAATCCGAGCCTCATAATGAAGAAACAGAGTTGAGAAATGATTCTAAGGAGACAACAACAACAACAACAACAACAACAACAACAAATACAGTAGCAACAGAAGATGTTCATGAAGATGAGGGAACACCCGATACTGAGTTTGTTGATGCTATTGACAATGGACTAAGTTCACTACAAGAAAGTGAGTGTGATTATTAGTGGGCATTTCTGACTGTGTGTGTGTGTGTGTGTGTGTGTGTGTGTGTGTGTGTGTGTGTGTGAGTGTGTGTGTATGCATCTGTTGGGCCTTCCCCTTACCTATCTCAGAAATTCCCTCTTGATTTGAATGCTGACCTTCCACTGCAGGTGGTGCTAAGGAGAAAACATCAGAACTTCCTCTCAAACCACCCACGGAGGAACCTCTGGAGGTGGTGGTGCCAACAACAGAAGTAGAGAAAGAGGAGACTGGTGGACCTGGTCCAGGTGACAAGGTTGGAGACGAAGGAGATGTCCCAGACAAGACAGTAGGTGACCAGACAGCAGACAACCAGACAGCAGACGGCCAGACTGAAGACTCCCAGACAGCACACAACCAGGCAGTAGACAACCAGACTAAAGATAGTGAGGTGGTAGACAGTTCTGAGGGTGAGAAAGAGAAGAAAGGAACTGACATGAAGACCCTGTACAAGGTGAGCTTGACCCTTGTGAACTGCTATCAGCTAATCAGCACGTCCAAATCCACAGTAGTGGGCTGTGTGTGATATGTATTAATACCAAATTTACCAAGTGTACACCAGGTGTGTGCTACTAGGCGTACGCCAGGTGTGTGCTACTAGGCGTACGCCAGGTGTGTGCTACTAGGCGTACGCCAGGTGTGTGCTACTAGGCGTACGCCAGGTGTGTGCTACTAGGCGTACGCCAGGTGTATGCTACTAGGTGTACACCAGGTGTATACTACTTCCCACATAAAATATACTGTATGGCCATCATATGTGCGCCTCTCCATACGTAGTGAGTGATGTGTGTGCTCTGTTCCCTCCTGGTAGGTGAGAGTGGGCCATCCCTACACCGGGGATGACGAGGACGAGCTCACTCTACAACCTGGTGAAGTTATCTGTGTCCTTCCATTCCCGGAGGATGAGGAACAGGTGAGAGTGAGGGTTGTGAGGGTGGGAGGAGTGTGAGAGTGAGGGTGGGAGGAGTATGAGAGTGAGGGTGAGAGGAGTGTGAGAGTGAGGGTGGGAGGAGTGTGAGAGTGAGGGTGGGAGGAGTGTGAGAGTGAGGGTGAGAGGAGTGTGAGAGTGAGGGTGGGAGGAGTGTGAGAGTGAGGGTGAGAGGAGTGTGAGAGGAGTGTGAGTGAGGGTGGGAGGAGTATGAGAGTGAGGGTGAGGGTGGAAGAAGTGTGAGAGTGAGGGTGGGAGGAGTATGAGAGTGAGGGTGGGAGGAGTGTGAGAGTGAGAGTGAGAGGAGTGTGAGAGTGAGGGTGGGAGGAGTGTGAGAGTGAGGGTGAGAGGAGTGTGAGAGTGAGGGTGAGGGTGGAAGAAGTGTGAGAGTGAAGGTGGGAGGAGTATGAGAGTGAGGGTGGGAGGAGTGTGAGAGTGAGGGTGAGAGGAGTGTGAGTATGAGGGTGAGGGTGGGAGAAGTGTGAGAATGAAGGTGGGAGGAGTGTGTGTGAGGGTGAGAGGATGAGTATTATGGTGGGAATAGAGTATGAAGGGTGTGTGGAGGTGAGAGTGAGGGTGGATGACCGTGTGATGACTGTAAAAGGCATGATGAACTAGAGAATGCTCCAATTGGACTGAATGTGTTTCCATGGTAACGTGCGTATCACCATAGCAATATTTATTACCCACAGGATGAGGGGTGGCCCCTGGGGTATCAGGAACGAACTGGTAAAACGGGTGTATTCCCAGAGAATTTCACCAAAAGATTGGATTAATATATGCAATTATTATTGTCTTTATGTTTTATATGTGTGAATTGTATAATTGATTATCTATTATCAATATCATCATTGTAGACATTGCACTGTAGTGTTATTTGCAAATGAAATTTATACCTCTATGACAGTCTAGTCTTCCAATATGATGTGTGTATTAATTATGATAGTATATTGACTACACAGTGTGTTATACTAATGTGTTCAATTATTATTACAACATTATATCATTACATTTATACAAATATTACTATATATATCATGATATATAATATTTAGTATACAATGATAATATTATGTATGCAATATATTATGTAATAATAATATATAATGTTATATATATATATATATATATTATGTAGTTGATTATAATATTGTTAGTATATAATATACATTATGCAGCTATGTTTGTGTATTATAAACTTCACTTGATTATACAGTTGCAGAATTGGGAACTGGATTCTATAATTGGAATTGAATTATATTACATTATATTTTAATGAAATCAACTATCCAATAACAACTCAAAACTCAAACACTCAACACAAGTAGTGTGTACTGTGGATCACCACTGCTTACTGCCAGCTGCAGAATAATGGCTATTGAAAACATTTTGAGAGAAGGTCCACCTGCCAACTATGTTCAGAGTCTTACGTACCCTAACAAGACTACAGTGAAACCTCTTTATAAAGGACACATTGGGACCACCAATTTGTCCTCTGTAGAGAGGTGGTCCACCATTTAGGGGTGAAAATGTACAACTACCACGGGGAAAACCAATTTTTGTTGCCTCCAAAAGTGTCCTTTGTAGAGAGGTAATTTCTATGGTGACCTTCATTTGGAGTGTCCTTTAACAGAGTTTCCACTGTATGTCTTTGGATGTGGTAAGCCAAGTCCAAGGTTTTGTCCACACTCCTCAAGACCTGTATCGTCAGATTAACACAATATGTCACTTTATTATTCAGTTATAAATAACCGTTAAAACTCTCATCGTGTGTGGACGGTACGATTTGAGTGTGAAACATATCATAATTATTTTCGATAATTACAGTATCAAATTAAATTAAAGACTGATTGGAATGTCAGAGGAAATATCACAATTGTGAATGATTGGGTTTAGTCCTCTTGGAGGGGGGAGTCCCCGTCACTTCAGACAGACTTGCATCATCACCTCCGTCTTCATTGGACGTTTCACTGACGTAGCTACAGTCGTCGTCACCACTGACGTAGCTGTAGCCTCCACCGTCACTGTCACCGAAATCACTACGTTCACTCTCACCATCACACCTGACGAGAACCTCGCTCTGTCCAATCCCGCTGTCCAGTGAGGACTCCAGGACCAGTCGTCTCTCCCCACTTTCTCCCACAGAGGGGGCGAAGTAAGCATGCTGCACTGCCTCACTGGCCATTGGTCGATCGCTATCTTTGAATTTTAATAGAGTCTAAGGAAATATTACAGTAACCAACTCACATCATCACACTGACACCCTCACACTGACACCATCACACTGACATCCTCACACTGACACCATCACACTGACACCCTCACACTGACACCCTCACACTGACACCATCACACTGACACACCACACTGACACCCTCACACTGACACCATCACACTGACACCCTCACACTGACACCATCACACTAACACCCTCACACTCACACCCTCACACTGACACAACACACTGACACCATCACACTAACACCCTCACACTCACACCCTCACACTGACACACCACACTGACACCCTCACACTGACACCACCCACTATCACACGTCATCCTACTCACCATAATCACATGCCAACACACTATCACACACACACACACACACACACACACACACACACACACACACACACACACACCATCACACACACACACACCATCACACTGACATTATCAAACAGGTCGACTCACATCAATCAAGTTATATGCTTCTCTTGATGCCTTTTTGACCACCTGTTCCCAAGACAACCCGTTGTAGTGCTGGAAGCTCTTCCATTGGATGCAGGATTTCTCCGGCCAGTCCTCCTCCTTTGGGGTGCTGAGGACCTGGAATATCAAGTCTAGCTGTTGACGCTCGGATCGCCCTGGAAACAGTGGCCTGGTTACAAGACAGTAAACAACAAAATGGTGATTATAATGAGGATGGGTTCACACACACACACACACACACATACACACACACACACACACACACACACACACACACACACACACACACACACACACAGACCATTGACTCACTTCAATGTGTACAACTGAACAAATATACACCCCACACTCCAGATGTCAATAGCTCTGGTGTAGTTGGCCCTCAGGATCACTTCAGGAGCTCTGTACCACTGAGTGACCACCTGGAGCAGGGACCAATACAAGTGGCTATGTAGTCACTATGGTGACAGCATTAAACTGTACATTAAAGCTCTCAACCTCCAAATGACCAACATAGTGGAACCAACATTGTCAGGAACTATCATTGCCAATTTATCACTAGTGGTCTTTGTAATTGCTCATTAATCCCTCGTAGATGTCCATACCTCTGTTGTTAGGGTAGTACCAGGACGGTACAAACGAGCCAATCCGAAGTCTGATATTTTCAACTGTCCAGAAGTAGAAATGAGTATGTTCTGTGGCTTGATATCGCGATGGATCAACCCGGCGTTGTGCACTGCAGCCACTCCACTGAGAAGCTGCCTCATGAGGTCCTGCAGGTTACCATGACGACAGATTACATGAAAATATACAACCCTGTTACCATAGAAACATACTTTAATATCATGTTCCTCCAGTCCCGTCTGAGGACACTTTTGAAGGAAGACCTCCAAGTCCTTATCGATGTACTCTAAAACGAACGTGAAGCTCTCTTGGATGTGGCCGTTGACTTCACTTGTGTTTGTCCGCACATCGTACAACCTAGAGCGACACACAGCGGAGTCCTGTCGTGAAACTCCACTACAATGAACTCCACTACAATGAACTCCACTACAATGAACCCCACTACAATGAACTCCACTACAATGAACTCCACTACAATGAACTCCACTACAATAAACTCCACTACAATGAACTCCACTACAATGAACTCCACTACAATGAACTCCACTACAATGAACTCCACTACAATAAACTCCACTACAATGAACTCCACTACAATGAACTCCACTACAATGAACTTCACTACAATGAACTCCACTACAATGAACTTTAATTATAATAAATATAACTAACTGACCAGGGGTTCATATTTAATGTGTACATCAACGAGGTTAGTGGATTTCTGAAAAAGTGAGACTATTTCCAGTGTCTCTTGAGATGCACTATGTGAGATTATGGTTGTATGTAGCCGAGGTTGGAATGAGGGTTGAAGTGAAAATAATATAAGAGCTGTCTGCTACAGCCCCTGAAAATATTGTCAAACTAGTAGTGTGTGTACGCGCGCGCGGGTGTGTGTACCGTGTGTGTGTGTGTACGTGTGTGTGTGTTTGTACGTGTGTGTGTGTGTGTGTGTGTGTGTGTGTGTGTGTGTGTGTGTGTGTGTGTGTGTACAGGTATGCATGTACTCATATGCACATACATGCATGTGTATATGGCTCCCATCCACATACACCTCTGACAGAGGAGGAAGAGGCTCTATTCCCTCAGGCAACACTCAAAATGGAGGCAGCTTTGCTAACAAGATTCCATTCCCTCAACTGAACAGCACACAGCTGACACAGGAGGAGGGGCATAACCAGACACCTAGGTTCGTTATTCTAAGGCAGTTTACTTATTGGAATAATATTCACAATAAACAGTGTTGTCATGAGAATGACCAGCTGGTGAGGTATGGAGGGGTTTACACAACAGACAATCCAACTAGGATCAGCTGTTTCTACCCCTCACCGAGTTGCCCGCCATAAACTGGACCACCGGAAGATCAACAGCATTTCAACAAAACACTCAAAGCAGCTGGGTTCAGCCATCTCTCCCACGCCCCAAATATACACCAACCAACCATGTCTCTACAATGTCACATGCTCGGTCTCGTAGATACAGCTACTTGTCTAATCCAACCAAAGAAATGTGGTCTCACTGCTGGTGACCACATTAGACAGGTTCCAATGTACACAAGGTCCTCGACATATGGGTAGATTATAGAAGTTCACTCAGTATACAGTCTACAATGATGGGGAGATAGGGCAAGTGTTCTACTTGTATTGTGTCCAAAACACATTTACTGTACATACATCTGCCCACAGACTGGTGGTACCAAGGGTAGTTGCACGCAAACTGGTGGAGACAAGGGTAGTTGCACGCAGACTGGTGGAGACAAAAGTAGTTGCACGCAGACTGGTGGAGACAAAGGGTAGTTGCACGCAGACTGGTGGAAACAAAGGGTAGCTGCACGCAGACTAGTGGAGACAAAGGGTAGTTGCACGCAGACTGGTGGGAACAAGGGTAGTTGCACGCAGACTGGTGGAGACAAAAGGTAGTTGCACGCAGACTGGTGGAGACAAAGGGTAGTTGCACGCAGACTGGTGGGAACAAGGGTAGTTGCACGCAGACTGGTGGCACCAAGGGTAGTTGCACGCAGACTAGTGGAGACAAAGGGTAGTTGCATGCAGACTAGTGGGAACAAAAGTCGGTATGTATGTATTACCATAGTGCATGTCAAGGTTATTCCTAATGACACAAAGTATGTTGTTTCCATGGCAATTTCCATATCCCATGGCAACCAGTTATATTAATGCCCTGTGTGTGGCAGTCTGGTCCCACATGTACACAGCCCTAACTAATGACATAAGATGATTGATGGCCATGAATATCATTGTGTGCGCCCTTCTTTCCGACAGAATAACTTTCCCTAAAACTCTGCCCTTTCAAAATACTTCGCTTTTGTTCACCTTTACTTTTTTACCTACATGTCCCTATACAGTGAAACCTCTCTAATCCGACACTCAATGGGACCTGAAAATAATGTTGGATTAGGAGGTTGTTGGATTAATGAGTGCCTCTTACCATACTTATGTATGGTGACTGTACCTCATATAATGGTTGGATTAGAGAGAATGTTGGATTATAGAGGTGTCGGATTAGCAAGGTTTCACTGTACTGAGTTAACCTCTACACAGTACACACAGTACATACAGTACACACAGTATACACAGTACATACAGCACACACAGTACACACAGTACATACAGTACACATACAGTACATACAGTACACACATTGCATACATTACACACAACACATACAGTACATACAGTACACAAAGTACACACATTACATAAAGTACACACAGTATACACAGTGCATACATTACATACAGCACATATAGCACATACGGTACACTTCAGTGTACACAGGATATTAAAACACTCAAAGACTCTCTTCGACTGTATATATACCAGTTTATACACACATCCCTTTAGCTATCGATGCTACATAAACCAAGCTAAAGAGAATCCACTTGTGTGTGCAAACTCACGAACATGCTCTAGGGCATGACAAGACTTGCACCTGTTCCCAGCTGACATGCAAACACAGTTTACACAAAGTACACAAGGGTGTCAGGGAATCAAGAGAGTGCTGGGTAGTGAGTAGGCTGAGGCAGGAGTGAGCGAACGCTGCATGTATAATATGGCACATTGCGTCTATATACACAGGGTTGGGGAGTTACTCAGTGTGGAGCATTAGTATTATACAAACGGAAATTGGGAAGACCTTATGATGTTGCTATTGGCTTCCACGTTCATGAGGGAGCGCAGAGCCGTCACTTCTCGCAGCACGTGGGGAGGGATCCCATTGGCGTCCACGTCGCAGTACTGCATGCGTTTTAGGGCAACTTCGCGTGCATTTTCTCTATCGAATCCTTTGTAAACTACCCCACAGGCTCCTTTGCCAATAATGTTCTGTATGTCATAGCGGTCTCCTAGCTCAGAGACGAGAGACGAGCGTTCTTCCGGCTCTATTTCATTGTAGTGGGTTTGTGCCTCCTCCGGATCATCTTGACAGAAAGGGAAGAAAATAGGATTAAAAATGTATCATGCAGACAGGAGCACTGAGGGTGACCACACCATAGACGTCCCCACATTCATTATGGTACAACAAACCTGACATCTTCAGTGAGACTGTTGTGTGCAGCTGTAGTGATCAGCTGGTATCTATTACCGGACCACCACTGGATGAATTATTCATTATCGTTGAATTAGATAAAGTCATCACCGACAAGCTACACGATTCATATGATGAAGTTGCAATGAATACGATTATTACCCAGCACTTTCTAGCAATACCTCCTGTGGTTGCTTGCAACCAGTGGTCATCATGATTGCAGACTCGAATCTTTTAGCAGATATTTCCGGATTTTCCAGTATGAAGAAAATCCGGAAATATCCATCCTTCGGTGGAAAATGGCTTTCTAAAATGAAACTCACCTATTGATGCAGGAAGCAGCGTATGTTCTTACGCACAAACTCATGGAAGGTTGCGACGTTATAAGCAAGTCCTTGCGGGACCAAGGTGTTCAATACGTATTTGGGATAGTCGGAATTCCCGTGATAGAGCTAGCGGTTGCCTTCCAAAATGCTGGACTGACGTACATAGGAATGAGGAACGAACAAGCGGTGAGGAGCGGTATCATTGTGTTTCGACGAGCAGGGAGCATTGTCTCTGATGAGTGTGCTTACTGTATGCATGTCATCAGAGGAGACCTTGTTAGTCATTGTCCAACACCAGGTCCATGTATTGTGTTACCTTTGATGAAGAGTAGGTCCATGTATTGTAACGGTACTTTACAGTCTTTGTGTGTGTATGGGTGTGTGTGGATACATTATATAGTGTGTCTTTATTGTTTGTAGGCAAGTTATGCTGCATCGGTGATTGGCTATCTTACTGATAGGTGTGTGTGTGTGTGTGTGTGTGTGTGCGTGAGTGTGTGTGTGTGCGTGTGCGTGTGTGCGTGTGCGTGTGTGCGTGCGTGTGTGTGTGTGTGCGTGTGTGTGCGTGTGCATGTGTGCGTGTGTGTGTGTGTGTGTGTGTGTGTGTGTGTGTGTGTGCGTGAGTGTGTGTGTGTGTGTGTGTGTGTGTGTGTGTGCGTGTGTGTGTGTGTGTGTGTGTGTGTGTGTGTGCATGTACATGTGTGTGTGTGTTCACCTGTACTCCCTATATACCATGCTTCCACATGTGGTATAGTACTAATTTGCAGGTGAAGAACATATAATAACTATATTCATAGTCCTGGCATGCCAGTCCGACTTCCAGGCAGTTCATGGTAGATGATAGTCTTGGTGGGTGATTCAACCTGTGAATATCATTAAAATTCTGGTTAGAATCTCTGACCTCATACAGTAACCATAGCAACAAATTCAACACAATTTCAGCTGGTAGCACTGTGGCTGTGGAGAGTCCAGTGATCAATCAGGACTGAGAATATTGATGAGGGCAGAGAATATTAATGAAGACCAAGAATATTAATGAGGCCAACGAATATTAATGAGGCTGATTGGATTCAAACCTCTCTCCCCCACCTCTACACTTAAGACGTTAATTTGGATGACTTTAGCGGATACTACCTCTTGGGAGACTCTGGAATGAATACTGCTTGCTGGGAACAGGAAATTGTCCAGACAAGCATGATAACCACTTGAATTGTGGAGAGATTTGAGTGGCTTTAGTCTAGTCGGGTTACACTCTGTCCTCTGCTAAGCGGTGCAGTTGGCTCTACATTGTGTGCCTACTGTGCGGGGGTATTGGGCTTGAGTGGATTCAACACAGATGTAGGATGTTAATGGTATCATCATCTATCAGAGTGTACAGTCGGACCTCTTTACAACACCACCCTTGGTAGTGCTCCCATACACTAGTATACAGTCAGACCTCCCTACAACACCACCCTTGGTTTCTTATTTTCCTGCCATCATAACTATTTGCTGTTGTATGCAATACAATTATTGGGTCCAGAAGACATGTAGCTATGAAGAGAGACTGTCCTTGTAACAAGTGTAAAGAGGTCTGACTGTATGGTGTAGCCAGAGCACACTGCAGCTGTCCTGCTGTATGGCAGCTGCACTAGTGGACTGTTGTGTTTATCTGTTAGGTGTACTTCTCTGTCCTGTACCCCCAGACCAGCTGTCTGCCTGACTGTACCCGGTCCAGGGCTCATCCATGCACTCCCAGGAATGGCCAATGCACAACAAAATTGCTGGTAGGTTCACCCAGTGGTACCTCTATGTGCTGGTAGGTTTACCCAGTGGTACCTCTGTGTGCTGGTAGTTTCACCCAGTGGTACCTCCATGTGCTGGTAGGTTCACCCAGTGGTACCTCTATGTGCTGGTAGGTTCACCCAGTGGTACCTCTATGTGCTGGTAGGTTCACCCAGTGGTACCTCCATGTACTGGTAGGTTCACCCAGTGGTACCTCCATGTACTGGTAGGTTCACCCAGTGGTACCTCCATGTACTGGTAGGTTCACCCAGTGGTACCTCCATGTACTGGTAGGTTCACCCAGTGGTACCTCTATGTGCTGGTAGGTTCACCCAGTGGTACCTCCATGTGCTGGTAGGTTCACTCAGTAGTATCTCTATGCTGGTTGGTTTGCCTGGTGCCACCTCCAGAACGTGGGCTAAGCCTGGGTTCCCTAACCAAATCTACCCTAGCCAACAGTAAGGGTGAGCTTGGTTTGTAGCCATACAACTGGATGTAGTCATTCACTCCCAACACTCCTTATAGCAGCACTGTGACACCTTGCTGAGAAGGATTTGGTGGGGTTGTGTCAGTTTTGTGTCTCCCTCTCTATTCTCAGGCCACTTATAGTAGTGAGTGGATCCTATGATCCTCAGCAGGCTGGAATGGGAGCATTTCAAGAGTTTCCACAAGTGTGAACCAGTGTGTGTGTGTGTGTGTGTGTGTGTGTGTGTGTGTGTGTGTGTGAGTGTGTGTGTGTGTGTGTGTGTGTGTGTGTGTGTGTGTGTGTGTGTGTTTACGTGTACCAGTGTGTTGCTGTATTCTCGGTCTCTGGATGGTATCGTCATTAGGTGGAGGCCGTGAGATTGTATTCCAAGTACTCGGCCAGGCTGGAGACCATTGAATCCATCCCATTTCATGTCGAGAAGGTCAGTTAAGTCCACTTGTGATGACTGTACACACAGCAATTGATGATTTCTATCAACCTCTGGTGGATTTTGATGACAGGCCGTACGTACCAGCATGTTTGGCCGGCCCGGAGCCTGTTACCTTGACGTCCCTGGGTATCTCATAACTAGCCCCACCCCAGACAACATCAGGTACGTCACTACTGCCACAGGTGGTTGGGTGCGTTACTAAGCACTAGCTTCTCAAAGGTTGAAACGTTTTCCTCTGTACTTGGGAGTGAAAATGGCCCATTCACAGTTGATTGTTGGTTCTCGTAATCTGTAGCTATCCTCCCTGTTGTCCTCTCCCACCACTGACGTTTGCTGACCCCAAAGATGTCTGGAGAGCTGTGAAGTGTCTCTCTTCTTCAAAGAGACCTTTGGTTGTCATTGGAAAAGGTAAAACTAACAGAAATTGTTGTGGGGGGGGGGGGGGGGGAGTTATGTGTGTGTGTGTGTGTGTGTGTGTGTGTGTGTGTGTGTGTGTGTGTGTGTGTGTGTGTGGAGTTATGTGTGTGTGTGTGTGTGTGTGTGTGTGTGTGTGTGTGTGTGTGTGTGTGTGTGTGTGTGTGTGTTGGAGCACCACATAGGTTGTATATTGCACGCTGTTCTCAACCACTAGGAGCTGCACGAGGAAAAGCTGGCGATGAACTGAGACACTTTATCCGTCAAACAAATTTACCATTTCTCCCCACCCCCATGGGGAAGGGTGTAGTTCCAGACAATAGTCCAAATTGTGTGGCAGCTGCAAGAACCATGTAAGGATCCATTTTACACAATAGAGCATGTCACCTGATCGTCATGTGATATCCTGTCAAGCTAGACTATATCTTTTGTACAACTGGCAGCATACAATTGAGCTCCTTCATCAAGGTTGTGGTTTCAACATTGTGTAGTGCTCTCAGAGAGGCTGATGTGATATTACTGGTTGGAGCCAGATTAAACTGGATTCTTCACTTCGGTCAACCCCCGAGATTCAACAAGGATGTACGTATTATTCAAATTGAAATCAATTCCGAGGAATTGGGAAACAATGTGAAATGTGATGTTATGTTGAATGGTCATGTGCAGGCAGTGATGACTCAGGTGTGTGTGTGTGTGTGTGTGTGTGTGTGTGTGTGTGTGTGTGTGTGTATTATTGATAGTTGTCAATCCCATCTTTGATAATTATTAGTCTCATCATTGATGGTTGTCAGTCTCATCATTGATGGTTGTCAGCCCCATCATTGATGACTTTCTCTTGGTTTAGATCATCAACGAGCTGCGGATCAAGTCCTTTGTCATTCCTGATGGCAGTCTTTGGTGGGAGGAATTGAGAGCTAAAATGAGGAATAATGTTCTTTCAACCAAGGTGAGCTGGGTGGTGTACCTTGTCCTCACGTTTGACACTTGAAAGCTCCACCACGGACCACCACTCCACCATGTACCACCACTCCACCATGTACCACCACTCCACCGTGGACCACCACTCCACCGTGGACCACCACTCCACCATGTGCCACCACTCCACCATGGACCACCACTCCACCATGGACCACCACTCCACCGTGGACCACCACTCCACCATGGACCACCACTCCACCATGGACCACCACTCCACCATGGACCACCACTCCACCATGTGCCACCACTCCACCATGTGCCACCACTCCACTGTGGACCAGCATGGACCACCACTCCACCATGTGCCACCACTCCACCATGGACCACCACTCCACCATGGACCACCACGTCTCCAGTTGTCTCCACCAGCACTTTGTGGTGGAATCCTTTCCAGTTTCAGTATAACCAGTAATGAGATTCATAGGTGGAGTTGTGTAATCTGTATCCTCTTGAGGCACTATAATTTCCTTCAGCCAGGAAAGCATAAGAGCTAGCATGACCGGTGTGGTATTATCTAATCTCCTCGGAGTGAGAAATATTGCTTTAATTAATCTGCAGAATACCTACTACTGACTCACCTCTAGTCCAGCTAGTCTCGCATAGCCAGACCCACTCAAGACAGGTTGGCAGTGGCCATTTAAGAATTTTGGAGGTGTGCGGAGGGTCTGGCTATGCGAGACTATTCAGAGTTTTGATACCTCCTTAGTGGGACCTCCTACGTGCCAAGTAGCTGACCATGGGTTGTTAGTTCAAGTGGATGTACATATTTTCTGTTTCCATAGCACCTGTCAGCTGACACATCTCTACCAATGAGCTTCTATGCTGCCTATGACATCATCACACGTTATCTCTCAGATAAAGCCATCATTGTTAACGAAGGATCGAGTACAATGGACATTGGGAGGACCCTACTAGCCAACAATCAACCTAGACATAGGTGGGGACTAACCTCCCTCACACACACATGCATGTACTCACACACACACACACACACACACACACACACACACACACACACACACACACACACACACACTCCATAATCTCACACATGTAGGTTGGATGCTGGTACATTTGCTACCATGGGTCTAGGGATTGGCTATGCAATAGCAGCTGCTCTTGTTAGCAGAGACAGTGGAGAAAGGACACCAGGACGTGTGTTCTGTATCCAAGGAGACAGTGCATTTGGTTTCTCTGGCATGGAGGTTGAAGTTGCCTACAGGTGTGTGTACTGTGTGTACTGTGTGTACTGTGTGTACTGTGTGTACTGTGTGTACTGTATGTACTGTGTGTGCTGTGTGTACTGTGTGTGCTGTGTGTACTGTGTGTACTGTATGTACTGTTTGTACTGTGTGTACTGTGTGTACTGTATGTACTGTGTGTACTGTGAGTACTGTGTGTACTGTGTGTACTGTATGTACTGTGTGTACTGTGTGTACTGTATGTACTGTGTGTACCGTGTGCATTGTGTACTATCGTATGACATGTTAATACTTTTTGTACAAATTTATATGTAATGTTATATGTGTCTTTCAGGTATAAGCTGCCAATCATATTTATTGTGATGAATAACAATGGGATTTACATGGGAATGAATGAGGATCAGATGAGGGAACATATCGCTGGACAAAAATCCCTCACACCCAGGTGATATAGGGGGATTTTAAGGGATTTTTCACTTGATAATTTATCCATAGTCTTCGTGTTCTCAGATTGCCACCCACCTGTTTGAGCGTGAACACTGGGTATGATAAAATGGCGGACATGTTTCCGGGAATGAAGGGATTTAGTCCCAGAACACCGGGGGAACTTGACCGAGCCCTACGAGAAGCCATCAAAGTGACAACAGGCCCAGTTATTATCAACATCCACATCAATCCTATGTCCCAGAGGAAGCCCCAGGTAATTATTTGTGGGTAGGCCCAACATAAACTACTTCTGCCACTTTATACCTCGTCCTTACAGGAGTTCAATTGGCTAACAACTGCAAAGCTCTGAAGCATCTGAACAAGGAGAGTTGTGTTGAATGATTTGTTACAATTGACGAAATTATGTCATGAAGAGAATAATTATGTTAATTATTATTGTAAAGTAAGTAATATTATGCGTATGTATTATTGCAATAATCCATGTTTGGTGGCTTTAAGCACCTCTGCACGGACATAGGGCGTTTTGTGATTAATGCATCCACCTCTGTATGCGTGTGCTTACATGGGTGCAACTGGTGAGAACAAGCAAGCACCAAGGGTACCAACATAACAGCACAATCAAGAAGCACATCTTGTTTAGGACCAAACAGGATCCAAGGTGCTAGCAACCTCTGAACAGCCGCGGGCTCAATCATAGGTCAACATGACTCAACTGTCCACACATGCGCTACATGCACTGCATGTTGAAGCCATACATGTGCTTATTAATTTAGTGTACATATAGCCATCATCTTTGTACACACACATATTGCAAAATTTAATATGATGAAGGTAATAGTAAACAAGTAGTATACAACGTGTGATGTATGAACTTCATTATAAATTACACACATTTTAATAGTTCTCTATACAATAACATTCTCTCAAGTGAATTTGTTCTTCCGTCCTCGAGCTTTCTTCCTGGCTGTGTTAGGTGAGGCTTCTGGAGAATCTGTGAGGAGAGAGAGAGAGAGAAGACATGGTGATGTTGGACCACGTGGAGTGGTGGCATGGGTTCCAGGCTCCTAGTAGACCAAAGGGGTGGGACTCCATGAACTCCTCCCCCTTCTGGTGTGACACTGAAGTTAGTATGTCTTTTTTTCCATATAATCAAATCAGGGATATACTCACTTTTGTCAACTTGTAAAATTGAGTGCTTCTGGTCCTGTTGAACCTTGTCACCTTGTGTGGTTGAATTGCCATCTTTCTCCTCCAGCACCACAACGGTGGGAGGAGGGACCTGATCATGAGTGGAGTCTTCAGACAGCACTCCTTTCTCTGGCACTGTGTGATCTCCAGCCTGTACTGAGGTAGTGTGATCTCCAGCCAGTACTGAGGTGGTGTGATCTCCAGCCAGTACTGAGGTGGTGTGATCTCCAGCCAGTACTGAGGTGGTGTGATCTCCAGCCTGTACTGAGGGGACTGGTAAGTCCACCCGATCATCCACAAGACTAGGATGGTCCTTCTCTAGGGAGTTGGGACCGTTTGTGCCTGCTTCCTGGACCACATGATCACTTGGAGTACTGTCCTGGGTAGTGCTGAGCTGGGGAAGGTTGACCGTGTCCTCTTCTCTACCCGAATCTTCTTTGCTCTCCTGGTCCCCCGTGCTCTGCTGGTCCCCTGTGCTCTGCTGGTCCCCCTTGCTCTGCTGGTCCCCCTTGCTCTCCTGGTCTTCCTTACTCTCCTGGTCCCCCTTGCTCTGTTGGTCTTCCTTACTCTGTACACTCAGTACTGTACTATCCTCACAGTCCAAAGTCGAATTCTTCTGATTTGCATCATCAGTGCCAAAAATTTCTTCTTTGACATCGACAGGTCCAGATGTCTCATCTACCTGTCTAGGCGTCTCTTCCACAGGTCTGGACGTTTTGTACACAGGTGTGGGAGTGGGCAAAGTTGTCCCTTCAACTTGCACAATGTCTTTGGGAGTCTCTTGTCCACCATCCATGTCAGCCATGCCTTTTGCACCATTCTCCTTGCTGTTGGCACTCTCTTTAGGAGTTTGGATGAATTTGCTCTGACGTTTACGCCGAGGGGGAGGTCTAACTGGCCCGCCCTCCTTAGACACACCCACAGGGGTACTCGATTCCTGGGAGGTCCCAGGAGGCGTGGCTGATACCTTGGAGTCCTTCTCTTGTCCCAAGAGGACGGGTTCCTTCACAGTAGCGCCTTCTTGTTCATCCTCCTTTCCTTTCCTTGGAGCAGGGACTGGAGGTGGCTTTATCTGGATCAACTTGTCAATGAAAATAGCTTTCTTCTCTTCCACGCTCTTACTCCCTGGCTCCCTGGTTTGATGGATTGCATCTTTGGACTCAGTCGTGTTCTCCCCACCTGGGTGGATGGGAGCTGGATAGGGTTCAACATTGGAGGGAGGTTCAGTCGTGGTCGTATGAGCAGTGCTGCCAGTGGTTGGTTGCTGGGAACTGTGTGTTGAGGAGAATAATACATGTTATGTTTACGTGAGTAATAATTACCGAGCGGTTTATACCGCGAGGTTATCTGTTTCCGTCGCATAGGGGTGCCCAGAGTTGGCGCCCACTCATTTGATTAGTTTCCGGGTTAAAAATTCTAAGATTTTGTCCCATTTGTGCTTTCTTTCGCCGAGAGTTTCAAAGTGCTCGTGAGAGAAATTCGATATTTGTCTATGCTGGTGTGAGCGGGCATCGGCGTGCTACGAAATAAAGTAAAGAACGTTTGTACAGACAAGCTGGAGTTTGCGCAACGCGTAAGAAAAGGCAACTCACATTTCTTTCCTTCACGGTGGCACTTTTCTCGCTATGCGATTACCAGACCTCTTAAAACGTGAACAAACAAGTTATCTAAAAATTTTGCGTAACGATTTTCGAATCTCCTTTCGGCGTGAGTGGGGTATGTCGTTACGTAGTTCGGGACCTGGAATTGGACGGCCATGATGACGTCCATCTTGTCAGCCATTTGCAAAATTATGACGTCATGACATGTGCGTGTAGGCATGCGCGTGACTGTTTGGAACATGGCGTTTCCGCGTATTACGGTTGCCGTTCTGGTAATTTTGATAAAACTCTTCTTTCTGGTTTGACAGTAATGTCACTGATCATTGTTGCCCAAAATTTTAACGATGGGCGAAAAGCTTTAAAGACAGTTAATAGACTTTCTCAATAATTAATATCATTCCCAGACTGACTCTACCTACCAGCAAAGATTCTTTTTCCTAGCGAGATAAAAATGGAAGCTGAAGTTGACCTCCCTCCATAGCTACCACACTAATATACAAGCGAGGTTCTGCACTATGTGCACACCTAGTATTATAGTAGTGTAGACAACCAGTCAAAGTACTCACAACAATCAACACATATCCTGGACATACAGTAGATGGAAAAATGGCGTCTCGAGTCAGAGTGCAGCTGCAGATTATGTTCAGATTTGGTACCTAGGACATTGGAATCGTTACAGTCACATCATCATCGCCCTTATCAACGAATCAAGTATGGTGTGCTGTCGATGTAGTAACGCCGGTACCTGCGCAAACTGTTCTTGTGCCCGCGCGAAGAAGAAGTGTGACAGCTGTCTTCCTAGACGTCAAGATAAGTGTAAGAATTCTACAACAAGAGAGACCAACGAAGTGCCCTCCAATTCGTCAATTCAGCAACCGCCAATTATCGAACATAACGAAAGAGTTGTATCAAGTTACCAATCCGTGAGTCATCCACAAAAAAGCGTTCAAAGCGATCCCTCCAGCGCTAGCGACCAGCCCGTAAGCCACCAACCGCATAGCGTTCATAACGTTTCCCACAGTGATATTCCCACAAGTCATCAATCCAGTAAGGAGCAGAGTGACCCCTCAAGCGGTCCAACTTCAGGTTCCCAAAGGCCCTACTCGACCATCAATCGAAACGATCTACCACAAAGTGAGGGACCAGCCTTTAGTTGGGGCAGAGTCAGTGCACAGGAGTTTTGTACAACTATCTCAGCCATCTACGATGAAGCTGTTCACTGGAAGCGAAATGTTTTTCTTGTCCCATCTGGCAAGGTTGGGAAAAGCTTTGTCTCACACCTGGCCATGTTGTTTCAATCATATGCTGATGCATCAGCCCTGGAAGGCATAGCAATGAAAGCCATTGTTGTTATGCAGATTCTCCTACTGCAAAAGCCTTTTACAAAGAGTAAGGCAAAGGATCACATCAGACACCTTGACAGAAGGCTGAAATTATGGACCGAAGGTGATATCGAAAGCCTAGTTGCTGAAGCAAGATGTATTCAAGCCCGTATTAACAGCCGCATTAAACCCACAAACGAGGAAGAGATCGCACGCCGGTTTGCTAAATTAATGATGATTGGGAAAGTGAATGCTGCCCTCCAACTCCTGTCGCGAAAGACTACAGGGAGTGTTTTAAATATCGATAATTTGATATCCTCAGGATCAAATCAGCAAACAGTACTCGAAACACTCAAGAAATTACATCCTCCTGCCGCAATTGCAAATGAAGAATGTCTCCTAAATGAGCCCATGCCAAACGCCAGGCCGTATGATCCAATCATTTTCGATAACTTGGACGGCAACCAAATCAAGTGTGCTGCACTGAAGTGCAAAGGTGCCGCAGGTCCTACGGGAACCGATGCCCATGCATGGCGACGGATGTGTTCTTCATTCAAGCAAGCTTCAAACGACCTCTGTAATGCCTTGGCCAATGTTGGTCGCCGTATCTGTACCCAACCTCTGGACTCTGAAGGCCTTGCAGCCTTTGTTGCATGTCGACTGATCCCCCTGGACAAGTGCCCAGGGATTAGACCTATTGGTATAGGAGAGGTGCCAAGACGTATTGTCTCAAAAGCTGTGATGAGTATTGTCCACGACGATGTGATCACCTCAGCCGGTCCCTTGCAGGTCTGTGCAGGCCAGGAAGGGGGGGCAGAAGCAGCAGCACATGCAATGAGGCACGTTTTTGAGTCAAGTGAAGAAATGGGAGTCTTACTAGTGGACGCCACCAATGCTTTTAACTCCCTTAACCGTACAACAGCACTGCTTAACATGAAGTTTATCTGTCCCTCCTTGGAGATAATTCTAAACAACACCTATCAATCACCAATCAGAATGTTTTTACCTGGCGGCGAAGAAATCTTGTCCCACGAAGGCACCACCCAGGGCGACCCATTGGGAATGGCAATGTATGCCCTAGCCATCACACCCATTATTGCTAAGTTGAACCATCATCATAAAGAAATCTCACAAGTTTGGTTTGCTGACGACGCCACAGGGAGTGGCACATGCGAAGACCTCAGAGCATGGTGGGACGAGCTCATCAAGATAGGACCAAAATTTGGCTACCACCCAAATGCTATCAAAACACACCTGGTTGTGAAAGAAGGTACTGAAGATAAAGCCAAGGCTATTTTCATGGAAACAAGCGTCAACATCACTACCAGGGGTAAACGCCATCTTGGAGCAGCCATTGGAAGTTCCAACTTCTGTGATGAATATGTGAGATCCAAAGTCAGTCAATGGACAGACGAATTGATGTTGTTGACCAAATTTGCAAAGAGCCAACCACACGCCAGCTTTGCCGCCTTTACCCATGGTTTATCAAGAAAATGGTCTCACTTGTCTAGAACGATGGCCAACACTGCTGAGCTCCTCCAACCACTTGAGGAAGTTATCCACCAGCATTTTATCCCTGCCCTTACCGGCCGTCCACCAGTCTCATCTTTCGAACGCAAGCTCTTAGCCCTACCAGCTAGAATGGGAGGACTGGGTATCACTAATCCTGTGGCGGACGCTGAACATGAATACCAGTCATCCCGGAAAGTTACCGCTCCACTGGTCGATCTCATCATCCAACAAGATCTTTCTAAACCAATGAACATCGACCTCTCTCGAGAGAAACTGGAAATCAAGAAGTCTCGAAGAGAAAGCCAGCAAGCAATCTCTAGGGATATAACGACATCCTTATCACTAGATTCACATCGACTCATACAATGTGCATCAGAAAGAGGAGCATCAGCATGGGTCACTGCAATTCCTTACGATGAGCATGGCTTTTTTCTACATAAGGGAGCTTTTCGGGACGCTTTATGCCTGCGTTATGGTTGGGGGCTCTCTGGAATACCCAACAAGTGCTGCTGCGGCAATACTTTTTCCATCGATCATGCCATGTCCTGCCACAGGGGAGGTTTCCCAACGTTAAGGCATAATGAAGTCAGGGATATTACTGCAAATCTCCTCTCTGAAGTCCGCCCCAATACATGTATTGAGCCAGTGTTGCAACCCTTGAATGGCGAGATTTTCCAACACCGAACTGCGAATCTGCAAAGTGAAGCTCGTGTTGACATCAGGACAAACGGTTTCTGGTCCCGTGGCCAGGAAGCATTCTTCGACGTAAGGGTATTTCACCCAAACGCTTCCTCATACCGGACAAAGGACCTTGCTGCCCTATACTCACTACATGAAGGCTCCAAGAAGCGGGAATATGGAGAACGCATTAGAGAGGTAGAACATGGAGTATTTACACCGCTAGTACTGTCTACCACTGGAGGAATGGCTCGTGAGGCCACAACCTTCTATAAGAAGCTGGCCGCCGATGTCGCAGTGAAGCGAAATCTACAGTATAGCACCGTAATCTCTTGGCTTCGATGCCGCCTATCATTCGCTCTGTTGAGATCTGCCATTATGTGTGTAAGAGGATCCCGAAGCACCACTGCAGGAGTTATGAGAGACACCGATATCCTTCTGGCCAACAAGGAAGGTGGTCTCTAACTAAATTAATACATGTAACCTTTATCTAATACTATCTAATATTTATGGTACTCAGTTATATGGCCTCACAATGCATGCAGTTTTGTTTCTTCATACGATTATGTTTATGTTTATTACCTATTTACATGTATTGTAGCTATTAGTTTTTTCATACAGTACATACAGTGCACACAGTATATACAGTACACACAGTACACACAGTGCACACAGTACATACAGTGCACACAGTACATACAGTACACACAGTACATACAGTACACGCAGTACACACATTACATACAGTACACACAGTGCACACAGTACACACAGTGCACACAGTACACACAGTACATACAGTACACTAGGTACACACAGTACATACAGTACATACAGTACAATTAGCAGATGTGCACACACAGTACATACGTGGTTCTGTTCTCCTTATGATGTCTTGTAGTGTCAGAATCTTCTATTTCAGAATCTCCAGAGTCCTCGGACTCATCAGAGATCTCATGATCACGAGTTTTGACTGTCTCACTAACTTTAATACTCTAACAATATCCAGCATCAAGACATGGAGTTAAAGACATCAGCTCTGTACATACTGTGTGTACTGTATGTACTGTATGTACTGTGTGCACTGTATGTACTGTGTGTACTGTATGTACTGTATGTACTGTATGTACTGTGTGCACTGTATGTACTGTATGTACTGTGTGCACTGTGTGTACTGTGTGTACTGTATGTACTGTGTGCACTGTATGTACTGTGTGTACTGTATGTACTGTATGTACTGTGTGTACTGTGTGTACTGTATGTACTGTGTGTGCTGTATGTACTGTGTGTACTGTGTGTACTGTATGTACTGTATGTACTGTATGTACTGTGTGTACTGTATGTACTGTATGTACTGTGTGTACTGTGTGCACTGTGTGTACTGTGTGTACTGTATGTACTGTGTGTACTGTATGTACTGTGTGCACTGTATGTACTGTGTGTACTGTATGTACTGTATGTACTGTGTGTACTGTGTGTACTGTATGTACTGTGTGTGCTGTATGTACTGTGTGTACTGTGTGTACTGTATGTACTGTATGTACTGTATGTACTGTGTGTACTGTATGTACTGTATGTACTGTATGTACTGTATGTACTGTGTGTACTGTATGTACTGTATGTACTGTATGTACTGTGTGTACTGTATGTACTGTATGTACTGTATGTACTGTATGTACTGTATGTACTGTATGTACTGTGTGTACTGTATGTACTGTATGTACTGTGTGTACTGTGTGTACTGTGTGTACTGTATGTGCTGTGTGTACTGTGTGTACTGTATGTACTGTGTGTACTGTATGTACTGTATGTACTGTATATACTGTGTGTACTGTGTGTACTGTGTGTACTGTCCTAATGCACATACCTTTCTTGCAGCTGCATATGGTATGGGCTTTGGGGGCGGTTCCTTTCTGGTACCTATCACAGCAGGCGGTCGTGCTGGGCGTGGCGGCCTGTTCATGTCCACCACCTATGTAGGTACGTAGGTCGTACAGTGAAACAACAAGTCTTAATATAAATATTTAAATCTAGTCTAAGTCTTAATATAAATATTTAAATAACATACGTATGTACGTATATACAGTACATTTTATATAAACATGATACAAATGTTTAACCACACACACTTCAAAATCACAACATTCAAACATATACATGTACATATGTGGATTATAGGAAATGCACAAATGTGAATACACACACACACCACACACCACACACACACACACACACACCACACCACACACACACACACACACACACCGCACACACACACCACACCACACACACACACACACACACACACACACCACACACACACACACACACACACACACACATACCTTCTTCCCACCACTGTTCCCTTTCTCTTTCCGCTGAGCCGATTGGAGAAGGACGAAGCAGCGATCACAGACTCTCTCTTCTTTGCTGTCCTTTGAGTGACCACCGGTTCTGAGACTCATGAGATTGATCTCGTGTGAGGAGCAGGTGGAGCAGACCAGCCGGCCACACTCCCTGCAGTGATGCTGTGGGGGAGGGGGGGGATTATCAGGTGAATTATCATAAATCCATCACAATTGATCAAGAAATTGTAGGTAATCATCCCAACCATTTTACAGTGGAAATGGTCTACAAAGACCACCCAGGGGACCAAGCAAATGTGGTCTCTGTAGACAGGTGGTCTTCAGAGGTGTATCAGTGTAGTTGACAATATGTATTGGATAGTTTAATAGTGGTCTCTTAGGACAGGTGGTATTTGTGTAGTGGTGGTCTCTTAGGACAGGTAGTCTTTGTGTAGAGGTGGTCTCTTAGGACAGGTGGTCTTTGTGTTGAGGTGGTCTCTTAGGACAGGTAGTCTTTGTGTAGAGGTGGTCTCTTAGGACAGGTGGTCTTTGTGTTGAGGTGGTCTCTTAGGACAGGTAGTCTTTGTGTAGAGGTGGTCTCTTAGGACAGGTAGTCTTTGTGTAGAGGTGGTCTCTTAGGACAGGTGGTCTTTGTGTAGAGGTGGTCTCTTAGGACAGGTAGTCTTTGTGTAGAGGTGGTCTCTTAAGACAGGTGGTGTTTGTGTAGAGGTGGTCTCTTAAGACAGGTGGTCTTTGAGTAGAGGTGGTCTCTTAGGACAGGTAGTCTTTGTGTAGTGGTGGTCTCTTAGGACAGGTGGTCTCTTAGGACAGGTGGTGTTTAAAATAAGGTCGTACACATAATGTAAAGGGAATAATTTATGCATGAAGATGCAGGATTGTGAATGAGACTTTTGGTGGATGAAGGGCGGGTAGACACATCAAAGTTCTCAGTATCCAGTGTACATGAGGCAGTGAACATTCGTACTATACACATATGATTGGCTATAAGGGGATAAAGCATGAGAATGACCCTGTAATTACACCCTCTGGACACACCTTTCTTCTGATGATGGTGAACTCAGTGTTGCACAACATACAAGTGTTACATGTGACATCGGGAAGCCATACAGGGCTGAATGTAGGGTTTTCCCCATCTGCAGAACAGCAGAACCATACGTAAACAGCATGTACCGTTCATACAAACATCATCACCATGTCACACCCGTCACAAATGTCACATTCACCACACATCACACCCCTCAAAAATGTCACATCCACCAAACATGTCACACCCCTCACAAATGTCCCACGCATCCACCAATGTCACAAACATCAATGTCACACCCCTCACCAATGTCACAAACATCACCAATGTCACACCCCTCACCAATGTCACACCCCTCACCAATGTCACAAACATCACACACACCTTCATCATTCCTTGACCTGCTGATGTATGTGCTCAAATTCCTGATCCAATTCTCGCGGTCATTTTCACTTGTGGCAAACACGTGAAAGGACTTATCAGTGTGGTTCACCTGGAAAGCCAGATCCTTGGCTGCGTAGACAACACAACACACGACAGTAATGGACTGCATATGTACACACATGGTATATGTATACATACAGTATTATGCATTATTATATATATGGATATGTACACACATGGTATATGTATACATACAGTATTATGCATTATTATATATATGGATATGTACACACATGGCATATATGGATGTATGTATAATACAGTGCCAGCCAAAAGAAATTGAACAATTGTCACCTGCTGCGAGAATGGCGTTGTGCTGGAAGGATAATATTCTGCCTAAAACTGTTACTGTGAACGCTTATGTCTTTATTTTGTCAATGGACAGTTGAATATAGTATTACTCTTGACGTTTGTTCAGATATCTTCATTTCCAAGCTTCGTTGCATTATTCTGAAGTAATACTCCAAGAGCACGACTATGGCATCACATTAAGAAATACTTATCCATAACTATGATTTTCAGGTAAAACTTCATTCAACGTACAGGCGACCATTTACCAATTAAGAACAAGCGTTCCGTTTCTTTTGGCTGACACTGTATATATACATATGTATGTAGATAGATGATAAGTACACAATCTCAAATATGGCATATACGTATGCATGTAATGGTAGGTACGTACAGGGCTTATCTGTATGTATATGTGTGTACAGTGAATTCTCATTAATCCACCACTACTTTATCCACCAAACCTTTTAATCTGCCACAATTTCCCAGTACCAACATGATGCACAAGTACTACCAGTTGTGAACTCACACAGTCCTTTCCTAACCCCAATCCCAACCCTACATAGGTATGTAGAACTCACACAGTCCCTCCCCTAACCCCAATCCCAACCCTACATATGTATGTGAACTCACACAGTCCTTTCCTAACCCCAATCCCAACCCTACATATGTATGTATGTAGAACTCACACAGTCCCTCCCCTAACCCCAATCCCAACCCTACATATGTATGTATGTAGAACTCACACAGTCCCTCCCCTAACCCCAATCCCAACCCTACATATGTATGTATGTGAACTCACACAGTCCTTCCCTAACCCCAATCCCAACCCTACATATGTATGTATGTAGAACTCACACAGTCCCTCCCCTAACCCCAATCCCAACCCTACATATGTATGTATGTAGAACTCACACAGTCCCTCCCCTAACCCCAATCCCAACCCTACATATGTATGTATGTAGAACTCACACAGTCCCTCCCTAACCCCAATCCCAACCCTACATATGTATGTGAACTCACACAGTCCTTCCCTAACCCCAATCCCAACCCTACATAGGTATGTATGTAGAACTCACACAGTCCCTCCCCTGGGGACTCAAATTCCATATCAACGGATGGAGCGTAGTGGCAGTTGGCACTCACGCCCATTTCTGACAGCTGTAGAATGGTCTGGTTGCTAAGGAGATTACCCTTAAATGGGGTTCCATACACCTAGTGGGATATAAGACACAACAGTGTGTGTGGGTGGTGTGAGCACTTGTGTGTGCGTGTGTGTGTGTGTGTGTGTGTGTGCGTGTGTGTGTGTGTGTGTGTGTGTGTGTGCATACAGGTGGTCCTGTGTACGTGTGTACTCACTAGAATGTCATCAAATAAGAAAAAGTGTCTTTTCTTGGGTCCTTTCCTGCAGATTTTAGTCAACATCCCTTCACGGATGAAGCACCTCCCAGGGATGAACAGGCTCTGCGAGGAACATCGGTCCAAGCACATACACTGTTAGAACGCTTCAGTCCAAAGTTATACCATTCATGTTAGCAGTGTCCTATGTGTGCTTCAGGTGCAGTGGGGTAGATTGGAGTAGGCATCTTGGACACATTGATGTTGAACAATGGACAAGTACCTTTCAATATCGAATCACCTCTCTACAACACCAACATGAACTTGTATTGTTCTCTCTGTGCTAGAGCACTCGAGGCCATTGATTCCAAGTCACCCCAGTCCTCAAAGTCCCCGACTCCCAGTGTTCAAGGTTCCCGACCCCCAGTGTTCAAGGTTCCCGACCCCCAGTGTTCAAGGTTCCCGACCCCCAGTGTTGAAAATTACCCCGTTGTTCCAGGTTTACCCAGTGTTCCAAGTCACCATCTACCCTAATGACGGGGAAATTCACCCACCTCTCCCTTGGCGAACTTGGACTGTATCTCCTTGATTCTGGTGATGTTGAAATCCGTGGCGGCCATGTCCACGTGGCTCCGTCTGCTTCCCGGGCTCGAGCCAGAGCCGCCCAACGACATTGTAGTCCACACAAATCAAATTCACTTTCAAAGAAACTATGAATACTGTAGCCTCCGAGAAACAATTCAAAATAACTAGCCGACTCTAATACTGTCCTCTTTAGGAAATACGTGCGTGTATTTCAGTTGAGTGTTACACCCTCTGCTCGACTTAACCTTAGGACGCCATTTATTACTCGCTCTATCGCTCTCAATCACGGAGTATCCGGAAAGTAGCTGCACTCCGTAATCTTCTCCGGTTGTTCAAGAAGGAGGACTCATTCGGAGACTTGGAGAACATGGTAATTGCACGCCTCCAAGAAGTAGTTGTAGAGAAATCTTTATGTACTCGCAGTAATTTCCTGCGCTATGCTCACTGATTCAGATACATTGTACCTCGTAGGCGAATGAATTTGGAGTGAGCGAAAACCATGAAGAGCAGATTGTCAACTTCCTGAGGTTCTCCAGGTTGAAACGTGGAGAAGCAATGAAGGCCATAGGGGACGCATTTCAGGGTGTTATAGACAGTCGCCTGGTGGAGGAAACGTACACTTTGGAAGAAGTTAAGGACCTCCTGTCTAGTTTGGAAGGAGTTATCAGAGCCGACATAGAGAGCGAGTTGATATATTCTCTACACACTAGTGTCCTGGTGTTGAGACAGGCGTGCGAACAAGCGGAAAAGTGGCACCTCAAGCTCAGCACCAACATATCAGAATTGGAGAATAGGTTGGTTGGTTACCTGCTTCTGGGATGAACGGCTCTTTAATTCTCCAATAATAGAACAGTTGAATTCTTTAATTCTTCAATTCATTAATTTTTCGAACTGGAGAAGCCTTTCAACTGCTGCAGCTGCTGGGTAAATAGACACCTGATCCATGATTAGTCTTGCTTAGCCAGACCCAATCAAGAGAGCGACCATTTTAGAACAGAGGTGGTGTAAAGGTCTGGCTTCACAAGACTAAAATAGTACTGTGGAACCTCTTTGTAAAGGACACATTGAGACCAACTAATTTGTCCACTGCAAGAGGTTGCCCACTGTTCAAAGGTGAAAAGTGCGCTAGCATTATAGGAAAGTTCTTTTTTCGGGCCTAAGAAAGTGTCCTTTGTAGGGAGGTAATTTCTATGGTGTCCATTATTGGGAGAGTCCTTTAATAGAGGTTCCATTGTAATAATAATAGTACATGAATATGTTATGTATAATATTGATATATTGATATTGTGTTCATGTGACGTTGTCACGGTGATGTATTCATGTCCTCAGGGAGCTGATTCAGCAAGTTGCTAGATTTGAGGCTTTGAAGTTCAGTGATGACATTAAGGTGTGGTCTATCGTGTGCTCCAAATGCTTGTGTGTGTGTGTGTGCGTGTGTGTGTGTGTGTGTGTGTGTGTGTGTGTGTGTGTGTGTGTGTGTGTGTTGTGTGTGTGTGTGCGTGTGTGTGTGCGTGTGTGTGTGTGTTGTGTGTGTGTATGTGTGTGTGTCTGTGTGTCTGTGGTGTGTGTGTGTGTGTGTGTGTGTGTGTGTGTTGTGTGTGTGTTTGCACATGTGGTGTGTGTCTGACCTCTACATGAAGTTTTTTTCTCCCATTCAGTCATCGTCTTCTTTGTTTGGAGGGAAAAGGTTGGAACCATTGAATGAGAACAGTGGATCTGCTCTGCTACAAATGGTATATACCAGTGTTGGTACATGTAGGACTCCAGTAGTGTGTGTTGGTACATGTAGGACTCCAGTAGTGTGTGTTGGTACATGTAGGACTCCAGTAGTGTGTGTTGGTACATGTAGGACTCCAGTAGTGTGTGTTGGTACATGTAGGACTCCAGTAGTGTGTGTTGGTACATGTAGGACTCCAGTAGTGTGTGTTGGTACATGTAGGACTCCAGTAGTGTGTGTTGGTACATGTAGGACTCCAGTAGTGTGTGCATGTAGTGGTGATGAATGTACCCACTGTAGGAGATTGATCGTTTGAAGGAAGAAAACAAGCGAATGTCTTCAAGGTTGGCTCAAGCTGAATCAACTGTCAAGGATGTTCTCACAAAGAAAGACATACTAGAAGAAGAACTAAAGGGAATCAAAACATCTGCTCCACTGCAGAGAGAGATAACCTCAGTTGAGGTGTGTGTGTGTGTGTGTGTGTGTGTGTGTGTGTGTGTGTGTGTGTGTGTGTGTGTGTGTGTGTGTGTGTGTGTGTCATTTATACGACTACTGTCCCACAAGCCCATGTTCCCTCCAGTCACAAGAGCTAGTACAACTTCGTGAGGAGATTACTGCTTTGAAGTTAGAACTGGCCCAAACAAAAGTAACTGGTGTGGAAGAAGACAGAGGGAAGATGCAAACAGAATTGGCAGAGACCTCCCACGAGTTGCTCAGAGTCAAGGCTGAACTGGAGGATGTCAAAACTGTGAGTATTGAACTGTACACGGGGTCTGTCTGCTGTACGTCACATGATTGTCACATGTTTTGACATGGCAGGAAATGGATAAAAAGTTCAGCGAGACATCCCAGTTCACCAATATGAAGAAGATGCTGACGACCAAAAATGAGCAAATTAAGCAACTGAGAGAGAGACTGAAGAGGTGAGGGTGGACACAATTAGAAGTCAACTGGTACCTTAGTGGGTAGAAGGGATGTATGCACACATGTAAGCACACACACACACACACACACACACACACACACACACGCGCGCGCGCGCGCACACACAAACATGACACACACACACGTACACACACACACACACACGCACACACACACACACACACGCACACACACACACACACACACACACACACACACACACACACACACACACACTGTACTCACTCCATTGACATGTTCTCTACTTGTAGATATGAACCTGATGCCAAGTGATAATTGTGACCTTAATATTGCACGCTGTCTCTTAATTCTATTTGATGTCCTTAATGACTGTATCGTACGTTAGTGATTGTTATGGCTGTATGCTCAGTCAAGTAGACAATGTAATTGATGTACAAATGTTGAACGTATCATTGAAACAATAAATAAGCTACTCTCATTTGAACTGGATTGAACTGCTAGGAGCAGAATTACCATATAATTTGGTACAGTTGAACACTCATATAACGAACCAGAAATTTCAGGGCAATCTGTTTGTTATAAGCAGGAGTTTGTTATATCAGGACAATTTCCTATGAGATACTGTAGCACATGGTTGAGATCATTGCTTTGTTATATCAAGAACTTTGTTATAGAGGAGATTGTTATAAGAGTGCTCCACTGTATTTAAATTATGGCGATATTGTCATGAAAGCACACATGGCATGTATCTGATACTGATCTGCCGATCGCTTAAGATATATACATAATCTGCAAATGGTTGAAAGTTTGCAAGGAAACTTATGGATTTTGATCATGTGCACACACACTACTTACTCCAGTTTTGAAGATCATCAGTTGCATGCTTGTTGGACACAAGGAACAGGTAAATGGTTGTTGTTTGCAATACTCGACTCTAATTCGATGCTTCTTGGATAATACAATCATCTACGTGACATGCATCAGCTGCTGAACATGGACCATGATAATTATGGAAGTTTCATTGGAGCCCAACCTGCTTGAGGAGAAAGGAGAAAACGAGAAAAACCAGCAACTGTGGGACTTGAACCCAGGTTGTCTAACTGTGGCTGCCATAACTGCTGAGCCACGAAGCCACCACAGCAACCAGCCCTCCCAATTTTCCTTTCATACTGCACCCCATTAATACCGATTAGACTAGATGTAGAAATGATGATGACTGTTTTAACAGAGCTAGTAATCGACCACAATAACCTAATGTCGTTGTATTGTGAACATATTGAGGACAATCATTTGTGTAATATGTACTAAATTTATAACTGTAATTAGTGTATAAATTCACATAAATTGTCTGAATCCTATACATAATGACATAATATAAAATAATAATTACAAATATTATGACAATTTATTGGTGTGGTTGCCATAGCAATCTGCAGCTGCTAATGATGGACTACCTATGACATTCCTTCAGCTTGGGACCCAAGACTCTCCTCAAAATTAGCCATTTCAGGAATTGCCAGTAGGCGTGCCTGGAGGCGTGTCCAATCGTCTGCCTGGGGCATGTACAGCCCCTCCCCGAGTTCAAAAATGGAGATTTTGCCAGCCTCATCGCCGGTAGCAACGTACTGCCCAGACGATGTGTAGCTGAGTGTGCTTAAAGTGTTATCCAACTGCTCCATCACAACTGGTTCCTAAAGAAAGGCAGAAACACATTTGCAGTGTGTGTGGATGGGTACATAAATGTCAGTTGGATCCCCACTTCAAAATCAAGGTTTAGGTTCCAAACTGCAAGCTTTCCTGACCCATCCACTGTGGCAAACACAGCTGGGTGCTTGGGGGACCACTGTACATCATGGACGTAGTCATTGTAGACGGAGAATGAGCACAGCGGCCGACCGGTCTTGCTCTGTACCAGGAGAGAACAAACCACAGGACTCACCATGGGGTCACTGTACAAGTGGTGGTGGTGTGGACGTACAGAGGTACAGTACAGTAGCCACTGTACAAGTGGTGGTGGTGTGGACGTACAGAGGTACAGTACAGTAGCCACTGTACAAGTGGTGGTGGTGTGGACGTACAGAGGTACAGTACAGTGGTCACTGTACAAGTGGTGGTGGTGTGGACGTACAGAGGTACAGTACAGTGGTCGCTGTACAAGTGGTGGTGGTGTGCACGTACAGAGGTACAGTACAGTGGTCACTGTACAAGTGGTGGTGGTGTGGATGTACAGAGGTACAGTACATTGGTCACTGTACAAGTGGTGGTGGTGTGGACGTACAGAGGTACAGTACAGTGGTCGCTGTACAAGTGGTGGTGGTGTGGACGTACAGAGGTACAGTACAGTGGTCGCTGTACAAGTGGTGGTGGTGTGGACGTACAGAGGTACAGTACAGTGGTCGCTGTACAAGTGGTGGTGGTGTGGACGTACAGAGGTACAGTACAGTGGTCACTGTACAAGTGGTGGTGGTGTGGACGTACAGAGGTACAGTACAGTGGTCGCTGTACAAGTGGTGGTGGTGTGGACGTACAGAGGTACAGTACAGTGGTCGCTGTACAAGTGGTGGTGGTGTGGACGTACAGAGGTACAGTACAGTGGTCACTGTACAAGTGAGGACTAAACTTACAGTAATTTGCTGCTCGTTCTGTAACTTCAGACTCCACAGCTTCACTGTCCAATCAAATGAGGACGTTAAGAACAGGTGAGAAAAGTCCTGTGCAAATAAACAAAACATTCTTATCAACCTCACCCATGCCTCGAACACCACACTACTGTGAAAATATCACAATTAACAATGAGGACCTCCTTCCAAATCAAAATGAGGGCTTTTTCTCAAATCAGAACGAGAACCTCCTCTCAAAATGGAATTAGGACCTCCTCTCTAATCGGAATGAGGACCACCTCTCTAATCAGACTGAAGACCACCTCCCAAATCGGAATGAGGACCTTCTCTCTAATCAGAATGAGGACCACCTTCCAAATCGGAATGAGGACACCAACAGAACGTACAGGCTGTCCATGTGTCTTGTTCAGGCTGATCCCACTGATGGTACCCTTGTGTCCAGCGAAGGAGAGACTCACTCCTGACTTGCCACCATGTCTCTGGGCCAAATACGCCTCACACTCCTCGCTGCCGACCACCAGCTTGTTGACCTCATTGTTGGGGAAGTCCATGCATGTTGCTGCAACATTACGAGCTGACTTGCTCTGAAGGTCCAGAGTTTCCTACAAAACAAGAAGAATGTGTGTGTGTGTGTGTGTGTGTGTGTGTGTGT
>OZ026558.1:4986468-4988968 GCA_964020155.1 Chondrilla cf. caribensis | reverse complement strand
CAGTCAGACCTCTTTATAACATCACCCTTGGTAGTGCTCCCATACACTAGTATACAGTCAGACCTCTTTACAACATCACCCTTGGTAGTGCTCCCATACACTAGTATACAGTCAGACCTCTTTACAACATCACCCTTGGTAGTGCTCCCATACACTAGTATACAGTCAGACCTCTTTACAACATCACCCTTGGTAGTGCTCCCATACACTAGTATACAGTCAGACCTCCCTACAACACCACCCTTGGTAGTGCTCCCATACACTAGTATACAGTTAGACCTCTTTACAACACCACCCTTAGTAGTGCTCCCATACACTAGTATATGTACCCATCAGCTAACATGTCACAAAGCGTTCACCAGTCATTGAGTACTGAAGTGAGCGGACTTACTGGTCCCTCGTCTTCAAATTTTTCCACCGATTTCTTCACTTCTTGAGATGAAGAGCCTTTGGGAAGATCTTTATCCCTCTGTGGTTCCACCTTGCTGTTGCTTGTGTCATGGTTAATGCTATCACTGTGGTCCTTCCGTTTGTCACCATGGTGATCAATTTGCCTATCTTTACGTCTCTCTCCTCGTTTATCACCATGACGATCGTCCTTCTCCTCCCACCTATCATCACGGTCTCGTCGTCTGTCTCCTCGATGATCATCCTTATCCCCCCGTCTACCACCACGGTGATCACCATGGCGATCACCACGATCTCCTCGTCTACCTCCTCGCCGTTCATCTCTGTCCCGTCTATCACCATAGCGATCACTTTGGTCTTCATCACTCCACTTTCTACCACGGCTATCGGGATGTCTATTCCCACGGTCACCATAGTTACCTCTATCTCCATAGTTACCCCTACCACTATCACCAGATCTTCAAGAAGAAAGCAATATTGAATTTAACGTCAGATACCAAGCAGATGTTATTGATGGATATGCTCTTGGTGTGTACGTGTGTGTGTGTGTGTGTGTGTGTGTGTGTGTGTGTGTGTGTGTGTGTGTGTGTGTGTGTATGTGTGTGTGTGTGTGTGTGTGTGTGTGTGTGTGTATGTTTGTGTGTGTGTGTGTGTGTGTGTGTGTGTGTGTTAGTCTGTAAAATACTTAAGAGCGTGCACACACAAACACACACGAGTACCTCTTATTGTCAGCCTTGTCTTTACTTTTCCTCCAGTCATCATCTATCCCAGAAGGGCGTTCTTTCTCCTTTTCCTTCTTGAACGCCTCTTGCCGTTCCATCTCCTGCTTCTCCAGTAATCGCTTCTCCTCTGCAAGTCTTTTCTCTTTCTCCTCCATTCGACGGAGTTTCTCTTCAATGATCTGTTCCTTGCTGGCTGTATCCACAGGCTTGGCACCACCAAATATGGACGTCTGGGACCCAGGAGATAGTTGTGTTTCAGAATCAACTGGTTTGGATCGCGGTATTAACTGAAGCTTGGGACGCTCTGGAGTGAAGGACAGTAGAGCTGTACTATTATTACTGTGCATGTGTGTGTGGGGTTATGCGTATATGTACGGTTGTGTGTGTATATAGGGTTATGTGTGTATGTACGGTTGTGTGTGTATGTACGGTTGTGTGTGTATGTAGGAGTGTGTATGTGTGGGGTTGTGATGCGTGTGAGTGGGGAGGTTGTGTATGTATGCATGGAGAGATTGTGTGCATGTGGAGGTGTGTGTGTGTGTGTGTGTGTGTGTGTGTGTGTGTGTGTGTGTGTGTGTGTGTGTGTGTGTGTGTGTGTGTGTGTGTGTGTGTGTGTGTGTGTGTGTGTGCATGTGCGTGTGTGTGCATGTGCGTGTGCGTGCATGCCATGATACAGCATTAGAGACACACAATTCACCTTTTGGCAAATCTCTCTCACTTTCCCTCTCTCTTGGTGGTAAGTCACGGTCATCACGACGACCCCAATCCCGCCTTCTGTCTCTGTCGTCATATCTCCGCCCTCCTCTTGGAGAATGGCCACGCCCATGCCTTCCCCCACTATAGTCATCGTATCTATCATGCTGCCACCTGTCATCTCCATGATGATCTCCACAGCGATCATCCCTATCTCTATTATCATACCTATCCCTACCCCCTCCGGGAGGGGAATCATAGTCCCTCCTACCACGTCCTGTAGGCTGACGTCTACCCCCTCGGTCGTATGGTCTGTCATTATAGCCTCTCCTAGGGGGTGACCCTCGGTCATAATTGTCCCTTGGGGAACTCCCCCTCCAACCTGCAAGCATTAAGATACAACAACAGATTAAAACAACTCAAAAGGTCAACCTGGTTTGAGGAGACAGTGAAGTGTTTTAGCTTTGGAGAAAATTCACTCTCATTGGTCCACACAACGCTTTACCGTGACAAACCTCTCTACTTGTTACAGGCTAAAGATCCATTGGTCCCAACTAAGTAGGAAGTTAGCAGCCCACAAATAACTCTTAAAAGTCCCTTGAGTGTTATTGTTTCTGCCTATCAGAGATCCCTTGGCAACTTCATACCACTACCAGCGTTACTGATAACGAGTGGTA
>OZ026558.1:4956468-4981468 GCA_964020155.1 Chondrilla cf. caribensis | reverse complement strand
CCAGTAGAGGTCCTACTGTACACACACTAGTAGAGGTCCTACTGTACACACACTAGTAGAGGTCCTACTGTACACACACTAGTAGAGGTCCTACTGTACACACACTAGTAGAGGTCCTACTGTACACACACTAGTAGAGGTCCTACTGTACACACACTAGTAGAGGTCCTACTGTACACACACTAGTAGAGGTCCTACTGTACACACACCAGTAGAGGTCCTACTGTACACACACTAGTGGAGGTCCTACTGTACACACACTAGTAGAGGTCCTACTGTACACACACTAGTAGAGGTCCTACTGTACACACACTAGTAGAGGTCCTACTGTACACACACTAGTAGAGGTCCTACTGTACACACACTAGTAGAGGTCCTACTGTACACACACTAGTAGAGGTCCTACTGTACACACACTAGTAGAGGTCCTACTGTACACACACTAGTAGAGGTCCTACTGTACACACACTAGTAGAGGTCCTACTGCACCTAATGTACTCACCTCAAATCCAAGCAATATGGTGGGAGGATAGAACAAGGTGGGAGAATAGAACAATATCAGCTGATGACATCCATAGCTCAGTATCGTCTTGGTTTGAAGGCACTTATTCAAAACCACCCTATATTGCACCCTATTGCATGTTGAATCTGAATTGAATCTGCTAACAGTGGTCCACCTCTGCTCTTCTGGTGCTGTGTAGACTCTGGAGAAGAGAATCAAGAGTAGTCCCTTGGGAACACCCGTTGATGAAGAATTACAGGTGAAATAATCTAATTGTGTCGTACGTATTTTCCCTTCAATATTGCATGTATTGTGTGTGTGTGTGTTCACTGAAATTAAAATATAACTCCTTTTAATTATTGTGTTTATCAATACGATTGCAACAAACCTGTCCATAGTGGTCACCTTTGGACCCAAAGAGTCTCTCTCTCACAGAGAGATGGCCTGTGTGCTCATGTTGAATTGTACTGTATGGGCCCCATTGGGACTCTGTAACCTAGCTGCTATAGAGAGGTACAGTGAACATTATAATACAGTACAGATGACGTGTCTGCTCAAGTTGAATTGTACTGTATAGGCCCCATTGGGACTCTGTAACCTAGCTGCGAGGTGACCTACCAATACAGTGAACATTATAATCGAATAGGGATTTCAGACTGCGAAGTTTCCAACTGTTGCTGGGAAAATCCTTTTGGATTTAGGAGCGTTCAAAGATGCAGTCTAGTGAAGAGAGTTCTTCTAAACTCTCTTCACTAGACTGCATTTTTTGAATGCTCCTAAATCCGAAAGGATTTTCCCAGCAACAGATGTGACCATCATTCACAGGTTTTACTGTGTGCCAACATTGTTGGATGATAGCTACCTTGAGAACATTAACCTCTTCTTCATCTCTCCCTCATTCTCCCTTCGCCCTCAATCCCGGTCCTGATATGCGTACAGAGGGAGTTGTACTTTGAACGGACCAGACTTTTGGTGTACAAGTCGGAAGAGACTCTGTCTGACATCGCCATGGAGATGAAGATGCTCGAAGACGTGGAGAAGTTAAAAGAGGAGAAAGGGGAAATCCCCCAGCCACCCCCACCCCCAAAGAGGTAAACCCAGATTTACTGTATATACATATATGCATATTTACATGGTCCACTCGCATCATATGCATGTGTATACTGCCAGGAGCTACTCCAGGTGAGCCCTGATGTATCTGTAGGTGTGTTTGAGAAAATTATCACATATGCACATACATGGTGATCATTATGATTATCAGTTATAGAGGTTTCACTGTGGGATTAATGGTTATATTTTGATGAAGGTGGAACTTTTCGATTTTGTGTGTGGAGGGGGGGGGTTATTGCATGTACATTTCATTTTTTTCTTTTTGAGCATCCTAAGACCAAACCTGTTCACGTGTGCTTGTTGTCAGTTCTTCCAGTCTAGGAGGACAGCCTCTGGTTATCACACGGACAATGCTTCAGGGGAGGGTGTTTGGTGCAGGATATCCCAGCCTGCCAACTGTGAGCTTGGAGCAGTTCTTTGAGCAGCAGTACAAGGAAATGATGGAGCAACACAGGTACACAAACTGGGTGTCATTGTGCCAATGCTGGTTATTTTGCATTCATTCATGTGAGCACAGATGTACACACACACCCAAACCCTCCACACATGCACACACACACACACATGTACATACACGCACACGTGCGCGCGCACACACACACACACACACACACACACCATTATGAATGTCACAAAAGTGACAGAAGTGTCTCTTTAATTGTTCTTCAAATAGATCATCACAAAGCCAATCAACTTCTGGTAAAATTAATTTGCCAGAAGACACAGAAGTGAAGTCTGACCAAAGTGATGACGACAGCCAAGAAGCTCTGAAAAAAGCCAGAGAATGGGATGATTTCAAGGACGGTAAGTTGAGATCTAGTGCTTGTGTACTCTGTGGTGAGTGTACTGTATGTATTAGTGCTGGAACGATTAATTGAAGTATCGATTTATCAATCAATATTCATTACAAATCTGATTATCGTTAATAGTGCAAGCAAATCGAAAAATCATAGGAAGCCATTAGTAAGTAGCCCAGGAAGTCACTCCCACCTTATTACGCAAAAACCTTCACTCCATGGGTTCAATTTCATACTACACCCACTTAATTACTCCCGGTGATTAATCGATAAATCATTGGTTACTGTATACTGTTTATCAATTTTAAAATTTCAAGCCCTAGTATATACGTATGAGTATAGCTGTTGTTAGTGGACGCTCCGTACCAAGTGTGTAGGTGATCACGCCATGCTTGACATAGGCTAGAGAAATAGGGGCCACTAGGGACACATGTCCCTGTGAAATGTTACCCCAGGCTGTCAACACAAGTTTAGTACCACTGTCCAGTGCCAAACGACGATCACTGCTCCTAACCACCAGTTCCAGTAATAGCATAGCGGAATGCACAGCTTCACTGGTCAGAGGAGCTGCAGTATCTGTCCAAGGCACACAGTGGAACCTCTGTTAAAGGACACTCCAAATGAAGCACTAAGTAGTAATTACCTCCCTACAAAGGACACTCTCTGAGGGACGAAGAGTAGACTTTCTCAGAGTGCTAGTACATTTTAAGAGTGGACAACCTCTCTACAGTGGACACAATGGCCACTCCTAATGTGTCCTTTATCAAGAGGTTCCCCTGTATTGTATCTGGAACATGGGCCCAGTCAGGCTAGTCTCTGCCACATGTTGAACCATAGAGGTATGGAATAGGGATATTTTTCATTCTCACCAAGGGGACAACTGCTTTCCACTTACGGATGGTATGATGTGTGTCATTAGTTGAAACTTGGCCTAAACAGAAGAAAGTTGCTTTCTAAGATAATATTATGCCTATTTTGTGTCACGCCCATTTGCCTATTGTGTGCCACGCCCATTTGCCTATTTTTGTGCCCTGTCCATTTGCCTATTTTGTGCTCTGTCCATTTACCTATTTTTGTGCCCCACCCATTTACCTATTTTTGTGCCCCGCCCATTTTATTAAGTATTGTTGTGCATGTGTGTGTATGAGTTATGATTCAGTTGCTAGGTTATTTATCTGTGCAAGTAGCCATTTTATCCTCCTCATCATGTAGATCACAAACGAGGGAGTGGGAACAGGAGTAACATGGGTTAGGGTTGGGGTCTGGCTACTGTAGACCACAGCTGGACTTGATATGTTTTAGTAAATGTTTTAGTCAAAAATGTATAATATGGGATTGGAACCACTTCTTGCACTGTATTAATGTCTTTAGGATAACAATTTTATTGTTGGAATTTTTGAATATCTCATGTATGGATGTGTGGAATAATAATCATCACTGAACATAATATAACAATTATTTTTGGACTTCCGCGATTACGTCATTGTCACGCGGACCAATTGCACCACCGACCGGATGTACTGTGACATCCGGCTAACGCGTCCCACTTTATAAAGAAGGACCATACATCGGGCGAACAAGAGAGTTGAAATCCGAAAATATGCCATTTGGAAAGAAGAAGACAAGTAAGGAACACCTTGTTGTCTGTACGATATATCGTGCTTATTTCCACAAGACATCGGTGTCTTTTAAGAAATGAAAAGTGCACGATTTTGTTCTACAGCCGTTGTTCGTGTGTTTGAGAGTTGCCGGAACGCGTTTAGTAATGTGCTTTTAGTCGAGCGATCATACGTGTTTGTGTGTGAGCATTGAAATATAACTATTCATTACTCCTTCATGCCAATTTATGGATCATGTGATGTATGGTTACAGCATAGATACTCCGTTACAGTGACCCAAACAATAAAGAGCATCTGTAACGAGATTAAGTCTCTTTCATGGCAGTCATGGACATTAAGGTTTCTTTAGAGAGACATCACTATCACCTTAAGCTACGATGATGTTGCTACTCATGTTCATGCCCTTTGCCTCAAGCATACCACAATTTCTCATAAGAAACATTATTTACTTCAATGCCTATGTATGTACCGGTGTTGACAACTTTTCAATTGTCTCAATTTTTGCTATTTATATATTTTAGAATCCACAAGTGGTGGCTATCCCAAGCAGCAGACGACCACTGTCTATCCTGCCCAACAGTACACCAACCCTCCTCCACCTACAGGCCCTCCTCCTGCTTATAATCCATCTCAGGTGAGAGCAGTGTGTGTGTGTGTGTGTGTGTGTGTGTGTGTGTGTGTGTGTGGAAGTGAGTGTGTGTGGAAGTGAGTGTGTTTGTGTGTCCGGCACCTGGTTTTTTCAGTGCATTTAAAGCAACAAATGTGGTAGAATAAACTAGGTCCCACGATATGTCTGTATGTACATACTGTACTTGATTCTCTTCATCACGTGTACTTGTTGTGTCTTCAGCCATACTATCCTGGACCGCCATACCAACAGTATCCACAGCAACAGTATCCATGTCAACAGAACCCCGCCCAACAGCCACAAAAAGGTGGAGCAGTTGTATTTGATCAAGGCGCCACTGTTGGTAGGGATGGGCAGATGAGTATTCCAGTGAGTTCAACCAACCTCCACCGTTGATAGTGTCCATTATTATGGTGTTGTGTAGTGAATGTGTGAGACAGAGAGAAGTGGAGTATGAGAATCTCTCGGGTATGTGAATTTTAAAGTCCGAAGAAACGGCAGCAAACTAATAGTAACCTGTTTTGGAACCTCCTTCCTAACTAATGCTTTGCTTACGGGTCAATTCTGTTGGACCTGGTGTCCAACTGCCATTTTATCACTTGGGAAAGTTTGCCATATGAATCTTGATCTACAATGATACAGCTCATACAGAAATCACTCTGTGTGTGTGTGTGTGTGTGTGTGTGTGTGTGTGTGTGTGTGTGTGTGTGTGTGTGTGTACACAAGTACAGGTGTTTGCATTACAAAATGGATGTTTGTTGGTCACAACTGTTTGACTTTCATTTTCTTCATTCCACCCAGCCCCCTCCCCCTGGTGTCATGCCTCAAGCGGGTCAGATAGCAGCCATGCAAGGACAATCAGTGGTGGGCGTCCGGCAGAACCGAGACATCCTCGGTGGTGGATCAGACGGAGGATACACCATATTCTAACATGCATAATATCTATTGAAATAATTTTATGTATTAACGTTTTAATACAGTCATCAGCATGCACTTATATTTGTGTGTATTCTTGTGTGTCCGTTGTGGATTGTATTTCATACTTGAAACTTGTACTTCATCTTTTGCAATTAATAATATTTCGTTGATTGAATTGATCGTTTGATATTAAACATCCAATATGTACAGTGAAACCTTGCTAATCCGACACCTCTATAATCCAACACTCTCTCTAATCCGACCATTATATGAGGTACAGTCACCATACATAAATATGGTAAGAGACACTCCATAATCCAACATTATTTTCAGGTCCCAATGAGTGTCGGATTAGAGAGGTTTCACTGTAATAAAATCAGTCAATGACGTTGATATTAGGCGCGTGACCTGTTGCTGCTGGCAGGCTTACCGGAAAGTTCTTTTTAACCGGAAGGTCTCGCAATAGTTTCACCATAGCCTGAAATCACCCTATTTCCGTCAACTCCAGTTTGTAGAGTACATTGAAGCCTGCAAGATCAGTTCATTAAGCTCTAACATAGATACTCTGCATGTACTTCTAGCATGTCGTCTGAGAAAAGTGAGTTTCGTAGGATATGAGGGCTGTGCGACTGTTTTTGTGCTTTCAGTAGACTTTTCCGGTTAGAAATCTCACAGCCGGAATTTCACGTATGTGTTGTCTCGGGGGAGACGTGTTCACTGCATTCTTTGCCCACGAGAGAGTCCAGCAACTTATATGATAGAGCCCTATCCTTACGGATTGATTTGAGCTCGCCACGCCAGTAGAACGAGTAATTTAGTGAAGCCAGTGATAATTTGGAACACCCGGTCATTCGCAATCTTATTGCCGGAATACTTTAAATGTTGATTCCAATTATTCATGTCAGCTATATCTCCATAAGTAGGGGGTTGACCAGCGATATACCCTCAACCATAATATCTAAACCTGTGCCATATTGCACCAGTGTTCTCTTAAAATTTAATTGCCCCTAAGTACCCTATTTACCAACAAACCACCCACACTACTGTATACAGTACAACCTCTCTATTACAAACCTCTGAAATGTGGAAACCTCTATAATAAGGACACCATTCTGTGTCCCAGTGCAGTGCAGTAGTGTATTAAATGACGTCTGAATTGAGGAAACCTCTGTATTAAGGACTGAAATTGAGGTCCCAAAGTGTCCTTAATAGAGAGGTTCCACTGTATACTGGTGGGTTCAGTTGCATGTACATATACAGTTTGTGGGAATTCTGAGAGCTCGTGATCTCCTTTCACTGATTTCTATCATTTTCCTTGCTAGGTTCAAGTGGAGGTTACCCCACCCAGCAATATACCAAGGCTTCACCAACTACAGAGCCCCCTCCTCAATCCCAAGTAAGCGTGTGTGTGTGTGTATGTGTGTGTGCGTGCGTGCGTGCGTGTGTGTGTGCATGTGTGCACGTGTGTGTGTGTGTGTGTGTGTTTGTGTGTGTGTGTGTGTGTGTGTGTGTATGTGTGTATGTAGGTGTGTGTGGATGTGTCCAGTGTTGTGTGATCCCTGTATTCATATCTATGGTGTCCCACCAACAGCCTCAAGCCCCAACTCTTGTGTTTGATCAAGGTGCCACTATCAAAGATGGGCAGATAAGGGTTCCAGTAAGTGGTTTGGAGGATGTGTTTGTATTTTCGTGGACATAGACGTTACTTCATTGGTCTTACTGACCTGACATGACAGACCTCAGAGACTTTAATCTGCCATTTTTGATGGCAACCAGTGATTACCTCTCAGTCATCCAAATCCTCAAAAAGGGAACCACAGGCAGATGTTTCACTCTCATTTGAGCTCCTCAGTGTGGTACACCCTGTATATCATTTGGATGACTGTCCTCATCTTACCATTCCGACACACAAGTGAACACTTGTGGTCTTCATGATAAGAGAGGATGAAGGAGGCTTACAGTCAAGGCATGACTGTGCTCTCTGTTGGTAGGGAAGGTTTACCGCACAATAAGCCTGTGCAATAAACCTTCCTACCAAAATGGCCTCTAAAATATATAAATGTTGTGTTTTGTGTCAAAATGGCTGCAGTCGACTATACTCCTTTCAGCTTTAATACAATGTCATGTTATGTGCCAAAATGGCCTCTGTTTGTTTCAAAATGTCTGTTTAGTGAGACTTCACTGACATCACCTTCATTCCTACCCAGCCTCCACCCCCTGGGGTTGTCCCTACATCGGGACAAGTGGCAGCAATGCAGGGACAGCCTGTGGCGGCTGTGAAAGAAAAGAAGGATGTTCTCGGTGGAGGCTCTGATGGAGGATACACCATGTTCTGAAATAAGAATGATGTTATCTTTGTAGCTAAACTCATCTTTAGTCATTTACCACAGAAAATTTTCAGATTGTTACACATTATCAAGTATGTATAACCAGTATTTTATGTATAAAATTGTTGAAAAGCACTAGAACGTTACACTGTGTCATTTTTAAGAGAGTGTAGTTACGTATGTATGTATATTTTGGATGAGAATTGTAGACATTGATATTCATAGTGAATTTGGTATACGATTTGCCAGACTGATGGGGACAGCCCCCTTAACTGATGGGGACAGCCCCCTTAACTGACGGGGACAGGCCCCTTAACTGGATAGGCCCATTGCACAACCGACCAGCCTCGTTGTACAACCGGATAGTCCTGCCAGTTACTAAAACTTTTGACTGGTGTCAATTTTATCCTTGCATGGGTTAATTTTTGCAGGATTTATCTGTTAAAATTGATCTGTCCAGCGACAGTTGATCCCATCAACATGATGGTGGGCAATGCCAACCCTATAAAATAACATGGTCTCCTCGAGGTCAGAGGTCGTGTGTACTTAGTAGTGTCTGTGATGCTATGGTAAAATGGCATATTTCAAAAGGATGAGTGTTTACTGCCACATTTCATGGACAAAATGTGGCAGTAAAATTCAGTCCTATGGTATTCTAAGGTAGGATAAGTTTTGGTTGGGTAGGACAAATTTGTGCCTCTCAAACTTGTCCTAGGTCCATATAAATTTTCACAGCAACATCCTATCCTATAGGATAAAATATTGCTGAGAAATGTCGAGCTGTAGTAGGTACTATAGGACGAGTCTCGGATTGGTCTATTTGTCATGTTTGTCCCATAAATTGCCGCCCACGGAGCGGTTATAGGCCCTACTATACAAAAATGGCCGATGCGAAGGCTCAAAGGAATAGTACCAGCAGCGTTTGTACTCTGGACGAAAGCATCAGAAAGTTAGTGGATCAGAACACCGGCAAGGTAACGGAGCTCCCAGCATTGGTAAGTTATCTAATTCTAGTTAGTTGAGCGTTAATACAGTACGAGCATAAGTACACTGTAGTACCATAGTATAGAGTATCTATGGTAGTACAGAGCAAAACACGTGATGCGCATCATGGTCGATGACAGTGTTCCTGACATTTCCAATGGAGATACCAGACCAGTAATACTTGAATGTGCGTGTGCGTGTGCACATTGTTAAAGGATTGTATCGTTTAGTAATGTCTTCAGCCTTGATGTACTACGGTACGACGGTTTTCACTGATTGACCATATTTGCCATGTCATACACTTTGCAGCATCCTACGTGGTGTCACGATGTTGGGTTCCTGGAGTACACCACTGGTAGTCATGGAAACAAGGAAATGTTGGATATCATGGGTAAGGACTTGGAGTGGCTTCTGCAAGCATCACATGGGGACTTCTGGAATCAGGTGAGTGAGTGAGTGAGTGAGGGTGTGAGTGAGTGAGTGAGTGGGTGGGTGAGTGAGTGAGTGAGTAAGGGTGTGTGTGTGTGAGTGAGTGAGTGAGTGAGTGAGGGTGTGTGTGAGTGAGCGAGTGAGGGTGTGAGTGAGTGAGTGAGTGAGTGAGTGAGTGAGTGGGTGAGTGAGGGTGTGTGTGAGTGAGTGAGTGAGTGAGTGTGTGAGTGAGTGAGTATGTGAGTGAGTGTGTGTGTGAGTGAGTGAGTGTGTGTGTGTGAGTGAGTGTGTGTGAGTGTGTGAGTGAGTGAGGGTGAGTGAGTGAGTGAGTGAGTGAGTGAGTGAGTGAGGGTGTGTGTGTGTGAGTGAGTGTGTGAGTGAGTGAGTGAGTGTGTGAGTGAGTGAGTGAGTGAGGGTGTGAGTGAGTGAGTGAGTGAGTGAGGGTGTGTGTGTGAGTGTGTGAGTGAGTGTGTGAGCGAGTGAGTGTGTGTGTGTGTGTGGTGAGTGAGTATGTGTGTGTATAACTTGTTGACAAATAACGTGTTTATAACTTGTTGACAAATACTGATGTAGTTGACACAAAGTCCTGTTTCATTTCGCTTTTATTCTTTCTTCATACTGTGCTCATTACCACAAATGTAGAAGCATGATTAACTTAATTACCTTCCATCTCCTTCAGGTCATTTTTGATCACTCTCTACAGCGGTTTCTTGACACTTACCTTCAGCTAGCACCGAGGTTATTACATATAGTGTACTGGATGAGAACGTGGTGATTTGTGTGGTTGACTAAGGTTTTGAGATCTCCCCATCACTGTAGACTGTACTGAGTGAACCATTATAATCTACCCACATGTTGAGATACCCCATCATTGTAGACTGTACTGAGTGAATATTAATATAATTATAATTACTTCTTGTGACTACAGTTTCTTCTTCCCTTCTACAGAAGAATGACAGAAGCGGCTTCAGAAATTGAGAAAGTCCTTCACCGGCGGGTCTATATGACCTTCTTGAGAATGTCCACACACAAGGAGACGCCTACAGATCAAATTAGCCGCAAAGCATTTGGAGAAATAATTTATGACAACTTTCTTTTTGATATTCCAAAAATTTTCGATCTATGTTGTCTCTATGGCAACAGTAACAAACCACTTCTCGGTAAAATGGTTGCCAATGTATTCAATTGCCAACCAAAGTTAGTGGATGTTATTGTATACGGTGTGTGTATGTGTATGCATGTGTTTACTACGGTGTGTGTGTGAGAGAGTTTACTACGGTGTGTGTGTGTGAGAGAGTTTACTATGGTGTGTGTGTGTGAGAGTTTATCTGTGTGTGTGTGGAGAGAGGGGGTTGTAAATACTGTATCCACTATATGTAGAACTCTTGTTGATCAACATTGTATGTGTCGTGTTTGTTTGGAACTGTAGGTATTTTGAAGACCTCAAGACCAGCATCGCTGGAATAATAAAAGTACAGCAATGTGTGCCACTCAACTTCAGTACTGAATATATCCATATGTTGACTCTCTACAGGTTCTAGCAAGGACTGCAGATGAAGTACGGAGCATAAGGCATAGTGAAAGGTGTGTGTGTGTGTGCGTGCGTGCGTGCGTGCGTGCGTGCGTGCGTGCGTGCGTGCGTGCGTGCGTGCGTGTGTGTGCGCGTACATCTGAGTGTGTGTGTGTGTGTGTGTGTGTGTGTGTGTGTGTGTGTGTGTGTGTGTGCGTGTGTGTGTGTGCGCGTACATCTGAGTGTGTGTGTGTGTGTGTGTGTGTGTGTGTGTGTGTGTGTGTGTGTGTGTGTGTGTGTGTGTGCGCGTACATCTGAGTGTGTGTGTGTGTGTGTGTGTGTGTGTGTGTGTGTGTGTGCGTGTGTGTGTGTGCGCGCACATCTGAGTGTGTGTGTGTGTGTGTGTGTGTGTGTGATGTGTGTGTGTATTGTGTGTGTGTGTGTGTGTGTGTGTGTGTGTGTGTGTGTATGTGTGTGTGTGTGTGTGTGTATCAGAGTGTGTAAGGGGAGGATTGTTCTGTCACTTATTCCACTTTCTGCTCAGCTCATCATTGACTGCAAAAATTGAAGATATAATTTACTTTCTGTGTGACTTTGGAGTTACAATGAGGTCCTACCTTGAGGTCTATCCGCAGGCGGCCATATTTTATTGGGAAAGTGGCATACCTGTCAACTTCCTTTCCTTCTATGACGAAGTGATTCCAACTGTGCAGTATTTGTGGAAGAGTACTTCTCCCAGGTGTGTGTGTGTGTGTGTGTGTGTGTGTGTGTGTGTGTGTGTGTGTGTGTGTTTGTTGTGTGTGTGTGTGTGTGTGTGTGTGTGTGTGTGTGTGTGTGTGTGTGTGTGTGTGTGTGTGTGTGTGTGTGTGTTTGTGGTGTATGTGTGTGCATCTGTGTGCATATATTGTGTAGATAATAATGTGTGCTCGTTTGCTTACCTTTTGTTTGTTGCATGTTTGGGGCTACAGAAGTTCCGATGTGAAGGTGGAATTGCGAGAAGCCAAACAAAGTTGGATAGATCTACTACACTTGATAGTGACTGAGTCTCTTGTATCGTCTAAAAGGTGTGTCTTGTAGATGTGCCCAGTGGGTGTGTCCTGTAGGTGTGTCTTGTGGGTGTTTCCTGTAGGTGTGTCTTGTAGGTGTGTCCTGTAGGTGTGCCTCATAGATGTGACCTTGTGTGAATCTAGTAGGTGTGTCCAGTGGGTGTGTCTTGTAGGTGTGTCCTGTAGGTGTGTCTCATAAATGTGACCTTGTATGAATCTAGTAGGTGTGTCCAGTGGGTGTGTCTTATGGGTGTGTCCTGTAGGTGTGTCTTGGATGTGACCGTGTGTGAATCTAGTAGTTGTGTCCAGTGGGTGTGTCTTGTGGTTGTGTGCCATAGGTGTGTCTCATAGACGTGATCTGGTGTGGATCTAGTGGGTGTGTCTTGTGGGTGTGTCCTGTATATACTGTAATATACAATGAGCAGGTGCTGCATATATAGTGAGCTACTGTGTGGTGTGTGTTGTGTGTCAGTAGACCAGTGATGGGCCCACTCCTGCCAATTGCCACTATATTTCCGTGATAATCTCCATCTTCACTTTTGAACATGCCCACACCGTCCATTTGCTGTAGGCTACCAAACACCGAAGATGTTGTGTCATTTCTGACAACTATGTTGTCACATTCGAAGTATGCATGTGTGTACTGTGTGTACTGTATGTACTGTGTGATACTGTATGTACTGTGTGTACTGTATGTACTGTGTGTACTGTATGTACTGTGTGTACTGTGTGTACTGTGTGTACTGTATGTACTGTGTATACTGTGTATACTGTGTGTACTGTGTGTACTGTATGTACTGTGTGTACTGTATGTACTGTGTGTACTGTATGTACTGTGTGTACTGTATGTACTGTGTGTACTGTGTGTACTGTGTGTACTGTATGTACTGTGTGTACAGTATGTACTGTGTGTACTGTATGTACTGTATGTACTGTATGCACTGTGTGTACAGTATGTACTGTATGTACTGTATGTACTGTGTGTACTGGGTGTACTGACATGACATAAATCAGTGTACACAGTGTTTCACCTGGTCTAGTGTGTGTTTTCTGTTTAGTTTTCTCAGGCAGTTCCAAAGGCAGTACAATATGGCTGACCTCGTTGCCATGGTGACTGAAGCACAAAATTTGTATCCTTTTCAAGGTCATTATTGTATGTAGTGTGTGAGACCACACCCATACCGTTAATTGTTGTTGTTATTGTTTACTTTTGTGTTGTCAACAATTGCTGTTAAGTCTTGACAAATTGTAAGAGATGAGGCTAACAAAGAGTACTTGAAGGAAGTGACAAAGACATCTTTGGATCAACTGAGCAAAAATAGAGATTCTAGAGATGAAAGGAGGGGAGAATGTCATTCAGAAGTAACACAGCTGGTGTGTGTGTGTGTGTGTGTGTGTGTGTGTGTGTGTGTGTGTGTGTGTTTGCCAATGCTTGCCTAAAGTGTTTTCTCCTTTTTGAAGAAAATGGTTTCCTATATAACTTTCACCTTTAATGTACCCTTTACCATCGGTCTTCCTATTGATAGCGTCATGTTGTTGTGTTAAACACTTTACTCTTGTAAAGCTTTGATATTCAATTATTCTGTTAAGTCTTGTCAATAACAGTAACATGTCTGGAAGCCATTTTGTTGTTTACGAAAAATTGGACATTTGAATGTGCTCATGGGTAACTAATTGTAATTGAATAGTGTGTGTGTGTGTGTGTGTGTGTGTGTGTGTGTGTGTGTGTGTTTGTGTGTGTGTGTGTGTGTATGTGTGTGTGTGTGTGTGTGTGTGTGTGTGTGTGTGTGTGTGTGTGTGTGTATGTGTGTGTGTGTGTGTATGTGTGTGTGTGTGTGTGTGTGTGTGTGTGTGTGTGTGTGTGTGTGTGTGTGTGTGTGTCACATCTTCATTTTTCTCCTCCTCCCACTCAGAGTTCTGTTGATCCTCAAATACTAGCTGTAAAAGAGGTACTTCCCCATCTCCATGACGACTTCATTGCAACTTGTCTCAAAGAGTATGGTAGTCCATCAGACGTCATTACTGCTGTTTTAGAGGGTAGAGTCTCCCAGTCTTCAATCTCCACTCCAGCATCATCCCACACAGTAAAGACGACAGCAACACCAGTGGAGATGTTAGTTGTGTCTTGTTGTGTACCTGCCTCCTGGAAATTTTTGTGTTTAATTCTTTAATTTTTTGAAAAAAATAATTCTAATCATGAATATCATTATGTACAACACACACACACACACACACACACACACACACACACACACACACACACACACACACACACACACACACACACACACACACACACACACACACACACACACACACACACACACACACACACACACACACACACACACACACATACACACACACACACACACACACACACACACACAGTAAGGTTCACTGTGTGAACCTTTGAATTCTAAAAGCATTACCATGGAAACTGTTACTGCTTAAATGGAGGTTTTTCAATTATTTAATGTTCCTACTGGTCAATAGTTGCTATGGTTACTAACTTCATCAGCTCCATTTAGTATTGTATTGGTCAGGTAGCTGTCTATTCTTTGAACTTCGAACTTTGAACTGTGTAGAATGTGTCTTCCACGGATCAAACCAGAGTCTGGTTTTCGAAAATGAACGGATGTTTCTCCTTTCATAGCCCATTCCAACCCCAATCGACTGAACCACGGCTCAAATGAGGGATACGTCAATGAAATATTCTCACATAATAAGGCGGAACTCAGGAGTGAAGCCATTGGTTGTACAATGTGCGGGACAATGGGTCAGACACTGAAAAATGGTCTAAACAGTTGAGGCCCTCACTCAATTCACGGCTCAGCCTTATTCAATAATTTGTCCTCTGTGTATTGATATGTGCAGTCGATCAACTGTATTGATATGCACAGTGGATCAACTGTATTGATATGCACAGTGGATCAACTGTATTGATATGCACAGTCGATCAACTGTATTGATATGTACAGTGGATCAACTGTATTGATATGCACAGTGGATCAACTGTATTGATATGCACAGTGGATCAACTGTATTGATATGCACAGTCGATCAACTGTATTGATATGCACAGTCGATCAACTGTATTGATATGTACAGTCGATCAACTGTATTGATATGTGCAGTGGATCAACTGTATTGATATGCACAGTCGATCAACTGTATTGATATGTACAGTGGATCAACTGTATTGATATGTACAGTCGATCAACTGTATTGATATGCACAGTGGATCAACTGTATTGATATGTGCAGTCGATCAACTGTATTGATATGTGCAGTGGATCAACTGTATTGATATGTGCAGTGGATCAACTGTATTGATATGTGCAGTGGATCAACTGTATTGATATGTGCAGTCGATCAACTGTATTGATATGCACAGTGGATCAACTGTATTGATATGTACAGTGGATCAACTGTATTGGTATGTACAGTCGATCAACTGTATTGATATGTGCAGTGGATCAACTGTATTGGTATGCACAGTGGATCAACTGTATTGATATGCACAGTGGATCAACTGTATTGATATGCACAGTGGATCAACTGTATTGATATGCACAGTCGATCAACTGTATTGATATGTGCAGTGGATCAACTGTATTGATATGCACAGTCGATCAACTGTATTGATATGCACAGTGGATCAACTGTATTGATATGCACAGTCGATCAACTGTATTGATATGTGCAGTGGATCAACTGTATTGATATGCACAGTCGATCAACTGTATTGATATGCACAGTCGATCAACTGTATTGATATGTGCAGTGGATCAACTGTATTGATATGCACAGTCGATCAACTGTATTGATATGCACAGTCGATCAACTGTATTGATATGTGCAGTGGATCAACTGTATTGATATGCACAGTCGATCAACTGTATTGATATGTGCAGTGGATCAACTGTATTGATATGCACAGTGGATCAACTGTATTGATATGCACAGTGGATCAACTGTATTGATATGCACAGTGGATCAACTGTATTGATATGCACAGTCGATCAACTGTATTGATATGTGCAGTGGATCAACTGTATTGATATGTACAGTCGATCAACTGTATTGATATGCACAGTCGATCAACTGTATTGATATGCACAGTGGAGCAACTGTATTGATGTGTGTAGTCGATCAATCGTGTAGTTTGTATACCTTATGGTCTCCTATAGGGATAGAGTTGTTGCCGTGGAGATGCCATTCCTGGATTCCAGGGAGAACATCTTCGATAATGATGAATTTGATCTGTTTCGAAGGAGAGATGTGGACACTTCACGAATCCACAAGGGAAAAAAGTGGGTTGTGAACATGTAGTGAGGAGTATGTGAGAGGGTGTGTAAATGGGGAGTGTAGGTGGGGAGTGTAGGTGAAGAGTGTGTGTGAGTAGTGTGTAGGTGAGTAATGTGTGGGTGGGGAATGTGTGAGTGAGGAGTGTGTGGGAGGGGAATGTGTGAGTGAGGAGTATGTGGGTGGGGAATGTGTGAGTGAGGAGTGTGTGGGTGGGGAATGTGTGAGGAATGTGTGAGTGGGGAATGTGAGTGAGGAGTGTGTAGGTGGGGAATGTGTGAGTGGGGAGTGTGTGGGTGGGGAATGTGTGAGTGAGGAGTGTGTGAGTGGGGAGTGTGTGGGTGGGGAATGTGTGAGTGAGGAGTGTGTGGGTGGGGAATGTGTGGGTGAGGAGTGTGTAGGTGGGGAAAGTGTGTGAGTGGTGAGTGTGGGAGGGGAATGTGTGGGTGGGGAATGTGTGTTAGAGGAGTGTGCAGGTGGGGACTACAACATTGCCATATTGATATGCTGGTGCTGGTGGTACCACTATATTTGAGTATGTACATATACTCATACGTATCCTTGACTGTGCAGGTCATTATCGACGGCCATTTTGAATGAAAAGTTTCCTGATGTGAAAACACGAATAATCGAAAATTACGAAGTTGAGGTTGATGAATATGATGTGAGAATTAACTGACTGGGTATTCTTGTTTGCTTGTTATTACTTGTTTTTATTTACGTACTTGTTTACTAAGGATGAATATGATGATACTTATGACTCTGTTGCTATCAATGTCTCTGAAACAGCAAAAGGGGATTATCTGCACAAGTGAGTGGTGTGTGTGTGTGTGTGTGTGTGTGTGTGTGTGTGTGTGTGTGTGTGTGTGTGTCTGTGTGTGTGTGTGGGTGGGTGGGTGGGTGTGGGTGTTGTGTGTGTATGTGTGTGTGTGTGTGTGTGTGTGTGTCTGTGTGCACGCGCGCGTGTGTATGTGCGTGTGTGTGTGTGTGTGTGTCTGTGTGCACGTGCGCGTGTGTATGTGCGTGGGTGTGTGTGTGTGTGTGTGTGTGTGTGTGTGTGTGTGTGTGTGTGTGTGTGTGTGTGTGTGCACGCGCGCGTGTGTATGTGCGTGGGTGGGTGTGGGTGTTGTGTGTGTGTGTCTGTGTGGTGTGTGTGTGTGTGTGTGTGTGTGCGTGTGTGTGCGTGTGTGGGTGGGTGGGTGTGGGTGTTGTGTGTGTATGTGTCTGTGTGTGTGTGTGTGTGTGTGTGTGTGTGTGTGTGTGTGTGTGTGTGTGTGTGTGTGTACTGGTTGTAATATTATGTAGATTTGAAGAAAGTAATGATGAGGAAGAGGATGGTGTTGAAGAGCAAGAATCAACTATCCCTCAACCAAATACAAAGAGCCAAGAACAGGTGTGTGCAGTAGGACCTCTACTAGTGTGTGTACAGTGGGACCTCTACTAGTGTGTGTATGTACAGTAGGACCTCTACTGGTGTGTGTGCAGTAGGACCTCTACTAGTGTGTGTACAGTGGGACCTCTACTAGTGTGTGTACAGTAGGACCTCTATTCGTGTGTGTACAGTAGGACCTCTACTAGTATGTGTACAGTGGGACCTCTACTAGTGTGTGTGCAGTAGGACCTCTACTAGTGTGTGTACAGTAGGACCTCTACTAGTGTGCGTACAGTAGGACCTCTGCTAGTGTGTGTACAGTAGGACCTCTACTAGTGTGTGTACAGTAGGACCTCTACTAGTGTGTGTACAGTAGGACCTCTACTGGTGTGTGTACAGTAGGACCTCTACTAGTGTGTGTACAGTGGGACCTCTACTAGTGTGTGTACAGTAGGACCTCTACTAGTGTGTGTACAGTAGGACCTCTACTAGTGTGTGTACAGTAGGACCTCTACTAGTGTGTGTACAGTAGGACCTCTACTAGTGTGTGTACAGTAGGACCTCTACTAGTGTGTGTACAGTAGGACCTCTACTAGTGTGTGTACAGTAGGACCTCTACTAGTATGTGTACAGCAGGACCTCTACTAGTGTGTGTACAGTAGGACCTCTACTAGTGTGTGTTAATCTAATATCTACTAACCACTCTACAGAGGAATGGAGATCACAGAAGGGGGCGTGGCAGAGGCAGAGGTGGTCCAGTTAGTCAAGACGAGTTGAAGCAACGAAACTGGAAAGAAAAGCACAAATCTTTCACCAGTAACCACAACAGAAAGTCACAAGCCCGCAAAAAACAGCAAAGAGGAATGTTTTGATTTAAATTGAATTGTAAAAATTCTCTAAATCATGTTTATATTTTCAGTAATTGAAATATTCCAATATTTTAGTATGTTTGCATGCATGTACACATTTTTGTTGTGTGTGTGTGTGTGTGTGTGTGTGTGTGTGTGTGTGTGTGTGTGTGTGTGTGTGTGTGTATGATGTGTGTGCATGTGTGTGTGATCTCTCTTTCCCTCTCCCTCCCTCCCTCCCTCTCTCTCTGTGTGTGTGTGATGTCTCTCTCCCTCCCTCCCTCTCTCAGTGTGTGTGTGTGTGTGGCCATGCATGGTGTGATATGTGATGTGTGTGTGTCATTGCTGTTGAGGTGTGATTTGTGCATCCACAGCATATGATAATCCCGATCAATCGCTGTCTGTCTGTACTGAGTTGTGGAGGATGACATATGACTGTCCAATAGTGTAACAGTATTAGTAGCTTCAATAGAATTATCAATTTAGCAAACACCTGCGAATTCTCTTTATCAAACCTTTCAAAACACATTGGAGGATACATGATTGATTGTTTACCGGCCATTCACATATAAAGCCTCATCCAGTCACGACGGTACAGTTAAGTTGTTGTACCGAGATTGTTAGGAGAACCTCCTTCACTGAGAGAACAGCTGCAGCCACTGATTTTCTAGTTGTGTGCGTGGAATACAAAGGTTTGCCCGTCCTGTTAACCTCCTCAGACTTTCAGTGTATGCCTGTAGTTCAAATCCAACAGACGGACAAAGAGGATTAACGTTTGACATTTTTTTAGATTTAAAGATTTCACCGGTGTACCACTTTAAGGAGCTCATTCCTGCTAACAAACTTGCCAGCAACATACTTGTTTTCCACACACCATGGTTGGGAGTATTGCCTTCTGCATCGTCCTGTTTGTGTTTCAGCTGTGGCATCGCCGGGTGGGTGTGCATGTCTGTGACAATGGAAGTGATCTTCATTTCCAGTTTTACCAATTGGGACGGGACACCAATGTAACAGCAAAGTACTTCACTGCTCACCCGACCTGGCTGACTCCTATGGAGGAACCTGGTGCCAAGATACTTCGATTTTATTTGAGCACGACAGTGAACGAACAGGAGTTTTATCTATCAGAAAGCAGCAGCAACAACAACAACAACAACATCAACAACAACATCAACAACAAAGATATAACTTTTACTAATTATACACGCTTCGCACTTCTCTTTGAAGCCGTAAACTATCGTACAGGTAACCAACCGCCTTCGAATGATGAAGTCGATATGGACGGACTCTTCTTCCTAAAGCATCATGGGAAAGAGGGGAAAACCTACTGGCTCCACACCTACACAGCCCACTCTTGTAATGCCAGCAGTGCTGGGTTGAGATTATTGGACAAAACTATCAAGCCGAAAGGCCACATCCTTGTGCTTGCTACGTTACATAAGCCAGAGAAGAACACCACGGTTAACTGACAGACTCATTCGCATAAACAAGTGCACATCCCTCACAACAGCAACTGACACACCCCTCGCATCGGCAACTGACACACCCTTCGCATCGGCAACTGACACACCCCTCACATTGGCAACTGACATGCCCTCTCATACCAACGACTAATTGACATTCTCGAATCATGTAAAATCACGCATATCTAACATGCTGACTACACACACATTTGCATCAACCTGTTATCAGGATCAATTTCTATTGAACTAACATCGGATCTTATACGTAAATCACATTTTTGTATATCCTTCCACACACAGTGTGCCATTTTATTATTACACATATAATAACCATGTATTTCTATAAATGTATACTCATACACTGTACATATAATGTGTATAATACGTAAATGTTGTTATTATTGGAGCGAGCTGCATAACGTTCACTACTGTGCACAATTTGACAAAGGTCGACCACTAAAGGTCAAAGACACCTATATATGGAGAGCTTTACAGGGACTTTCCACAGATACTGTGTACTTGGTCATTCCATAAATGCAGAAGATACCATTCTAGCTGGGAGGTCAGCCGCGAGTCCCAAAGCTCCCCCCTACGGTTCCTTGTAGAGAGAATTGTGACTGTCTGGGAGAAAAATTCCTAAAACACTTTTTTTTAGTGTCATGCATGGAAACGAACCCCAGTCTGAAGCCAAGAAACCGCATCTCCTGACCACCCGGCCATCGTGACCTGTCTGATTTTAGTATATTAAGTCATATATAGATATTTGACTATAGCGATTATGTCACAAGTAAAGTCATGTGACTAACACGCCAGGTTACATGACTTGTGACATTACCTCCTAGTCAACTATCAATGATTGAGCACCTCCGAATGTAGTTAAGGCAAAAGACCACCTATGGAAATGGGAATTATTTCATTTGTTAGGTCACGTCTCCAGTAAAGGTTGGTAAAAATGTCAGGTTGACACGCCCCCTCCTCCAAGAGCTATGTGGAAAAGTGTTTAGCGTTTACTCTCCAATATTCTCCCATATTGAAAAAAAAATATTAAGCACCTCCGAATGTAGCTGGGGATACGGGCCAACTATTGAGATGGGAATTGTTTCACAAGTTAGCTTACATCTCCAGCTAGGTTTGTCTGAAATATCAAGGTGATACACCACCTCCTCCATGAGCTATGCAAAAAGGTGCTTAGCGTTATCTCTCCTATACTATCCCATACATTGGAATATTATTAAGCACCTCCGAATGTAACAGGGGTTACGGGCCACCTATTGAGATGGGAATTGTTTCACAGATAAGCTTACATCCCCAGCTAGGTTTGTCTAAAATATCAAGTTGACACACCCCCTCCTCCATGAGCTATGCAAAAAGGTGCTTAGCGTTATCTCTCCTATACTATCCCATACATTGGAATAATATTAAGCACCTCCGAATGTAACTGGGGTTACGGGCCACCTATTGAGATGGGAATTGTTTCACAAGTTAGCTTACATCCCCAGCTAGGTCTGTTTGAAATATCACATTGACACTCCCCCTCCCCCATGAGCTATGCAAAAAGGTGCTTAGCGTTTTCTCTCCTATACCATTCCATACGTACATTGGAAAAATATTAAGCACCTCCGAATGTAGCTGGGGTTACGGGCCACCTATTGAGATGGGAATTGTTTCACAGATTAGCTTACATCCCCAGCTAGGTCTGTCTAAAATATCAAGCTGACACACCCCCTCCCCCATGAGCTATGCAAAAAGGTGCTTAGCATTTTCTCTCCTATACTCTCCCATACATTGGAAAAATATTAAGCACCTCCGAATATAGCTGGGGTTAAGGGCCAACTATTGAGATGGGAATTGTTTCACAAGTTAGCTTACATCTCCAGCTAGGTCTGTTTAAAATATCACATTGACACGCCCCCTCCCCCATGAACTATGCAAAAAGGTGCTTAGTGTTTTTCTCCTATACTCTCCCATACATTGAAAAAATATTAAGCACCTTCCAATGTAGCTGGGGTTACGAGCCACCTATTGAGATGGGAATTGTTTCAGAAGTTAGTTCACATCTCCAGCTAGGTCTGTCTAAAATATCAAGCTGACACACCCCCTCCCCCATGAGCTATGCAAAAAGGTGCTTAGCAGTTTCTCTCCTATACTCTCCCATACATTGATAAAATATTAAGCAGCTTCCAATGTAGCTGGGGTTACGAGCCACCTATTGAGATGGGAATTATTTCAGAAGTTAGTTCATGTCCCCAGCTAGGTCTGTCTATGAAATTAAGTTGACACGCCCCCTCGCCCATGAGCTATGCAAAAAGGTGCTTAGCGTTTTTCTCCTATACTCTCCCATACATTGAAAATATATTAAGCATTTTCTCTCCTATACGTAGGATCAATTAATGCTAAGTACGTTTTTGTGTAGCTCAGAAAGTGTGTGTCAATATGCTACTTAGCTAGCTACTGAACCTACCTGAGTGATCACCACAAGGCGTATTACACTTATATTGAAATGTACATACAAATGTATAATGCTATGTGCCATATGGACACCAGGCAGATTTTTCATTATCTACAAAACCTATCATTTTTGTTATCAAAAGGACCGTATTAGTTCCAGGAGTGTATCCGTGCATTCGTATTAGATCTATGATGCATTATGCGCACACAGGAGAGCTCGTGGTGACAAGCATAAAAATTGACATTTTTGTGCTTGTCACCACGAGGCCTATAGCACACTCAAGACGGTTTGTATGTATCCCAAATTGTGTTGGTGAGTTTCGCACGGACACTGGGCATCCCTTGGTGACCAGCAATGTGGTGTTAAATCACCTGAGTGATCACCACAAGGTGTATTACACTTATATTGAAATGTACATACAAATGTATAATGATATGTGTCATATGGACACCAGATAGAATTTTAATCATGAACAAAACCTATCATTTTTGTTATCAAAAGGACCGTATTAGTTCCAGGAGTGTGTCCGTGCATTCGTATTAGATCTATGATGCATTATTTGCACACAGGAGAGCTCGTGGTGACAAGCATAAAAATTGACATTTTTGTGCTTGTCACCACGAGGCCTATAGCACACTCAAGACGGTTTGTATGCATCCCAAAATGTGTTGGTGAGTTTGGCATGGACACTAGGCATCCCTTGGTGACCAGCAACGTGGTGTCAAATCACCTGAGTGATCACCACAAGGCGTATTACACTTATATTGAAATGTACATACAAATGTATAATGTTATGTGCCATATGGACACCTGAGAGAATTTTTTATCATCAATTAAACCTATCAATTTTGTTATCAAAAGGACCGTATTAGTTCCAGGAGTGTGTCCGTGCATTCGTATTAGATCTATGATGCATTATGTGCACACAGGAGAGCTTGTGGTGACAAGCATAAAAATTGACATTTTTGTGCTTGTCACCACGAGGCCTATAGCACACTCAAGACGGTTTGTATGCATCCCAAAATGTGTTGGTGAGTTTGGCATGGACACTAGGCATCCCTTGGTGACCAGCAACGTGGTGTCAAATCACGTGAGTGATCACCACAAGGCGTATTACACTTATATTGAAATGTACATACAAATGTATAATGTTATGTGCCATATGGACACCTGAGAGATTTTTTTATCATCAATTAAACCTATCATTTTTGTTATCAAAAGGACCGTATTAGTTCCAGGAGTGTGTCCGTGCATTCGTATTAGATCTATGATGCATTATGTGCACACAGGAGAGCTCGTGGTGACAAGCATAAAAATTGACATTTTTGTGCTTGTCACCACGAGGCCTATAGCACACTCAAGACGGTTTGTATGCATCCCAAATTGTGTTGGTGAGTTTCGCACGGACACTGGGCATCCCTTGGTGACCAGCAATGTGATGTCAAATCACCTGAGTGATCATCACAAGGCATATCACACTTATATTGGAATGTACATACAAATATAGTATTGAGACCAAACAGTGCATGTCTATCTCTAATCTTATTGCATCAGCTAAATGTAATTTTTATTAATAATTAACTTTGGTCTTGTCAGCTGGTTGGCGTAATATCCAGTGATGTACTTTTGACTTGTATTTTATTTTAAGAGTACGGTGCTAAGCACCTTTTTGCGTAGCTCATGGGAGAGGGACCCTAACTACAGAGGGGGCGTGTCAACAAGATATTTTATGAGAACCTAGCTGTTGGCGTATACTAGCTTATGAAACAATTTTCATCTCTGTATGTGGTCCCAAACCCCAACTACATCCGGAGGTGCTTATTATTATTCAATGTATGGGAAGGCATACTTACACTGAAAATATTTTAAGCACCTTCCAATGTCGCTGGGGTTATGAGCCACCTATTGAGATGGGAATTGTTTCAGAAGTTAGTTCACATCACCGACTAGTTTAGTCTAAAATATTAAGTTGACACGCCCCCTCCACCATGAGCTATGCAAAAAGGTGCTTAGCATTTTCTCTCCTATACTCTCCCATACATTGAAAAAATATTAAGCACCTTCTGATGTAGCTGGGGTTACGAGCCACCTATTGAGATAGGAATTGTTTCTGAAGTTAGTTCACATCCCCAGCTAGGTTTGTCTAAAATATTAAGTTGACACGCCCCCTCCACCATGAGCTATGCAAAAAGGTGCTTAGCGTTTTCTCTCCTATACTGTCCCATACATTGAAAATATATTAAGCACCTTCTGATTTAGCCGGGGTTACAAGCCACCTATTGAGATGGGAATTGTTTCAGAATTTAGCTCACATCCCCAGCTGGGTCTGTCTATAGTATTAAGTTGACACGCCCCCTCCCCCATGAGCTATGCAAAAATGTGCTTAGCCTTTGCTCTCCTATACTCTCCCATACATTGAAAATATTTTGAGCACCTTCAGATTTAGCTAGGGTTACGAGCCACCTATTGAGATGGGAATTGTTTCAGAAGTTAGCACATGTCCCCAGCAAGGTTTGTGCAAAATATCAAGTTGACACACCCCCTTCCCCATGAGCTATGCAAAAAGGTGCTTAGCGTTTTCTCTCCTATACTCTCCCATACATTAAAAAAATATTTAGCACCTTCCGATGTAGCTTTGGTTACGAGCCACCTATTGAGATGGGAATTGTTTCAGAAGTTAGCTCATATGC
>OZ026558.1:4948968-4951468 GCA_964020155.1 Chondrilla cf. caribensis | reverse complement strand
TGATTTCCACAGGGAACCAGGAATCAAGTTTGGCAATGTAATTTCCTGGAGAATTAACAGTAAAGTGAATATAAAAGTGATAATTCAGAACAAATGAACATTCACCTTACTTAGGACCAGAGACACATTATTTCAGTGGATATAGAAATCTATAGTAACTTTTAATATTATATTTGTGTATATTAAGTGCTCATAATATCGTGTGAAAACTAACAGAAGATTTATATTCAGTCGAATCCCGGCTTGGCACATTTTGGAGCAAGATTCACAATACCATCTTAAGGCTCAACTATTGGATATCACACTCAAATAAGATTGACTGCTTCACAGAATTGTTTTGACGTCCACTTCAACACTTGATAAGAACAGCATGGTGAGCATCATCACACTCTCCTTAGTCTTCACCACCTGGGTTGGAGTCCTGCTGGATCCAACGATACCGCATCCAAAACAAGAGAAATCGATGGAAGAGGACACGTGGACAGACCCATCGCAACAAGACATAAACTCCCTGTCAAGATTCACTGCTTCCAGTCACGTTGAAAACAGAACAGTGTTCTGGAGACTTCAGGTTCCACAAGATGAACTTAATGGGAAAGACAAGGATATTTTTCTGACTGTGAAGGGGTCCAATAATGTACTCACCGCAGTCTCAAACGCATCCAGAGGAGGACTGTTTGAGTTTAGAGAGCTGCCTTCAAGTTTTGAATCCCTGCTGCCCAATAATAGCTACAACACAAAGAATAACTTCTCTGTGACTGATTCTGGCCAAGGATCCATTTTGACTTACAAAACTGGGAGTGGGGAGGTTCTTCATGCCTTCTACCATGTGCAGACCTCCCACATTGTGTTCAGGGATGTCAGCGCGTATCCCAAGATACAGTACAACCGGAATGACCGCAAGGCAGAGCTGTGGCCCCTGAAAGCAGTCAGTTGTGCACATGCAATTATGGAGATCATGTAGCCTACACACGTCCCAAGACCCCACCCCAGCACCCATAGTATCTTGAACAATTCAATTCAGTACATACATTGAGTACTTAGTCTATAATGATTAGTTATATCAATATAATATATAATAATTATGGATATTATTATAATGTGTAGATATAAAAATAATGATAAGTAATGATATACCAACTATTAAATACATATTAATATAATAATTATTATACTTCAATATCCTCATGATACTATTATATCGTATTTACATCAGATTCTTTTCATCATTAACACATAAGACACTGGATCTGTATAGTAACAGTGATATATATATACTAATCTATTATCATTCACTTCCATACATTATGAATATGTTATGGAAGTGAACAATATTGGTATGCATCCTCCTTCCTGGCGGAAATGTGATTGAATAGTAATGACATGAAATCAGACTTTCTGTGCCCATTATGTGTGTTCAGAAGCCATTATATCACACATTATGATAAGAACACTTGTAGTAAATCCATTTACAAAGCTATGAATACAATTATACAGCCATGCAGCAACCTTGCGTTACAAGATGGAAACGTCACAATGAAATTATTACACACATTTAATTATTGCCACACAATCAATTATCAATGATCAAATAAATTAATTCAGTCAGAAAGGAAGTGTATAAAAAGCAATGAAAACACCCAAGAAGGAATAGGTTACCAAAGTGCCCATCCACAACAAGGGGCCATAGGTGTGCAATAAATGGAACAGGAAAGTCCCCAGTGCCAACGCAAATGCTAAATTCAAACGGAGGCTACTGATTGGTGAGAAATCCTTCCTAGGTACTAGGTCTTTGACTGAGCCTACAGCTTCCTTTCCATTAGCCAGAGTCTCTAATATCCTGTAGCACAGGAGGGAGAAGTTGGGAATGTGAAGAAATGTGAACATAATAAGAATGGGAATGTGAATAAAATGTAAAGAATGGGAATGTGGATAAAATGTAAAGAATGGGAATGTGAACAAATGTAAAGAATGGAAACATGAACAAAATGTAAAGAATAAAAATAAATGTGGATAAAGTGTGAAAAAAGGGAGAGTAAACATAATATAGAACACATCTCAAAGACTGAACGATAACTTCAGACTACAAATTCCTAGTCTAGCAGCTTCAAGTCTAAAGCTCACTGCATGACTGGAATATTGTGTTAAAGATTTGAGTGTGATACAGTGTGACTGTGTGGGCCCCCTCAAAGCAATATGACCATACTACATGCAGTGAGGACCTGGGGCACTCATACCTATCCTTTTCAGTGTATCTCTCATACAGCCATTTTTTAAGTTCTTCTGGTTCCTACAAGAGGAAAAATGGAAACAAATTGATATAATGAAAATTATGTAGACAATTACTGTTGTCAGTCATATAGAGTACATAAGCAATGTTTTGAGTGGACTCATTGACTTAGTGTTATATATATGCACACATACTGTACACAAAACACATTATCATACACACAGCACACACATCTGGTAGATCCATGATTTCTCTTCGATGGAGATGGAT
>OZ026558.1:4898968-4946468 GCA_964020155.1 Chondrilla cf. caribensis | reverse complement strand
CAACGTTCGTTCACGATGTGTAGGTGTTGTAGATGAGGAGACTCACCTCCGTACGCACCCACGTGTTGAAGAAGAAAGCAAATGCCCATCCCAGTATTGCATAAAGGTAATCTTCCGCAGTACGGACCATCCGCCCTCCGAAGGGCAAGCACAGTATCCAAACAAAGCTCCATCCAATCAACGTTGTCACAGAGAAGCTGATCAGGATGATAACGGGAGGAACGATCCACAGAATCTGCCAGGAAGTCAGTCTCATTTTCCTCTCCAAATGCACACTCGAATCCTTAGCGGGAAACAGTAGCCTATACGCGCGAATTAGGACAGTGGAGGAGGCGTTTATGTGCTCAATAAGCGCACCTACGCTTTTTTTCTCCCGAAAATGATTTTAACCGTGCTCCATACAGTGTTGGAGTGGCGGCATCTCCCCGCTGCTGTCGTTATCATCGGTTCCTCGCCTTTGTACACAGCCAGCTGGACGGTGTTGAAGGTCCTCACAGCTCCGTTTGGTCAAAAGTACTTCCACAAAGCAGAGGATTGCTTGTACTCTTGTTATCAATGGAGCGAGTCTTTCTTCTTCGAGAAGTATTCAGGAGTTGAAGTGAGTGAGACTTGAGCTCAGACACCACATGTCAGCTACCGACATTGATATTCTACTAGCCTGAGGTCTGAAATTATACTCCTCACATTTTTCAGAATTTTTTTCAAATCTGGAAAAAAAAACCTTCGGGAAATTTCAGCCCCGAGATTAATTTTTTGTAGAAATATGTCCCCGTGTTTCCATGCTGATATTACACACGCAGTTGGTGTATTTGTATAATGTTTTGTCTGTTCGATTGCTAGTTTGTTTTCTACGGGGATCCTCTCCCCGATAAGAACGAGAACGTCTTGTACCTGAGTAACCATCAATCGACAGGTGGGTGTGTCCATGTGGGCGTGACTGCATCAGCAGTATGTATGGTTAGTGGTATTGACAAAGCCACTTTGCAACACACACAGTACATACCGTGCAGACTTTTACTTATCAAAAAGATTGACTATTGTAAATATTCTAAGTGTGGAATCGTTGGGACATGTACATGTGTACTCATCAGAAATAGAGTTTAGGAAGTGGACATCACTGTACAGGGTCCTATGAGGACCATACTAGCATGACTAACATGGCAGTGTATATTAGCCTATGGAATGTGTGTAATTTGAGATAACTGCATACACACACACACCAAGGTCCACTGTACCTTCCACACATACCTGGATGTACTTTTCATGTGACTACAAGTAACTGTGACTACATGAGTGTGTATGGGACACACACACACACACACACACACACACACACACACACACACACACACACACACACACACATCAAGGTCTACTGTACCTTCTGGACATACATCCAAGCTGAGCATATTTCATTTGCGTGCACTCCACTGCATCGCTGCCGACTGTAGTGGATTGGGTGCTGGCGGAACACCTGGCCCTGAGAGCCGGAGCTGGAGGTACAGTGCGCTACATCCTCAAAGACGTGCTCAAGTACATTCCCCTCTATGGGTACTTCCTGTACAAGCATGGATGCGTGTACATCAGGCGTAGAGGGAGCGACCAGGAACAGATAGAGAAACAGCTCAAACGTCTTGTTGAGCAGAATCGACCTGTGGGTACTCAACTGTGTGTGTGTGTGTGTGTGTGTGTGTGTGTGTGTGTGTGTGTGTGTGTGTGTGTGTGTGTGTGTGTGTTGTGTGTGTGTGTGTGTGTGTGTGTGTGTGTGTGTGTGTGTGTGTGTGTGTGTGTGTGTGTGCGCGCGTATTTGAATGGTTTAATATACATACAAATAACAGTATACAGTGTATAGTATAACATTACAACACAGTATAACACAGTATAACATAGTATAACATAGTATAATGTATCTTCGTGTGATAGACTAACATGAAATGACATTCCCTTCCACCGCGGTAGATTTGGCTGTGCCTATTTGCTGAAGGGACAAGATACACTCCCAGTAAAGCCCACCAAAGTAGAATGTTTGCAGCTTCGAGGACGCTACCTCAATACCAGCATGTCTTGCTACCAAAGACCAGAGGATTTGAAGTACGTATGTGATGGTTGATAGCGAAAAAATATGAGACCCAGGCCATTGTTCGTTCATGAATTAAGCCCGCTCTGTACCCTCAACAGGTCTCACTAGATGCTCTGTCAGACTACCTCAATGCTGTCTATGATATTACCATTCTCTATGAAGGATCAGGACAGGAAGGATGCATGCAAACACCTCCACACTTGTTTAGTGAGTGGTGTCTCTGTGTGTGTGTGTGTGTGTGTGTGTGTGTGTGTGTGTGTGTGTGTGTGTGTGTGTGTGTGCGTGTGCGCACGTGTGTATGTATGTATGTGTGTGTGTGTGTTTATCTGTGTTTGTGCGTGGGTGTGGGTGTGTGTGTGTTTGTGTGTGTGGGGGTGGGTGAAAGAATGGAACGTTTAACTAATTCTCTTTCTCAGATTTCTTCAGTGGTAGGTGGAAGAAGGTGCACATTCATGTTCACAGAACTGAAATCTCCGATATTCCAAAGACTTCTTCCGGGAGAAAGCAGTGGCTGTACGATCGATTCCAAGAGAAAGATTCGTAAGTCTGCGAGCAATATTTCACTCACGGCACCCACCCTTCTGGCACCCTTCCTCTTAGCACCCTCCCTCTTCACACCCCCCTTGGGTCCCCCTGTGGTTCATGCAGGATTTGTTTAATCATTTTACAACTAATGTTCTCTATGCAGATGGCTGGACAACTTAAAGAAGGGTTCCACAAGTGTGCACACTCCCAGAGAAATCCCACTACCCCTGATGCACAACGGAGCTATGGCACTAATGGCCTCGTGTGGCGTTTTGCTTCTCTGGTGGAAATGGCCAAGGAGGCTACTGCTAGCATCTGCCAGCTTCTATGCTGTTTATGGAGTACTTGCTGGGATGCTTGGCCTTTGATTGGTGGAACACATGTTTCCTTGTCAATGTGTATTTCCTCGTCATCACACATCACGCATGTATTTCAATTTTGAAACCATAGCGATCATGCCATCTCAACCTGTACACATACAAACAGCACGTACAACTCCAAGAGATACTGTTATCATTTCGAACACATTTTCTCTTGAAATTATTGATGCTTTACATTATGTTCATTATCTGTCCACTATAGAGAGGTTGTCTACTCTTCAGAGGTAAAAAAAGTGTATTAGCATTATTAGAAGTCTATTTTTGGTCCCACAGAGTGTCCTTTGTGGAGAGGTTTTTTCTATGGTGTCCTTTAACAGAGGTTCCACTGCAGTTCTTGTTATCGGATGTTCATATTGGGATTTTATTACTATGTGTACACTACTACAGCAAACCGAGAATGCTCAAAATTGTTTCTTGTCCAACAGTGATCTCCCTCAAGGGTTGCCGGGTGTTTGTATGGACACATTTCTACTGTATGACATCACAGTACAGCTAGAGGTCAGAGTGCAGACCTATTTGTACTGGAGACAAATTCAGTCTGGAAGCACTTCATTCTCCCATTCACTGCTTCCTGCCAAATGATGACATTATAGATTGTTTCATAAAATTCATATCAGATTAGCTAAATTAATACATTATAACATAAAGGTGGTGAATTTAAAGAGAATAATTTTGTTCCACAATTTCGACTTTTGACAATGACATATACATACCTGTAATATGTATATATTATATATTATATATATCAATATTGATGGTCATTGTTATTTATTATAAACATCATTGTTAATTATCAATTTATCTTGTACAAACAACTTATGTATGTATGTGTGTATTGTAAATTATATAACTGTCAATTATATTTTTTCTTTCAATATCAATATCAATATCAGCAATCTATAGCTAGCTATATCTATCTATAGCAGTAACGTAAGTAGCATAACAATAATAATAATAATAATAGTAATAATAAATATAATGTTCAATGATTGGTATTAATCCAGTTATCCCACTTTTACAGTGAATACTCCACTGCAATTCGTTTTCAAAGAATATGGTGGATTAACTAGTTTGACGGATTAACAGGATATTCATTGGTACTTGTATATTATAATTATTGGTACTGGGAAACTGTGGTGGATTAAAAGGTTTAATTTGGCAGATTAATGAGAATTCACTGTACACACACAGTGTAGAGTATTGGTCAATAATTGGCATTGATCCAGTTATATGGTGTTTATCCTGGTGACATGTGACTAGGGCATAATACAGTAATGATTTTTTTTCACCGTTAAATCTTCGTTATTACTTTTCCTCACTCTGGATTCCTTCACTCACTAATGATATGGCTCCTTCCCCATTATAGTAAACAACAGCTATAACAATAATGAATGAGAAATGAGAGTTGTTGAGTGTAATCACCACTAATAATTCAATAAAACACAGGACGTTTCAATCTGTAGTTCTTCTTCAGCTGTATAAGATATATACAGCTCATATACAACTGAAGAAGATCTACGGATCGAAATATCCTGTGTTTTATTGAATTATTGGCTGTGATTTCGCTCAACAACTCTTGTTTCTCACGGATACTCACACAGCAACGAATCCTTATCATAGCAATAATGAACTCATCATAATAATAGTGTGATGCCAAACATGGTATACACATGCCTTGTCAGAGATGTTATTTGGCCTAAACACAATAACATGTCAAATGTGACAACCTCCTCCACTGTCCTTTCATGAATCTGTGACCTCATCGCCATGGTAACGGGCTAATTGGTAGTGTTTACCATAATTTAATAGGTTTTGATAATGTGATATTCAATAACACAGCACATGAATCCATTTCCATTTTGTTGTCATGGCAATGGGCAAAATATTAAATATTTGTGGTTTTGGACACCCACAGGGAAAGTTTGTAGTCAGCAGTTCTTCCTCCATTTAAAAATCAACTCTTCATGCAGGCAGTCGTAAACAATGAATAATTTAACAGTAATATGTTATTATTTATTTTTGTGTTTTACATTAATTTTAACGATATAGTCATTTCATAATATTGATGAGAAATTGCATAATAATAACCTGCTGTTGCATAATGGCATGCAGAAAGGAATTACAATCCATCAATAAAAATACATAGCAACGTATCTAAACGTTACAATGATAGTGGATTATTGCACAATGGTAATGAAGAATTGCATAACAGCAAACAATGAATACGCAACACTCAGGCCTCTACATGAGGAGAAATTAATTGCCAAAAAAGCTTGTTGAAACAAGACAATACATGTGTGAACACAACAAAGAGACAGGGAACATTGTAAGACACACCAAAACATACATACATACATACAGAGAAAAATAAACAGACAAGTCTACTTCATAGCGGCAGCCAAACGAGGCACCATCAGCATGCCATTAGACTTGCTCGGCAGAAACAAATGATGAGTTTTTCTCGAGTAACTTGTCCCATGTTCACGGGAATATCGGACAAGCAGTTCGTTCTCCAGCCTGTCTGATTTGGCTTTCATTTCCCTCAATTCACGTAAAAGTGCCTCCTTCTCGCCTGTATAAGAGGAGATCTTTTGTTTCAAGTCATCTACTTCAACTTCGAGATCTCCCATTTCGTCCCTTTTTCTCTTTCGAGCAATTTTAGCTGCCTTCTTGTTTTTCCCCTTCCTTCTCCATTCTTTCATGTAGGCCACTCCACTGTCATTGAGGGCTGACTTCTGGAGAAGCAGATTGAAATCGTCAATGGGCATATCAATGAGCTTGTCTCGATCCAGCGATACACCCAAGAAAGCATCTCTCGGCACTTTAATCTTCACAGCATTGGCGATGTTAATAGTGCGTGTCCCATCTTGATTCATCAGCACTGCAAATCCATCTGGTCCAGTTTCACGAGGACTGCCTTGTGAGAAATATCTGTCTGGTTCTCCGAGACTGGATGTTGGCGATTCGGACTTAACTCTCTGCGGTCCAGTAACGGGTGGGACTACCGACATTGTATACTTGGGTTGCTTAGTGGGAGGAGGTCCGGGGAGAAACTGATCCAGTTCACTGAGGGAGAAGGTATCCTCCGGGTCCTCCCCATCACCAAGATGACTAGATATCGGAGAACTGCCATCCGCGGAAGACACAATACTTTCAGCTCCTCGGGTTGTATCCTCAAGGGGTGTTGAACTGTATTCTTTGGCTGCTAAGTTTGTGAAGCGATCTTCTCCAAACTCAAACTCTGCGGGGATAATGTTGGCTTCTATCGGTGGGACAAGTGGTGGGAAATCTGTCATCGTGTTCGACAGAGGTTCCAGCCAAGGGTCATCATTAGTGCCGGAATTGAGGAAAGACTCTAAAATTCTACTTGGGTCATCCTCAATGCTACCTACTTCGTCACTGCTATTGAAATGGGAGGAAGGGTCTTTGTTGGAGTAGGAGTCGATTGTGTTTGAGGTAGGAAAAGCTGTGTTGTTCCCCTCATTAAAGAACGCATCTCCGAAGAACCTCGAACTGGAGGAAGACGGTCCAGGTGTATCAGGTTCTTTACCCACGTTCGTAGCCCACATGGGTCCCGGCTGATCTTGCGACCAGGCGCTTGTTTTGGACGCTACAGCGACACCGCCATATTCGCGGTGGCGGTAAAGTTGCGGTGAACCAAGGTCTTCCAAATCGTATTCGTCCGTCAACTCGTATCGCCTCGTTGGGGTGGGCTGGACGTTCCTTTGAACGACTGTGATAGGAAACAGCGTCACTTCTTGGTTCCTCACTTGACACAAACCATAGTTCATAGACGATTCTTCTAGAAAATTCTGAAGCAAGGGGCTTTTAGGGATCTAAGAGAAGAAATCAAAGATTGACTCGAATGTAGTACATAACAGGATGGATGAGTTTGAAATGTTGTGTTTTCGGGTCGGTCATTAAAAATGCCGGGATAACAGTACGAATTAAGTCAACTATTAAAGGTTACAAGCGGTCGAGGTGACCTTGATTTGGGACCTAATTTCCACATGACATTTATCTGGCCGATCCGTGGGTACACACATCTTCTGTTTCAGATGGAAAACCGTCCAGAAGCATATGTACAGTCAATTCCAAAGCTTAGTCAAAAAAACGGACGACAACACACCAAAAGGCGGGATTTTTCTCCACGGAGAAACTCACTTCAGACAAAATTAACGTATTCTTTATCGTTTGGGTAGGTTCGCGATTGTCCTCTTCTGGAAAACCCATCGCGTTTGCTCAGGTAGAGATGATAATATCTATATATCCGCACACAAACACACCGTGCTCGATCAACTGCTATCGCTCGGAACTAGGGAAACCACTACACGTGTGCAGTTATGACTGCCGTCGGGACGCGCTAGAACGTTCTGTTACTATTTCTGGCATATTACGTCATGATTATTTTGCATCAGTTTCCGGATTGTGACGTCTTCCATCAAGCCCATGACGTCAGCAGTCAAACCCCTGAACACGATGCACGTGGTCAGCCACTGTTATTGCGCAATTTATTAGCCTAACCGAAAAAATGGAGTCCATTGTGTTGGTAGGGAATGGATGATTTTCAATCTAGTACTATTCGATCATTTATACCTTTGTCTTTGCTTATCACAGGAACCATCCATGACGACGATTAAGGCGATATCAATCCTTGACAATGATGGAAAGAGAGTTTTTAGCAAGGTAAGCCTTAGGGAGTTCATCCAAACTCGTTCATCACCATTTATTATTATTATATCTTGTGGATGTGGGTTTTCACTTGTTCCTAGGGTACCTATAGTACAATCCTGGATGTGGTGACAGTGGTGTCCGCTGCATTTGTTATCTTGTACACACACACAAACAGACACTCTAATATTTCCTTTATTCCAAGTTTGAGGACTAGTGATTCGTATTGTTTGGACACTGGGTGCAGTGTTATTCCCTGTCAGATAGACCATAGTTGTTGTGATAAGGGTCAAACGAGGTGCTGAGTCAGGCAGATCACATGCAACCCCCTCTCTCTGTGTGTCGTGTTATGTGTGCGTAGAGAGCTAGTATGTGCTACAGGTGTTCTCATATCCCATAATGCCCTGAAGGCAGTTTCGAAGCATTCAATATCACTAAGGTATTTCATTATGTACACCTGTGAAAGGTTTCAGGCTAGGTTTCAGTTTCGAATTTGATTTGGGGTCACGATTCGGTTTTAGTTTCGATTTTCAAATTTACATGAAAAAATGCTTACACATGCATTGCTCCCTCCTTTGCAGTACTATGATGCAACCTTTCCAAGTTTCAAAGAACAACGAGATTTCGAAGAGTCCTTGTTCAAGAAGACAAAAGATGCCAATTGTGTGTGTGTGTGTGTGTGTGTGTGTGTGTGTGTGTGTCCCCCATATACACTCATGTAGTCACAGTTAATTGTAGTCACATGAAAAGTACTTCCAGGTATGTCTGGAAGGTACAGTGGACCTTGGTGTGTGTGTGTGTGCAGTTATCTCAAATTACACACATTCCATTGGCTAATATACACTGCCATGTTAGTCATGCTAGTATGGTCCTCATAGGACCCTGTACACTGTACCCAATACAGTGGAACCTCTCTATTACAAACCTCTGAATTGCAGAAACCTCTATAGTAAGGACACCATTCTGTGTCCCAGTGTAGTACTGTATTAAGTGACCTCTGAATTGAGGACACCTCTATAATAAGGACTAAAATCAAGGTCCCAAAGTGTCCTTAATAGAGAGGTCCCACTGTCCTGTCCTGTTTAGAATACTGCCATAGCTGATCTCTAGATCTGATAAGTACTGTAATGTCACTGATAATTAGTGATCAATCCCGATGCTATGAATATTTTTACTTTAATTGTATTCATTGGTTGAGGTTTCATGGGCACTAATAAATGAACCTTCTCCCGCAAACTGCGGTGGGTACAAGGGAGCTGGGTTTACACAGTCCAGACTGGTGACCTGAGTTCCTTCATCCTGGAGGTTTGATGATGTCATGCGTGGTGTGACCGTGGGGAGGATGAACACCTGTTTCCCCACCACACGCCACACGCTACATCACACACAGGATCTGCAGATCATTTGATTTTAATGAAATGTTTATTTTATCACTTGAAAACAAGGTAGACTATTAATTTTAGTTAACCTCAGTGCAATCAGATCACCTCAAGATTGATATCATGGTGTTTATTAAATGTCCTAACCTCGTGTATACCTGATATTTCCGGACTTAACCAAGGAGGGGATCACAAACTGTGTTAGACTTCTCTTTTCCCTTTAAGTGCTTCAGACAGCCATCTAAGTTACACATGAGGGAAGATGTTTTTGGACTATGTACATATCCTGCCAACAGCATGTGCTAAACAGGCAAAGGGTTGGGGGGAGGGAGGCGAACATTGCCCTGACAATGTCTTGTGCAATACAAACTAAACCTTGTGCAATACAGACCCACCTTGTGCAATACTAACCGAACCTTGTGCAATACAAACCCACTCAATATAAATGCCAATGGGGCTTTGAATGTATTTCTCATACTAGCAGAATTTCATCTTGGCAGACTCAACTCCTGGTTCCATGATTGGTGCTGGAGGGTACTGGAACTATGCAAAGTTTTGTGTTAACAGTTTTGTGTTGAGTAGGTCCTACTATTATCAAGTGTGATCACCCAGTCATACTCATCCATGTCCTCTCCAGTGCTGTATTTCAGTGATCCCGGAGGTCTGATTTGTCTGTATTCCACTGTATGTAGACCTGCAACCAACTACACTAGTATCCCTTGAGTATTTGATGCTTTTATAAATTCTTTCTCCTTCGTTTGATACGTTGTGTGCTAGCATGGTGTACTATGCTATAGAAATGTTGTGCTGTTGTTATTGTTGTTGTTGTTGTTGTTTACTTTATGTTGTTTATTGCTCTGTCACATACACACAGGTGAAATTGTAATGTTGGAGGGAATAACTTGTGTGTACAGAAGTAACGTGGACCTTTTCTTCTACGTCATGGGCTCACAATCTGAGAATGAGGTGTGGGCATGTACTTGTGTGTGTGTGTGTGTGTGTGTGTGTGTGTGTGTGTGCATCTGAGTGTGTGTGTGTGTGTGTGTGTGTGTGTGTGTGTGTGTGTGTGTGTGTGTGTGTGTGTGTGCTTTCATGCATGTAGTTGTGTGTGTATGCTGCAGTGTATATGCATATCAAGTATGATAAGTTCTCTATTGTCTTCTTGTAGATAATGCTGTTTTCAGTATTGAGTGGTCTATTTGACGCTTTCAGTTTGTTGTTGAAGTACGTGAGTGTGGTGTTCACAATCTGATAATGGAGCATCATTGTATTTGTAATGTGATTGACTCTAACCAAATTTCATTTTATGTACACACACACACACACACACACACACACACAGGCGACACGTAGAGAAAAGACAACTGTATGACAAAATGGATGCTGCTATGCTAATTGTAGATGAAATAGTGGATGGTGGGTGAGTCATTCCAATCTACACTTTCCCGTAACCTTCCCAGTAAAAAGGTATTGTGCTGTCCTCCCACTTGTTGTGAGAGTAAAAGGTTTTGCAAATCGTTTGAATGTGGAATTTTTTCTGCTTGAGTGTTCCGTTTTCCTGAAACTTATGTTCTGCTGTATCCCAACCCCTTGTAGTGTCATCCTGGAGGTAGACCCTCACATCATCATACAGAGAGCAGCTGTCAAGGGAGATGATGGCACCTTCTCGGAAAATACAGTGGCCAATGTGAGACACTTGTTGACATTTGACAATGAGAATCCACTCAACAAGCTAGTCTACTCTTCACTGATTTTGGGGTAGACTGTACCCATTTCACTGGTTTTAACTGGCTACACCGTATGCACTTATGGTAGAAAAAATATGCAAGGTGAAATTTCGTTATTTCTTTCTTACTTTCGCAGGCGATTGAAAAAGCGAAAGATTTCAAGTGGACGTCCATTTTTGGAGGTGGAAGATAGGAACACGTACAGAGGTTGCGTAACTGATTATAATGACATTCATTGATTGAAAACGCGTGACCACTCGTTCATTGTCTGCTAACCGCTTTAAAATGGCCGCCAGAAGGAAAGCGCACGGAAATCCTGATCAGAAGATCTACGAGTCGCCAGACCTTATAGCCGAATTCGAACCTGTCCGTCAGTGGCTGAATAAGAATTGCAAAAAGGTAATGGGATCATTTCGATACGCACACACACACACACAAGCTGTACTATGTTGTTTCTGTTTTCGTCTCGGCGCAGTACATCCAAGCTGATCCTCCGAGCAACAAATCTCTAGCCCAGCTGACGTTTGCTATGATGAACTTTCAAGAGGTAAGGAGGCGTGTCGCCATCTCATTCGTGTGTGAGTTCTACCCTTAGCTACCACATTGCTACCTCTGAACCACAATACTGCCAAAATCATCACTACCCCTTTACTACAAGTGCTACACTGATACAGTACATTATGAGTTATTATTTGCGGGATGCACTGTTTTACTGGGACCCCTGTCCATGTGATAATTCTCCGTTGTCATCTCATATCTTGGACAACCTTCAGGATGCGTTTGGTAAGAACAGCTCGAATGCCCTCATGACCAAGCTTCCCATGAGTTTGTTCACCAACTACCAACCTGGAGGTTCCCTTTGTCACATCCTGTCCACTGCTCATCGCATCAAAACAGAGCAAACCTGGCGAAGGTTAGCCTGGAATTGTTAACAGCTCCACCCAGTACATGTACATCACAACTCCACCCAGTACATGTACACCACAGCTCCACCCAGTACATGTACATTATAGCTCCACCCAGTACATGTACATCACAGCTCCACCCAGTACATGTACATCACAACTCCACCCAGTACATGTACATCACAGCTCCACCCAGTACATGTACACCGCAGTTCCACCCAGTACATGTACATCACAGCTCCACCCAGTACATGTACACCGCAGCTCCACCCAGTACATCACAGCTCCACCCAGTACATGTGCATCATAGCTCCACCCAGTACATGTACATCACAGCTCCACCCAGTACATGTACATCACAGCGCCACCCAGTACATGTACATTATAGCTCCACCAAGTACATGTACATCATAGCTCCACCCAGTACATGTACATCACAGCTCCACCCAGTACATGTACATCACGCTCCACCCAGTACATATACATCACAGCTCCACCCAGTACATGTACATCACAGCTCCGCCCAGTACATCACAGCTCCGCCCAGCACACAACAGCTCCACCCAGTACAGTCAATCGTCTCACTTTGTGTACATTTTGTTTTTCTTTCAGGTTCGATTTCCTGAGTCCTTCTCGAATGGACCGCAATGTCGAGCTCTTCATGTCCATCATGAAGGACCTGCAGCTGGCCAAGATATGGGAGCCACCTACTGTGTATTTGGATGGGAGTCTTGGGAGTGGGCGTGTCTCACACCTTGCAGAGATCATAAGACGGCATAATGTGAGTGTGTTTGTTTACTTTTATGGAAGTATCACTGTTTGTTTACTCACTAAAATATCCACGGTTGTTTTTCTATGATACTTTCAGTGTTTGTTTATTGATGAAATATCCACTGGTTTGTTTGTTCACACTCATGAAAATATATGTATTTGTGTGTAGAGGATGGTTCGATATTGGTGAGATAGTCCAGTAATGGTGACTTAGGACAGGTGGTCTTTATACAGAGGTGCTTTAATGTAGTTGAGATTATGTATTGGATAGTTCAATAGTGGTCACTTAAGACAGGTGGTCTTTGTGTAGAGGTGGTCTCTTAGGACAGGTGGTCTCTTAGGACAGGTGGTCTTTGTGTAGAGGTGGTCTCTTAGGACAGGTGGTCTCTTAGGACAGGTGGTCTCTTAGGACAGGTGGTCTTTGTGTAGAGGTGGTCTCTTAGGACAGGTGGTCTTTGTGTAGAGGTGGTCTCTTAGGACAGGTGGTCTCTTAGGACAGGTGGTCTTTGTGTTGAGGTGGTCTCCTAGGACAGGTGGTGTTTGTGTAGTGGTGGTCTCTTAGGACAGGTGGTCTTTGTGTAGAGGTAGTCTCTTAGGACAAGTGGTCTTTGTGTAGTGGTGGTCTCTTAGGACAGGTAGTCTTTGTGTAGAGGTGGTCTCTTAGGACAGGTGGTCTTTGTGTAGAGGTGGTCTCTTAGGACAGGTGGTCTTTGTGTAGAGGTGGTCTCTTAGGACAGGTGGTCTTTGTGTAGAGGTGGTCTCCTAGGACAGGTGGTCTCTTAGGACAGGTGGTCTTTGTGTAGAGGTGATCTCTTAGGACAGGTAGACTTTGTGTAGAGGTAGCTTTCACAGCAGGTTACACTGTATTCATATCCGGGTGCTGTCTCTCAACGCAGGGATGTGTTACTGAGGTGAAGGAGGAAGCTACACACATCATTTATCCTGGACCTCCGTCAACACCCGTGAAAGGTAAGATGGTGTGTGTGTGTGTGTGTGTGTGTGCGTGTGCATGTTTGCATTCAGTTAAAAATGGTTACTTGTGCACCATTACGACAGCATACGTACCTACCCCTTCCCCCCACTGCTCACAGGGGATTACTTCACTGTGGTGGAAACCCACAATAAATACCACCACCTCCACTGGTGGAACACACCTGATAGTTACGACACCTTTGTGGGGATGTCGGAAATCCCCCGAGCACAAGTTGCCACACCTCCAACCACACCTCCTTACCTTGTAAGCGACCAATGGGTGATCCAATTGGACGTCTACCACGAGTGGATGAACGAAATGGACTATGAGGTTGTTACAGCTGAAGGGAAAATGACACCAACAGCTGCACACCTTGGTGGGTGAATGCACACATACACTGTACACACATGTTGTGGTCATATGTTGACAAGTATGTGTTAGTGTGTTTGTTCATCCAGTTGGATCGTACTTGCATGCTAGTTTGTGTTTGATCAAATACAAGCCCCATCCTGCTGGGACATTGTGTGCAGTTTGCTCTGAGGAAGCCATCTTGTTACCATAGAAACACAAAAAGATGGATGCATGTATTTCGTGAGCCCATGTGGTGACTCAGTATTTCAGCGATTCCTGATGATATTCACACTGCATTGTTTAATTTCGATTGGGATGTATCGGTTTAATGCCCCCTTGTGAGCATGTCTATCACACTTGATTGTTTTGTGGATTTCAGGTAATTCTCCATATACCTGGATCAAGGTGGACACTCCTGGATCACTACCAATGGTTAGTACACACTCCTGGTTAGTACACACTCCTGGTTAGTACACACTCCTGGTTAGCACACACTCCTGGTTAGCACACACTCCTGGTTGGTACACGCTCCTGGTTAGTGCATACTCCTGGTTAGTACACACTCCTGGTTAGTACACACTCCTGATTAGTACACACTCCTGGTTAGTATACACTCCTGGTTAGTACACACTCCTGGTTAGTACACACTCCTAGTTAGTACACATTCCTTGTCAACACACTCCTGGTCAGTACACACTCCTCGTTAGTACACACCCCTGGTTAGTACACACTCCTGGTTAGTACACACTCCTGGTTAGTACACACTCCTGGTTAGTACACACTCCTCATTAGTACACACTCCTGGCTAGTACACACTCCTCGTTAGTACACACTCCTGGCTAGTACACACTCCTCGTTAGTACACACTCCTGGTTAGTACACACTCCTAGCTAGTACACACTCCTGGATAGTACACACTCCTGGTTAGTACACACTCCTAGCTAGTACACTCCTGGCTAGTACACACTCCTCGTTAGTACACACTCCTGGTTAGTACACACTCCTGGTTAGTACACACTCCTAGCTAGTACACACTCCTGGTTAGTACACACTCCTAGCTAGTACACACTCCTGGATAGTACACACTCCTGGTTAGTAATACACACTCCTGGTTAGTACACACTCCTGGTTAGTACACACTCCTAGCTAGTACACACTCCTGGATAGTACACACTCCTGGTTAGCACACACTCCTGGATAGTACACACTCCTAGCTAGTACACACTCCTGGATAGTACACACTCCTGGATAGTACACACTCCTAGCTAGTACACACTCCTGGTTAGTACACACTCCTGGCTAGTACACACTCCTGGTCAACACACTCCTGGTTAGTACACACTCCTGGCTAGTACACACTCCTGGTCAACACACTCCTGGTTAGTACACACTCCTAGCTAGTACACACTCCTGGATAGTACACACTCCTGGATAGTACACACTCCTAGCTAGTACACACTCCTGGTTAGTACACACTCCTGGCTAGTACACACTCCTGGTCAACACACTCCTAGCTAGTACACACTCCTGGTTAGTACACACTCCTAGCTAGTACACACTCCTGGTTAGTACACACTCCTAGCTAGTACACACTCCTGGTTAGTACACACTCCTAGCTAGTACACACTCCTAGCTAGTACACACTCCTGGTTAGTACACACTCCTGGTTAGTACACACTCCTGGCTAGTACACACTCCTAGCTAGTACACACTCCTGGTTAGTACACACTCCTAGCTAGTACACACTCCTGGTTAGTACACACTCCTGGCTAGTACACACTCCTAGCTAGTACACACTCCTGGTTAGCACACACTCCTGGTTAGGACACACTCCTGGTTAGTACACACTCCTGGTTGGTACACACTCCTGGTTAGTACACACTCCTGGTTAGTACACACTCCTGGTTAGTAAAAACTCCTGGTTAGTACACACTCCTGGTTAGTACACACTCCTAGCTAGTACACACTCCTGGTTAGTACACACTCCTAGCTAGTACACACTCCTGGTTGGTACACACTCCTGGTTAGTACACACTCCTGGTTAGCACACACTCCTGGTTAGCACACACTCCTGGTTGGTACACACTCCTGGTTGGTACACACTCCTGGTTAGTACACACTCCTGTTTTGTACACACTCCTGGCTAGTACACACTCCTGGTCAACACACTCCTGGTTAGTACACACTCGTGGTTAGTACACACTCCTGGCTAGTACACACTCCTGGTTAGTACACACTCCTGGCTAGTACACACTCCTGGTCAACACACTCCTGGCTAGTACACACTCCTGGCTAGTACACACTCCTGGTTAGTACACACTCCTGGCTAGTACACACTCCTGGTTAGTACACACTCCTGGTTAGTGCACACTCCTAGCTAGTACACACTCCTGGTCAACACACTCCTGGTCAACACACTCCTGGTTAGTACACACTCCTGGTTAGTACACACTCCTGGTTAGTACACACTCCTAGCTAGTACACACTCCTGGTTGGTACACACTCCTGGTTAGTACACACTCCTGGTTAGCACACACTCCTGGTTAGCACACACTCCTGGTTGGTACACACTCCTGGTTAGTACACACTCCTGTTTTGTACACACTCCTGGCTAGTACACACTCCTGGTCAACACACTCCTGGTTAGTACACACTCGTGGTTAGTACACACTCCTGGCTAGTACACACTCCTGGTTAGTACACACTCCTGGCTAGTACACACTCCTGGTCAACACACTCCTGGCTAGTACACACTCCTGGCTAGTACACACTCCTGGTTAGTACACACTCCTGGCTAGTACACACTCCTGGTTAGTACACACTCCTGGTTAGTGCACACTCCTAGCTAGTACACACTCCTGGTCAACACACTCCTGGTTAGTACACACTCCTGGTTAGTACACACTCCTAGCTAGTACACACTCCTGGTCAACACACTCCTGGTTAGTACACACTCCTAGCTAGTACACACTCCTGGTCAACACACTCCTGGTTAGTACACACTCCTGGTTAGTACACACTCCTGGTTAGTACACACTCCTGGTCAACACACTCCTGGTTAGTACACACTCCTGGTTAGTACACACTCCTGGTTAGTACACACTTCTGGTCAACACACTCCTGGTTGGTACACACTCCTTGTTGTGTACTAATGAGTGTGCTGTGTATTTAAAGGACCAAGGAGACTCACAGGCTCGTAAGAGCAGTGGAAGGAGCAAGAGAAGACAAAGCTCCTCGCCCACCATCGAAAAGAAGCGGAAGAGATCAGGTGCATCCTCCGGAAGCAGCAGACAGAAGAAGGCTTCAAAGGATGAGGAACTGGAAGAGTGAGCAGAAGGAATGATGGTCACACTGACCCTCACATTGAATGAACTATAATCCACCCACATGTTGAGATCTCCCCATCATTGTAGACTGTACTGAGTGAACCTCTATAATCTACCCACATGTTGAGATCTCCCCATCATTGTAGACTGTACTGAGTGAACCTCTATAATCTACCCACATGTTGAGATCTTCCCATCATTGTAGACTGTACTGAGTGAACCTCTATAATCTACCCACATATTGAGATCTCCTCATCACTGTAGACTGTACTGAGTGAACCTCTATAATCTACCCACATGTTGAGATCTCCTCATCACTGTAGACTGTACTGAGTGAACCTCTATAATCTACCCACATGTTGAGATCTCCCCATCATTGTAGACTGTACTGAGTGAACCTCTATAATCTACCCACATGTTGATATTTCCCCATCATTGTAGACTGTACTGAGTGAACCTCTATAATCTACCCACATGTTGAGATCTCCCCATCATTGTAGACTGTACTGAGTGAACCTCTATAATCTACCCACATGTTGAGATCTCCCCATCATTGTAGACTGTACTGAGTGAACCTCTATAATCTACCCACATGTTGAGATCTCCCCATCATTGTAGACTGTACTGAGTGAACCTCTATAATCTACCCACATGTTGAGATCTCCCCATCATTGTAGACTGTACTGAGTGAACCTCTATAATCTACCCACATGTTGAGATCTCCCCATCATTGTAGACTGTACTGAGTGAACCTCTATAATCTACCCACATGTTGAGATCTCCCATCATTGTAGACTGTACTGAGTGAACCTCTATAATCTACCCACATGTTGAGATCTCCCCATCACTGTAGACTGTACTTAGTGAACCTCTATAATCTACCCACATGTTGAGATCTCCCATCATTGTAGACTATAGGAATTTAGATAATTTGATTGTAATATATACGTAATACGTATGTACGTATATTGTTATTCCCCTGAAGGGAAGGGCTACCTGCTCCGCCTCCTCCTCAGCCAAATGTTGAGTCTGTTGCTATTAGCAACCCTTCAATTCAACCTGGAAGTAATGTAGTTGCTATTGGCAACCCCGAGCAAGAAGAAGAGGATCAAAGTATAGAGACGATGGAGACAGAGTCAACCGTCCCGGAGGCAACGCCAGACAGCCAACCGACACAGCCAACTACCAGCGAAGACCACACCCAGCTGAACAGCCAGCCGGTGGACACACCCACTGAACCTCCTCAAGAAACCAAGGAAAGTACAAAAATGGAGACTTCGCACAGTTTCCCACCAGAAACCTTCCCACAGGAAGACCCCGTGTATCCCCAAAAGCACCACATCATCATCCCCAGCTACTCCTCCTGGTTCGACTACAACGGCGTACACGTCATCGAGAGGAGAGGCTTGCCTGAGTTCTTCAACGGAAAGAACAGATCCAAGACACCGGAAGTGTACGTTCGGTTGTAATGGGCGTCTTGTCATGGTAACCTGGTTGTATGCTTACCCAGATTACCATGTTGTAGTGGGTGTCTTGTTGCCATGGTAACTCATTGCTATGGTTCCCCAGTCCACATCTTCATCCTCTGGTCCACTGTAGGTACACTGCTTATCGGAACTTCATGATTGACACTTACCGTCTTAATCCGTACGATTATCTCAGTGTAACGGCGTGTCGGCGAAACCTAGCTGGTGATGTGTGTTCTATAATGAGGTGTGTGTGGTGTGTGTGTGTGTGTGTGTGTGTGTGTGTGTGTGTGTGTGTGTGTGTGTGTGTGTGTGTGTGTGTGTGTGGGTATGTGTGGGTGTGTGTGGGTGTGGGTGTGGGTATGTGTGTGTGTGTGTGGGTGGGTGTGGGTATGTGTGTGGGTGTGGGTGTGGGTGTGGGTGTATGGGGTGTGGGTGTGGGTGTGGGTGTATGGGGTGTGGGTGTGGGTGTGGGTGTATGGGGTGTGTGTGGGTGTGTGGGTGTATGGGGGGTGGTGTGTGTGTGTAAGTGAATGAAGACTCAAGGATCTCTTATCCAGGATACACGGATTCTTGGAACAGTGGGGGTTGATTAATTATCAAATTGATGGGAAGGGAAGATCCTTCGCAATGGGTCCTCCGCAGACCAATCATTTCAATGTATTGGTGGACACGCCCACGGGTATCCAGCCCTTCATACCAACCAAGCCCCCTTCTTCAACAGATCATGTGAGCAAAATAACTGAGTCAGGTGACCAGCAGGACAAAACCACGCCCATCCCGTCTGTGGATAACTTTGGGTGAGCCCTTGGTGCTCCTAGCATCCTTGTTGTTGTTGTTGTTGTTGTTGTCAGTGGAGCTAGGTGTTGTTGTTTACTACTTGTTATTGATATAAAATTAAACCATTTCTTAGAATAAGGTTTTTATGAATTATCTGAGTATCAAACACGTTCTATTGTTGTTGTTGTTGTTGTGTATAAACAACAATCATTCATTGGTTGTATACTGTTTTCCTCAGTTCAATTCTACTTTATTGTTTCTTTTGGAATATCTTGTTATACATTCACACATGGTCTATATTGTTTGTGTGCTTTCAAAGCTTTATCCCTCGTTTGTGTGTTCACTGATGTGTACGTAGTTTGAAAGGTGATGTTTACAAGGATGCCAGTGATACGAGAAAGTGGACTGACCAAGAATTGCTTCGTCTTTTGGAGGTAACAGCACACACCTCACACTCCGCCCTACAGCTAGAGGGTTCGGTTGAGCTAACAGCACACACGTCACACTCCGCCCTACAGAGGGTTCGGTTGAGCTAACAGCACACACGTCACACTCCGCCCTACAGAGGGTTCGGTTGAGCTAACAGCACACACCTCACACTCCGCCCTACAGCTAGAGGGTTCGGTTGAGCTAACAGCACACACGTCACACTCCGCCCTACAGAGGGTTCGGTTGAGCTAACAGCACACACGTCACACTCCGCCCTACAGCTAGAGGGTTCGGTTGAGCTAACACCACACACGTCACACTCCGCCCTACAGAGGGTTCGGTTGAGCTAACAGCACACACGTCACACTCCGCCCTACAGCTAGAGGGTTCGGTTGAGCTAACACCACACACGTCACACTCCGCCCTACAGAGGGTTCGGTTGAGCTAACAGCACACACGTCACACTCCGCCCTACAGAGGGTTCGGTTGAGCTAACAGCACACACGTCACACTCCGCCCTACAGCTAGAGGGTTCGGTTGATAGGGGCTCCACTGCAGGTGTCATACATGCAAAAAGCTTACATGGGAACATTCATGCGTATGTGTAAATGCATGTACATGCTTATATACATACATGCATGCATACATGCAAATATACATACATACATGCACATGGACGTACATACACATACTGTACATGCACATACATATACGTACATGCACACTTGCACCTACATACACATACATGCATACATGCACATACATATGCATTCATGTACACATGCATACATGCCTGTACATGCACCTTTGTCGTGCTCATGCAGGGTATCGACATGCACAAGGACGACTGGAATAAGGTCTCACAGCACGTTGGAACACGCAACCAGCAGGAGTGCATCCTTCACTTCCTGAGGCTACCCATCCAAGATGTCTACCTGGAAGAGGACAAACTCGGACCACTTGCCTACCAGCCGGTCCCCTTCAGCAAGGCGGGAAACCCCGTTATGTCCACGGTGGCATTTCTGGCATCAGTGGTGGATCCTCGAGTGGCGGCTGCTGGAGCTAAGGCAGCTTTAAGTGAGTGACAACACCGAACACTGACAAGAGGTGTGACCTTACGTTGTTGTTACATGCGTTGTTTGTTTCTGAGGGTGAGTGGGGAACATGGTCCATCCACAGTTGAGAGGTCCGACCTTACATTGTTGCTACATGCGTTGTTTGTTTCTGAGGGTGAGTGGGGAATATGGTCCATCTACAGTTGATGGGTCCGACCTTACATTGTTGCTACATGCGTTGTTTGATTCTGAGGGTGAGTGGGGAACATGGTCCATCCACAGTTGAGGGGTCCTACCTTACATTGTTGTTACATGCATTGTGTTTGTTTCTGAGGTCTAGTGGGGAATATGGTCCATCAACAGTTGAGTGGTCCCCTCAGCAATACATGCGTATGCACACAGTGCATTTCACAGTTTCAAATGTAACTCCATCGTGGTATTGTCTCATAACTCTTTTGTATGGTCTTACACTTGAACACACACACACACACACACACACACACACACACTACATAGCTGAATTCAACAAGGTGAAAGGCGAGACAGATGAAAATACAGTGAAGAAGCCTGGTCAAACCAGCACTTCGACTGATGATGTTCTAACAGATGGAAACATAAGTACAGCTGCTGCTGCTGCTCTATCAGCTGCCTCTGTGAAGGCCAAGGTAGTGTGTTCATGCCAACCACTGTGGGATGCTGTATAATCTACCCACATGTTGAGATCTCCCCATCATTGTAGACTGTACTGAGTGAACCTCTATAATCTACCCACATGTTGAGATCTCCCCATCATTGTAGACTGTACTGAGTGAACCTCTATAATCTACCCACATGTTGAGATCTCCCCATCATTGTAGACTGTACTGAGTGAACCTCTATAATCTACCCACATGTTGAGGTCTCCCCATCATTGTAGACTGTACTGAGTGGACCTCTATAATCTACCCACATGTTGAGATCTCCCCATCATTGCAGACTGTACTGAGTGAACCTCTATAATCTACCCACATGTTGAGATCTCCCCATCATTGTAGACTGTGTTACTTGTATGGACAATGGTACAATATAATGATATAATAACACATACACTGTATATCTTCTATTGTAGCATTTAGCAACAGTTGAAGAGAGGAAGATTAAAAGTCTTGTGGCTTCACTAGTTGATCTTCAGATTAAAAAATTGGAAATTAAACTTCGTCATGTTGAGGAGCTGGAAGGAGTGTTGGAAAATGAGAAGGAAGCAGTGAGTGTGTGTGTGTGTGTGTGTGTGTGTATGTGTGTGTGTGTGTGTGTGTGTGTGTGTGTGTGTGTGTGTGTGTGTGTGTGTGTGTGTGTGGTTGTATGTGTGTGATGTGTGTGTGTGTGTGTGTGTGCTGATGGTTGACTATATCTTCCACTTGTAGTTGGAGCTCCAGCGTCAGCAGTTGATTGCCGATCGCCAGCATTTCAACAAAGAACAACTGAAAGCTCAGGAATTGAGAAGTCTACAGTCTCCTACACTAGCTCCCCAGACACCACTACAGCTGACACCACTCACCCTCAAACCTCCTGTTTCGATCCCAAAGGAGACACCCATGGACCACCACCCACCCCCTCCGCTCCCTGTAACAACCCAACCTGCTCCACTGATAGCAAAGCCAGAGACTCAAACCGAAATTGACAAAATTGAAGTTGAAATGGAAAGAGAACTTCAACTGTTGAACCCACAGAACAGCGAGGTCAAAGCTGACGTTGTGTCCATGCCCGAAGCAGAAGATGAAGGTCAGGATACTAGCACCAGGGATGGGCAGACCAGCGCACACAAGGACCCACCTCCTAGTGATACTCAGGCCACAGAACCACCTGATGGGTCCTTACTGACTGACATTCAACAAGAGACACAGCCTCTGCCCGAAGGAGAGGAAGGTCCGGTCAACGTCCCTCTTCCTTCTAGCCTGCCTCCAACTGTATCGACCACTGAAACACAGGAGAACGATAACTTGGATACTTTAAACACACAGCCGTCAGGGGAAGAGGAGACTGAGCCTGACCATCAAGGCGAAGAGAAGGTGACTTGTGATGTTGACAATGTTACATCTTCTGACGAGCCCATGTTTGTGGAGACCATGGAGATGGGGAGTGAGAATAAGGACATCACATCCACAACAACAACAACAACAACAGCAGCAGCAGCAACAACAACAGAAGCAGAACCAATCACAGAAACAACATCTGAACAGTAAACAGACACTCCATGCAACTAACTGATTATCAGGGTTCTTCTCGAGTAAACACATTCACTAGAAATAGCTATGGTATATTATGTTAGATCTAGTCTCAGTTTGTCTGTGTGTTTTACAGTAATAAATTATTGCTCAATAATGAATGAACATTTTGTGTCTACGTCGCTCGATAATGAATGTACATTTTGTGTCTATGTCGCTCGATAATGAATGTACATTTTGTGTCTATGTCGCTCGATAATGAATGAACATTTTGTGTCTACGTCGCTCGATAATGAATGAACATTTTGTGTCTACGTCGCTCGATAATGAATGTACATTTTGTGTCTACGTCGCTCGATAATGAATGTACATTTTGTGTCTACGTCGCTCGATAATGAATGTACATTTTGTGTCTACGTCGCTCGATAATGAATGTACATTTTGTGTCTACGTCGCTCGATAATGAATGTACATTTTGTGTCTACGTCGCTCGATAATGAATGTACATTTTGTGTCTACGTCGCTCGATAATGAATGTACATTTTGTGTCTACGTCGCTCGATAATGAATGTACATTTTGTGTCTACGTCGCTCGATAATGAATGTACATTTTGTGTCTACGTCGCTCGATAATGAATGTACATTTTGTGTCTACGTCGCTCGATAATGAATGTACATTTTGTGTCTACGTCGCTCGATAATGAATGTACATTTTGTGTCTACGTCGCTCGATAATGAATGTACATTTTGTGTCTACGTCGCTCGATAATGAATGTACATTTTGTGTCTACGTCGCTCGATAATGAATGTACATTTTGTGTCTACGTCGCTCGATAATGAATGTACATTTTGTGTCTACGTCGCTCGATAATGAATGTACATTTTGTGTCTACGTCGCTCGATAATGAATGTACATTTTGTGTCTACGTCGCTCGATAATGAATGTACATTTTGTGTCTACGTCGCTCGATAATGAATGTACATTTTGTGTCTACGTCGCTCGATAATGAATGTACATTTTGTGTCTACGTCGCTCGATAATGAATGTACATTTTGTGTCTACGTCGCTCGATAATGAATGTACATTTTGTGTCTACGTCGCTCGATAATGAATGTACATTTTGTGTCTACGTCGCTCGATAATGAATGTACATTTTGTGTCTACGTCGCTCGATAATGAATGTACATTTTGTGTCTACGTCGCTCGATAATGAATGTACATTTTGTGTCTACGTCGCTCGATAATGAATGTACATTTTGTGTCTACGTCGCTCGATAATGAATGTACATTTTGTGTCTACGTTGCTCGATAATGAATGTACATTTTGTGTCTACATCGCTTGATAAGAAATGTACATTATGTGTCTACGTCATATGTATTTCAAAGTGAACTGAATGGAATCAACATGTCAATCAATTGAAACTTACAATGTCAAGTTTTTAATATCAAATGATCAAAATTTATTTAAGTTAGTACATTACAACTTGCCTAGTGGGTTGGTCCTGGTTGGTACACACTCCTGGTTCATACATACTCCTGGTTGGTACACACTCCTGGTTCATACATACTCCTGGTTGGTACACACTCCTGGTTAATACACACTCCTGGTTGGTACACACTCCTGGTTAGTACACACTCCTGGTTCATACATACTCCTGGTTGGTACACACTCCTGGTTAACACACACTCCTGGTTAGTACATACTCCTGGTTAGTACACACTCCTGGTTAGTACACACTCCTAGTTAGTACACACTCCTGGTTAGTACACACTCCTGGTTGGTACACACTCCTGGTTAGTGCACACTCCTGGTTAGTACACACTCCTGGTTAGTACACACTCCTGGTTAGTACACACTCCTGGTTAGTACACACTCCTGATTAGTACGCACTCCTGGTTAGTATACACTCCTGGCTAGCACGCACTCCTGGTTAGCACACACTCCTAGTTAGTACACACTCCTGGTTGGTACACACTCCTGGTTAGTACACACTCCTGGTTAGTATACACTCCTGGTTAGTACGCACTCCTGGTTAGTATACACTCCTGGTTGGCACACACTCCTGGTTAGTATACACTCCTGGCTAGCACACACTCCTGGTTAGCACACACTCCTAGTTAGTACACACTCCTGGTTGGTACACACTCCTGGCTAGTACGCACTCCTGGTTAGCACACACTCCTGGTTAGTACACACTCCTGGTTAGTACACACTCCTGGTTAGTAAACACTCCTGGCTAGTACGCACTCCTGGTTAGCACACACTCCTGGTTAGTACACACCCCTGGTTAGTGAGTACGCTTCACTCAGTCCCTAGCTCATGTACACCATATCAACCAGTACTGATAGTATGTACCTCTGATAATTACAGTGGAACCTCTCTATTACAAACATCTGAAATGTGGAAACCTCTATCATAAGGACACCATTCTGTGTCCCAGTGTAGTACTGAAGTGTATAAGGTGGTCTCTGAATTGAGGAAACCTCTGTAATAAGGACTAAAATTAAGGTCCCAAAGTGTCCTTAATAGAGAGGTTCCACTGTATATATGACCATGAACTAGTATAGATAACCTATATAGGAGAGAAAACGCTAAACACTTTTTCGCATAGCTCATGGGAGAGGGGGTGTGCCAGCTTGATATTTTATACAGAGCTAGCTGGGGATGTGAACTAACTTCTGAAACAATTCCCATCTCAATAGGTGGCCTGTAACCCCAGTTACATTCGGAGGTGCTTAATATTTTTTCAATGTATGGGAGAGTATAGGAGAGAAAACGCTAAGCACCTTTTTGCATAGCTCATGGGAGAGGGGGCGTGTCAGCTTGATATTTCAGACAGAGCTAGTGGGAGACGTGAACTAACTTCTGAAACAATTCCCATCTCAATAGGTGGCCTGTAACCCCAGTTACATCAGGAGGTGCTTAATATTTTTTCAATGTATGGGAGAGTATAGGAGAGAAAACGCTAAGTACCTTTTAGCATAGCTCATGGGAGAAGGGCGTGTCAGCTTGATAATTTAGACAGAGCTAGTGAGAGACGTAAACTTGGGTTAGGGCTATGGCCAAATTTTGGCCATAGCACCATCCTGCATAGCTCGTGGAAGAGGGGGCGTGTCACCCTGATACTCTCACCAGATCTAGCTGGGGATGTGAACTAAGTTATGAAACACTTCCCATATCTTTGTGTGCTTTGTAACCCTTGTAATTCACGGTGGTGCTATGGCCAAATTTTGGCCATAGCACCACATTCAATGTATGGGAGAGAATAGGAGAAAATACACTTAGCACCATCTTGCATAGCTCGTGGAAGAGGGGGCGTGTCACCCTGATATTCTCACCAGATCTAGCTGGGGATGTGTACTAAGTTATGAAACACTTCCCATATCTTTGTGTGCTTTGTAACCCTTGTAATTCACGGTGGTGCTATGGCCAAATTTTGGCCATAGCACCACATTCAATGTATGGGAGAGAATAGGAGAAAATACACTTAGCACCATCTTGCATAGCTCGTGGGAGAGGGGGCGTGTCACCCTGATATTCTCACCAGATCTAGTTGGGGATGTGTACTAAGTTATGAAACACTTCCCATATCCTTGTGTGCTTTGTAACCCTTGTAATTCATGGTGGTGCTATGGCCAAATTCTGACCATAGCACCATCTTGCATAGCTCGTGGAAGAGGGGGCGTGTCACCCTGATATTCTCACCAGATCTAGCTGGGGATGTGAACAAAGTTATGAAAAACTTCCCATATCTTTGTGTGCTTTGTAACCCTTGTAATTCACGGTGGTGCTATGGCCAAATTCTGGCCATAGCACCACATTCAATGTATGGGAGAGAATAGGAGAAAATACACTTAGCACCATCTTGCATTGCTCGTGGGAGAGGGGGCGTGTCACCCTGATATTCTCACCAGATCTAGTTGGGGATGTGTACTAAGTTATGAAACACTTCCCATATCCTTGTGTGCTTTGTAACCCTTGTAATTCACGGTGGTGCTATGGCCAAATTTTGGCCATAGCACCATCTTACATAGCTCGTGGAAGAGGGCGTGTCAGCTTGATAATTTAGACAGAGCTAGTGAGAGACGTAAACTTGGGTTAGGGCTATGGCCAAATTTTGGCCATAGCACCATCCTGCATAGCTCGTGGAAGAGGGGGCGTGTCACCCTGATACTCTCACCAGATCAAGCTGGGGATGTGAACTAAGTTATGAAACACTTCCCATATCTTTGTGTGCTTTGTAACCCTTGTAATTCACGGTGGTGCTATGGCCAAATTTTGGCCATAGCACCACATTCAATGTATGGGAGAGAATAGGAGAAAATACACTTAGCACCATCTTGCATAGCTCGTGGAAGAGGGGGCGTGTCACCCTGATATTCTCACCAGATCTAGCTGGGGATGTGTACTAAGTTATGAAACACTTCCCATATCTTTGTGTGCTTTGTAACCCTTGTAATTCACGGTGGTGCTATGGCCAAATTTTGGCCATAGCACCATCTTGCATAGCTCGTGGAAGAGGGGGCGTGTCACCCTGATATTCTCACCAGATCTAGCTGGGGATGTGAACAAAGTTATGAAAAACTTCCCATATCTTTGTGTGCTTTGTAACCCTTGTAATTCACGGTGGTGCTATGGCCAAATTCTGGCCATAGCACCACATTCAATGTATGGGAGAGAATAGGAGAAAATACACTTAGCACCATCTTGCATTGCTCGTGGGAGAGGGGGCGTGTCACCCTGATATTCTCACCAGATCTAGTTGGGGATGTGTACTAAGTTATGAAACACTTCCCATATCTTTGTGTGCTTTGTAACCGTTGTAATTCACGGTGGTGCTATGGCCAAATTTTGGCCATAGCACCATCTTACATAGCTCGTGGAAGAGGGGGCGTGTCACCCTGATATTCTCACCAGATCTAGCTGGGGATGTGTACTAAGTTATGAAACACTTCCCATATCTTTGTGTGCTTTGTAACCCTTGTAATTCATGGTGGTGCTATGGCCAAATTTTGGCCATAGCACCACATTCAATGTATGGGAGAGAATAGGAGAAAATACACTTAGCACCATCTTGCATAGCTCGTGGAAGAGGGGGCGTGTCACTCTGATATTCTCACCAGGTCTAGCTGGGGATGTGTACTAAGTTATGAAACACTTCCCATATCTTTGTGTGCTTTGTGACCCTTGTAATTCACGGTGGTGCTGTGGCCAAATTTTGGCCATAGCACCATCTTGCATAGCTCGTGGGAGAGGGGGGGTGTCACCCTGATATTTCCACCAGGTCTAGCTGGGGATGTGAAATAAGCTATGAAACACTTCCCATATCCTTGTGTGCTTTGTAACCCTTGTAATTCACGGTGGTGCTATGGCCAAATTTTGGCCATAGCACCATCTTACATAGCTCGTGGAAGAGGGGGTGTGTCACCCTGATATTCTCACCAGATCTAGCTGGGGATGTGTACTAAGTTATGAAACACTTCCCATATCTTTGTGTGCTTTGTAACCCTTGTAATTCACGGTGGTGCTATGGCCAAATTTTGGCCATAGCACCACATTCAATGTATGGGAGAGAATAGGAGAAAATACACTTAGCACCATCTAGCATAGCTCGTGGGAGAGGGGGTGTGTCACCCCGATATTTCCACCAGGTCTAGCTGGGGATGTGAAATAAGCTATGAAACACTTCCCATATCCTTGTGTGCTTTGTAACCCTTGTAATTCACGGTGGTGCTATGGCCAAATTTTGGCCATAGCACCATCTTGCATAGCTCGTGGAAGAGGGGGCGTGTCACCCTGATATTCTCACCAGATCTAGCTGGGGATGTGTACTAAGTTATGAAACACTTCCCATATCTTTGTGTGCTTTGTAACCCTTGTAATTCATGGTGGTGCTATGGCCAAATTTTGGCCATAGCACCACATTCAATGTATGGGAGAGAATAGGAGAAAATACACTTAGCACCATCTTGCATAGCTCGTGGGAGAGGGGGCGTGTCACCCTGATATTCTCACCAGATCTAGCTGGGGATGTGTACTAAGTTATGAAACACTTCCCATATCTTTGTGTGCTTTGTAACCCTTGTAATTCACGGTGGTGCTATGGCCAAATTTTGGCCATAGCACCATCTTGCATAGCTCGTGGGAGAGGGGGCGTGTCACCCTGATATTCTCACCAGATCTAGCTGGGGATGTGTACTAAGTTATGAAACACTTCCCATATCTTTGTGTGCTTTGTAACCCTTGTAATTCACGGTGGTGCTATGGCCAAATTTTGGCCATAGCACCACATTCAATGTATGGGAGAGAATAGGAGAAAATACACTTAGCACCATCTTGCATAGCTCGTGGAAGAGGGGGCGTGTCACCCTGATATTCTCACCAGATCTAGCTGGGGATGTGTACTAAGTTATGAAACACTTCCCATATCTTTGTGTGCTTTGTAACCCTTGTAATTCACGGTGGTGCTATGGCCAAATTTTGGCCATAGCACCATCTTGCATAGCTCGTGGAAGAGGGGGCGTGTCACCCTGATATTCTCACCAGATCTAGCTGGGGATGTGAACAAAGTTATGAAAAACTTCCCATATCTTTGTGTGCTTTGTAACCCTTGTAATTCACGGTGGTGCTATGGCCAAATTCTGGCCATAGCACCACATTCAATGTATGGGAGAGAATAGGAGAAAATACACTTAGCACCATCTTGCATTGCTCGTGGGAGAGGGGGCGTGTCACCCTGATATTCTCACCAGATCTAGTTGGGGATGTGTACTAAGTTATGAAACACTTCCCATATCTTTGTGTGCTTTGTAACCGTTGTAATTCACGGTGGTGCTATGGCCAAATTTTGGCCATAGCACCATCTTACATAGCTCGTGGAAGAGGGGGCGTGTCACCCTGATATTCTCACCAGATCTAGCTGGGGATGTGTACTAAGTTATGAAACACTTCCCATATCTTTGTGTGCTTTGTAACCCTTGTAATTCATGGTGGTGCTATGGCCAAATTTTGGCCATAGCACCACATTCAATGTATGGGAGAGAATAGGAGAAAATACACTTAGCACCATCTTGCATAGCTCGTGGAAGAGGGGGCGTGTCACTCTGATATTCTCACCAGGTCTAGCTGGGGATGTGTACTAAGTTATGAAACACTTCCCATATCTTTGTGTGCTTTGTGACCCTTGTAATTCACGGTGGTGCTGTGGCCAAATTTTGGCCATAGCACCATCTTGCATAGCTCGTGGGAGAGGGGGGGTGTCACCCTGATATTTCCACCAGGTCTAGCTGGGGATGTGAAATAAGCTATGAAACACTTCCCATATCCTTGTGTGCTTTGTAACCCTTGTAATTCACGGTGGTGCTATGGCCAAATTTTGGCCATAGCACCATCTTACATAGCTCGTGGAAGAGGGGGTGTGTCACCCTGATATTCTCACCAGATCTAGCTGGGGATGTGTACTAAGTTATGAAACACTTCCCATATCTTTGTGTGCTTTGTAACCCTTGTAATTCACGGTGGTGCTATGGCCAAATTTTGGCCATAGCACCACATTCAATGTATGGGAGAGAATAGGAGAAAATACACTTAGCACCATCTAGCATAGCTCGTGGGAGAGGGGGTGTGTCACCCCGATATTTCCACCAGGTCTAGCTGGGGATGTGAAATAAGCTATGAAACACTTCCCATATCCTTGTGTGCTTTGTAACCCTTGTAATTCACGGTGGTGCTATGGCCAAATTTTGGCCATAGCACCATCTTGCATAGCTCGTGGAAGAGGGGGCGTGTCACCCTGATATTCTCACCAGATCTAGCTGGGGATGTGTACTAAGTTATGAAACACTTCCCATATCTTTGTGTGCTTTGTAACCCTTGTAATTCATGGTGGTGCTATGGCCAAATTTTGGCCATAGCACCACATTCAATGTATGGGAGAGAATAGGAGAAAATACACTTAGCACCATCTTGCATAGCTCGTGGGAGAGGGGGCGTGTCACCCTGATATTCTCACCAGATCTAGCTGGGGATGTGTACTAAGTTATGAAACACTTCCCATATCTTTGTGTGCTTTGTAACCCTTGTAATTCACGGTGGTGCTATGGCCAAATTTTGGCCATAGCACCATCTTGCATAGCTCGTGGGAGAGGGGGCGTGTCACCCTGATATTCTCACCAGATCTAGCTGGGGATGTGTACTAAGTTATGAAACACTTCCCATATCTTTGTGTGCTTTGTAACCCTTGTAATTCACGGTGGTGCTATGGCCAAATTTTGGCCATAGCACCATCTTGCATAGCTCGTGGGAGAGGGGGGGTGTCACCCTGATATTTCCACCAGGTCTAGCTGGGGATGTGAAATAAGCTATGAAACACTTCCCATATCCTTGTGTGCTTTGTAACCCTTGTAATTCACGGTGGTGCTATGGCCAAATTTTGGCCATAGCACCATCTTGCATAGCTCGTGGAAGAGGGGGTGTGTCACCCTGATATTCTCACCAGATCTAGCTGGGGATGTGTACTAAGTTATGAAACACTTCCCATATCTTTGTGTGCTTTGTAACCCTTGTAATTCACGGTGGTGCTATGGCCAAATTTTGGCCATAGCACCACATTCAATGTATGGGAGAGAATAGGAGAAAATACACTTAGCACCATCTAGCATAGCTCGTGGGAGAGGGGGTGTGTCACCCCGATATTTCCACCAGGTCTAGCTGGGGATGTGAAATAAGCTATGAAACACTTCCCATATCCTTGTGTGCTTTGTAACCCTTGTAATTCACGGTGGTGCTATGGCCAAATTTTGGCCATAGCACCATCTTGCATAGCTCGTGGAAGAGGGGGCGTGTCACCCTGATATTCTCACCAGATCTAGCTGGGGATGTGTACTAAGTTATGAAACACTTCCCATATCTTTGTGTGCTTTGTAACCCTTGTAATTCATGGTGGTGCTATGGCCAAATTTTGGCCATAGCACCACATTCAATGTATGGGAGAGAATAGGAGAAAATACACTTAGCACCATCTTGCATAGCTCGTGGGAGAGGGGGCGTGTCACCCTGATATTCTCACCAGATCTAGCTGGGGATGTGTACTAAGTTATGAAACACTTCCCATATCTTTGTGTGCTTTGTAACCCTTGTAATTCACGGTGGTGCTATGGCCAAATTTTGGCCATAGCACCATCTTGCATAGCTCGTGGGAGAGGGGGCGTGTCACCCTGATATTCTCACCAGATCTAGCTGGGGATGTGTACTAAGTTATGAAACACTTCCCATATCTTTGTGTGCTTTGTAACCCTTGTAATTCACGGTGGTGCTATGGCCAAATTTTGGCCATAGCACCATCTTGCATAGCTCGTGGGAGAGGGGGGGTGTCACCCTGATATTTCCACCAGGTCTAGCTGGGGATGTGAAATAAGCTATGAAACACTTCCCATATCTTTGTGTGCTTTGTAACCCTTGTAATTCACGGTGGTGCTATGGCCAAATTTTGGCCATAGCACCACATTCAATGTATGGGAGAGAATAGGAGAAAATACACTTAGCACCATCTTGCATAGCTCATGGGAGAGGGGGCGTGTCACCCTGATATTCTCACCAGATCTAGCTGGGGATGTGTACTAAGTTATGAAACACTTCCCATATCTTTGTGTGCTTTGTAACCCTTGTAATTCACGGTGGTGCTATGGCCAAATTTTGGCCATAGCACCACATTCAATGTATGGGGGAGAATAGGAGAAAATACACTTAGCACCATCTTGCATAGCTCGTGGGAGAGGGTGTGTGTCACCCTGATATTTCCACCAGGTCTAGCTGGGGATGTGAAATAAGCTATGAAACACTTCCCATATCCTTGTGTGCTTTGTAACCCTTGTAATTCACGGTGGTGCTATGGCCAAATTTTGGCCATAGCACCACATTCAATGTATGGGAGAGAATAGGAGAAAATACACTTAGCACCATCTTGCATAGCTCGTGGGAGAGGGGGCGTGTCACCCTGATATTCTCACCAGATCTAGCTGGGGATGTGAACTAAGTTATGAAACACTTCCCATATCTTTGTGTGCTTTGTAACCCTTGTAATTCACGGTGGTGCTATGGCCAAATTTTGGCCATAGCACCACATTCAATGTATGGGAGAGAATAGGAGAAAATACACTTAGCACCATCTAGCATAGCTCGTGGGAGAGGGGGTGTGTCACCCTGATATTTCCACCAGGTCTAGCTGGGGATGTGAAATAAGCTATGAAACACTTCCCATATCCTTGTGTGCTTTGTAACCCTTGTAATTCACGGTGGTGCTATGGCCAAATTTTGGCCATAGCACCATCTTGCATAGCTCGTGGAAGAGGGGGCGTGTCACCCTGATATTCTCACCAGATCTAGCTGGGGATGTGTACTAAGTTATGAAACACTTCCCATATCTTTGTGTGCTTTGTAACCCTTGTAATTCATGGTGGTGCTATGGCCAAATTTTGGCCATAGCACCATCTTGCATAGCTCGTGGGAGAGGGGGCGTGTCACCCTGATATTCTCACCAGATCTAGCTGGGGATGTGTACTAAGTTATGAAACACTTCCCATATCTTTGTGTGCTTTGTAACCCTTGTAATTCATGGTGGTGCTATGGCCAAATTTTGGCCATAGCACCATCTTGCATAGCTCGTGGGAGAGGGGGTGTGTCACCCTGATATTTCCACCAGGTCTAGCTGGGGATGTGAAATAAGCTATGAAACACTTCCCATATCCTTGTGTGGTTTGTAACCCTTGTAATTCACGGTGGTGCTATGGCCAAATTTTGGTCATAGCACCATCTTGCATAGCTCGTGGGAGAGGGGGCGTGTCACCCTGATATTCTCACCAGATCTAGCTGGGGATGTGTACTAAGTTATGAAACACTTCCCATATCTTTGTGTGCTTTGTAACCCTTGTAATTCATGGTGGTGCTATGGCCAAATTTTGGCCATAGCACCATCTAGCATAGCTCGTGGGAGAGGGGGCGTGTCACCCTGATATTTCCACCAGGTCTAGCTGGGGATGTGAAATAAGCTATGAAACACTTCCCATATCCTTGTGTGCTTTGTAACCCTTGAAATTCACGGTGGTGCTATGGTCAAATTTTGGCCATAGCACCATCTTGCATAGCTCGTGGAAGAGGGGGCGTGTCACCCTGATATTCTCACCAGATCTAGCTGGGGATGTGTACTAAGTTATGAAACACTTCCCATATCTTTGTGTGCTTTGTAACCCTTGTAATTCATGGTGGTGCTATGGCCAAATTTTGGCCATAGCACCATCTAGCATAGCTCGTGGGAGAGGGGGCGTGTCACCCTGATATTTCCACCAGGTCTAGCTGGGGATGTGAAATAAGCTATGAAACACTTCCCATATCCTTGTGTGCTTTGTAACCCTTGAAATTCACGGTGGTGCTATGGTCAAATTTTGGCCATAGCACCATCTTGCATAGCTCGTGGAAGAGGGGGCGTGTCACCCTGATATTCTCACCAGATCTAGCTGGGGATGTGTACTAAGTTATGAAACACTTCCCATATCTTTGTGTGCTTTGTAACCCTTGTAATTCATGGTGGTGCTATGGCCAAATTTTGGCCATAGCACCATCTTGCATAGCTCGTGGGAGAGGGGGCGTGTCACCCTGATATTCTCACCAGATCTAGCTGGGGATGTGTACTAAGTTATGAAACACTTCCCATATCTTTGTGTGCTTTGTAACCCTTGTAATTCATGGTGGTGCTATGGCCAAATTTTGGCCATAGCACCATCTAGCATAGCTCGTGGGAGAGGGGGGGTGTCACCCTGATATTTCCACCAGGTCTAGCTGGGGATGTGAAATAAGCTATGAAACACTTCCCATATCCTTGTGTGCTTTGTAACCCTTGAAATTCATGGTGGTGCTATGGTCAAATTTTGGCCATAGCACCATCTTGCATAGCTCGTGGAAGAGGGGGCGTGTCACCCTGATATTCTCACCAGATCTAGCTGGGGATGTGTACTAAGTTATGAAACACTTCCCATATCTTTGTGTGCTTTGTAACCCTTGTAATTCATGGTGGTGCTATGGCCAAATTTTGGCCATAGCACCATCTTGCATAGCTCGTGGGAGAGGGGGTGTGTCACCCTGATATTTCCACCAGGTCTAGCTGGGGATGTGAAATAAGCTATGAAACACTTCCCATATCCTTGTGTGGTTTGTAACCCTTGTAATTCACGGTGGTGCTATGGCCAAATTTTGGTCATAGCACCATCTTGCATAGCTCGTGGAAGAGGGGGCGTGTCACCCTGATATTCTCACCAGATCTAGCTGGGGATGTGTACTAAGTTATGAAACACTTCCCATATCTTTGTGTGCTTTGTAACCCTTGTAATTCATGGTGGTGCTATGGCCAAATTTTGGCCATAGCACCATCTAGCATAGCTCGTGGGAGAGGGGGCGTGTCACCCTGATATTTCCACCAGGTCTAGCTGGGGATGTGAAATAAGCTATGAAACACTTCCCATATCCTTGTGTGCTTTGTAACCCTTGAAATTCACGGTGGTGCTATGGTCAAATTTTGGCCATAGCACCATCTTGCATAGCTCGTGGAAGAGGGGGCGTGTCACCCTGATATTCTCACCAGATCTAGCTGGGGATGTGTACTAAGTTATGAAACACTTCCCATATCTTTGTGTGCTTTGTAACCCTTGTAATTCATGGTGGTGCTATGGCCAAATTTTGGCCATAGCACCATCTAGCATAGCTCGTGGGAGAGGGGGCGTGTCACCCTGATATTTCCACCAGGTCTAGCTGGGGATGTGAAATAAGCTATGAAACACTTCCCATATCCTTGTGTGCTTTGTAACCCTTGAAATTCACGGTGGTGCTATGGTCAAATTTTGGCCATAGCACCATCTTGCATAGCTCGTGGAAGAGGGGGCGTGTCACCCTGATATTCTCACCAGATCTAGCTGGGGATGTGTACTAAGTTATGAAACACTTCCCATATCTTTGTGTGCTTTGTAACCCTTGTAATTCATGGTGGTGCTATGGCCAAATTTTGGCCATAGCACCATCTAGCATAGCTCGTGGGAGAGGGGGCGTGTCACCCTGATATTTCCACCAGGTCTAGCTGGGGATGTGAAATAAGCTATGAAACACTTCCCATATCCTTGTGTGCTTTGTAACCCTTGAAATTCACGGTGGTGCTATGGTCAAATTTTGGCCATAGCACCATCTTGCATAGCTCGTGGAAGAGGGGGCGTGTCACCCTGATATTCTCACCAGATCTAGCTGGGGATGTGTACTAAGTTATGAAACACTTCCCATATCTTTGTGTGCTTTGTAACCCTTGTAATTCATGGTGGTGCTATGGCCAAATTTTGGCCATAGCACCATCTTGCATAGCTCGTGGGAGAGGGGGCGTGTCACCCTGATATTCTCACCAGATCTAGCTGGGGATGTGTACTAAGTTATGAAACACTTCCCATATCTTTGTGTGCTTTGTAACCCTTGTAATTCATGGTGGTGCTATGGCCAAATTTTGGCCATAGCACCATCTAGCATAGCTCGTGGGAGAGGGGGCGTGTCACCCTGATATTTCCACCAGGTCTAGCTGGGGATGTGAAATAAGCTATGAAACACTTCCCATATCCTTGTGTGCTTTGTAACCCTTGAAATTCACGGTGGTGCTATGGTCAAATTTTGGCCATAGCACCATCTTGCATAGCTCGTGGAAGAGGGGGTGTGTCACCCTGATATTTCCACCAGGTCTAGCTGGGGATGTGAAATAAGCTATGAAACACTTCCCATATCCTTGTGTGGTTTGTAACCCTTGTAATTCACGGTGGTGCTATGGCCAAATTTTGGTCATAGCACCATCTTGCATAGCTCGTGGAAGAGGGGGCGTGTCACCCTGATATTCTCACCAGATCTAGCTGGGGATGTGTACTAAGTTATGAAACACTTCCCATATCTTTGTGTGCTTTGTAACCCTTGTAATTCATGGTGGTGCTATGGCCAAATTTTGGCCATAGCACCATCTAGCATAGCTCGTGGGAGAGGGGGCGTGTCACCCTGATATTTCCACCAGGTCTAGCTGGGGATGTGAAATAAGCTATGAAACACTTCCCATATCCTTGTGTGCTTTGTAACCCTTGAAATTCACGGTGGTGCTATGGTCAAATTTTGGCCATAGCACCATCTTGCATAGCTCGTGGAAGAGGGGGCGTGTCACCCTGATATTCTCACCAGATCTAGCTGGGGATGTGTACTAAGTTATGAAACACTTCCCATATCTTTGTGTGCTTTGTAACCCTTGTAATTCATGGTGGTGCTATGGCCAAATTTTGGCCATAGCACCATCTAGCATAGCTCGTGGGAGAGGGGGCGTGTCACCCTGATATTTCCACCAGGTCTAGCTGGGGATGTGAAATAAGCTATGAAACACTTCCCATATCCTTGTGTGCTTTGTAACCCTTGAAATTCACGGTGGTGCTATGGTCAAATTTTGGCCATAGCACCATCTTGCATAGCTCGTGGAAGAGGGGGCGTGTCACCCTGATATTCTCACCAGATCTAGCTGGGGATGTGTACTAAGTTATGAAACACTTCCCATATCTTTGTGTGCTTTGTAACCCTTGTAATTCATGGTGGTGCTATGGCCAAATTTTGGCCATAGCACCATCTTGCATAGCTCGTGGGAGAGGGGGTGTGTCACCCTGATATTTCCACCAGGTCTAGCTGGGGATGTGAAATAAGCTATGAAACACTTCCCATATCCTTGTGTGGTTTGTAACCCTTGAAATTCACGGTGGTGCTATGGTCAAATTTTGGCCATAGCACCATCTTGCATAGCTCGTGGAAGAGGGGGCGTGTCACCCTGATATTCTCACCAGATCTAGCTGGGGATGTGTACTAAGTTATGAAACACTTCCCATATCTTTGTGTGCTTTGTAACCCTTGTAATTCATGGTGGTGCTATGGCCAAATTTTGGCCATAGCACCATCTAGCATAGCTCGTGGGAGAGGGGGCGTGTCACCCTGATATTCTCACCAGATCTAGCTGGGGATGTGTACTAAGTTATGAAACACTTCCCATATCTTTGTGTGCTTTGTAACCCTTGTAATTCATGGTGGTGCTATGGCCAAATTTTGGCCATAGCACCATCTAGCATAGCTCGTGGGAGAGGGGGCGTGTCACCCTGATATTTCCACCAGGTCTAGCTGGGGATGTGAAATAAGCTATGAAACACTTCCCATATCCTTGTGTGCTTTGTAACCCTTGAAATTCACGGTGGTGCTATGGTCAAATTTTGGCCATAGCACCATCTTGCATAGCTCGTGGAAGAGGGGGCGTGTCACCCTGATATTCTCACCAGATCTAGCTGGGGATGTGTACTAAGTTATGAAACACTTCCCATATCTTTGTGTGCTTTGTAACCCTTGTAATTCATGGTGGTGCTATGGCCAAATTTTGGCCATAGCACCATCTTGCATAGCTCGTGGGAGAGGGGGCGTGTCACCCTGATATTCTCACCAGATCTAGCTGGGGATGTGTACTAAGTTATGAAACACTTCCCATATCTTTGTGTGCTTTGTAACCCTTGTAATTCATGGTGGTGCTATGGCCAAATTTTGGCCATAGCACCACATTCAATGTATGGGAGAGAATAGGAGAAAATACACTTAGCACCATCTAGCATAGCTCGTGGAAGAGGGGGCGTGTCACCCTGATATTTCCACCAGGTCTAGCTGGGGATGTGAAATAAGCTATGAGACACTTCCCATATCCTTGTGTGCTTTGTAACCCTTGTAATTCACGGTGGTGCTATGGCCAAATTTTGGCCATAGCACCATCTTACATAGCTCGTGGAAGAGGGGGTGTGTCACCCTGATATTCTCACCAGATCTAGCTGGGGATGTGTACTAAGTTATGAAACACTTCCCATATCTTTGTGTGCTTTGTAACCCTTGTAATTCATGGTGGTGCTATGGCCAAATTTTGGCCATAGCACCACATTCAATGTATGGGAGAGAATAGGAGAAAATACACTTAGCACCATCTTGCATAGCTCGTGGGAGAGGGGGTGTGTCACCCTGATATTTCCACCAGGTCTAGCTGGGGATGTGAAATAAGCTATGAAACACTTCCCATATCCTTGTGTGCTTTGTAACCCTTGTAATTCACGGTGGTGCTATGGCCAAATTTTGGCCATAGCACCATCTTACATAGCTCGTGGAAGAGGGGGTGTGTCACCCTGATATTCTCACCAGATCTAGCTGGGGATGTGTACTACGTTATGAAACACTTCCCATATCTTTGTGTGCTTTGTAACCCTTGTAATTCACGGTGGTGCTATGGCCAAATTTTGGCCATAGCACCACAACTAATGTATGGGAGAGAATAGGAGAAAATACACTTAGCACCATCTAGCATAGCTCGTGGGAGAGGGGGCGTGTCACCCTGATATTCTCACCAGATCTAGTTGGGGATGTGTACTAAGTTGTGAAACACTTCCCATATCCTTGTGTGCTTTGTAACCCTTGTAATTCATGGTGGTGCTATGGCCAAATTTTGGCCATAGCACCATCTTGCATAGCTCGTGGAAGAGGGGGCGTGTCACCCTGATATTCTCACCAGATCTAGCTGGGGATGTGAACTAAGTTATGAAACACTTCCCATATCCTTGTGTGCTTTGTAACCCTTGTAATTCAAAGTGGTGCTATGGCGAAATGTTGGCCATAGCACCATCTTGCATAGCTCGTGGGAGAGGGGGTGTGTCACCCTGATATTTCCACCAGGTCTAGCTGGGGATGTGAAATAAGCTATGAAACACTTCCCATATCCTTGTGTGCTTTGTAACCCTTGTTATTCAAAGTGGTGCTATGGCCAAATTTTGGCCTGTAACCCCGGCGACATTTGTAGGTGCTTGATATTATTTCAATGTAAAGGAAAGTATAGGAGAGAAAATGCTAAGCACCTTTTGCATAGCTCATGGGGGAGTGGGCGCGTCAGCTCGATATTTTAGAAACACCTAACTGGGGACGTGAACTAACTTGTGAAACAATTTCCATCTCAATAGGTGGCCCGTAACCCCACTACATTTGGAGGTGCTTAATATTTTTTCAATGTATGGGAGAGTATAGGATGCTAAGTACCTTTTTGCATAGGGGAGGGGGCATGTCAACTCAATGTTATAGCCAGACCTAGCTGGGGACATGAAATAACTTATACAATTCCCGTCGATCTTTTTAGCCAACCCGTAACCCAAGCTGTATTCGGAGGTGGTTAATAATGTATGAGAGAGTATAGGAGAGAAAACGCTTAACACCCTTTTGCATAGCTCATGGGAGAGGAGGCGTGTCAGCTTGATATTTTAGACAGAACTAGCTTGGGATGTGAACTAACTTCTGAAACAATTCCCATCTCAATATGTGGCCCATATTCCCAGCTTCATTTGGAGGTGCTCAATAGTTTTGCAATGTATGGGAAAGTATAGAATGCTAAGCACATTTTTGCATAGCTTATGGGGGAGAAGGGTGTGTCAGCTTGATATTTCAGCCAGACTTAGCTGGGGGCATGAACAACTCCAAACTTAAATGTACATTGCAAAAATATTAAGCACCTCCGAATGTAACTGGGGTTATGGGTCACCTATTGAGATGGGAATTGTTTCACAAGTTAGCTCACGTCTCCCACTAGCTCTGTCTGAAATATCAAGTTGGCACTTCCCCTTTGCTATGAGCTAGGACACTAAGCATATTTTACATAGCTCATAGGGGAGGGTGTGTGTCAATTTAATATTTTAGACAGACCTAGCTGGGGACGTAAACTAACTTCTGAAACAATTCCCATCTCAATCGGTGGCCTGTAACCCCAGTTACATTCGGAGGTGCTTAATATTTTTTCAATGTATGGGAGAGCATAGGGGGGAAAACGCTAAGCACATTTCAGCATAGCATATGGGGGAGGGGGGCATGTTAACTTGATATTAATTTTTTAGGCAGACCTAGCTGGGGTTGTGAATTAACTTCTGAAACAATTCCCATCTCAATAGGTGGCCTGTAACCCCAGCTACATTTGGAGGTGCTTAACACTTTTGCAATGTATGTATGGGAGAGTATATGACACTAAGCATCCTTTTGCATAGCACACTCAGGAAGATGTGTATGCATTCGAAATTGTGTTGGTGAGTTTGGCATGGATACTGGGCAGCTCTTGGTGACCAGCAACAGAATGTGAAATTACCTGAGTGATCACCACAAGGCGTATTACACTTATATTGGAATGTACATACAAAAGTACATTATGCATTATTATTTGCCATGTGGACACCTGGGAAAATTTTTGGTTGGCAACAAAAGGTATCTTTTTTGTTATCAGAAGGACCATACGAGTTCCAGGAGTGTGTCCTTACATCAGAGCAACGGGATGTGAAATCACCTGGGTTAGGGTTAGGGTTAACATAATGCATCATAGCACAAATATTGATGCATGTACATCCTGCTGGAAGTAGTACAGTCCTTCTGAGTAGCCCCTGGTCACCAGGGACATGATATGAAATCATCTGGGTGGTCACCACAAGGTGTACCACACCTATATTTGAATGCACACACAAAAGTATGTGCATTATTTTGTGTCATATGGACACTGGGAAGAATTTTGATTGGCGACAAATCGTATCTTTTTGTTATCAGAAGGACTGTACTAGTTCCAGGAGTGTGTCTGTGCATTCGTTTTTGAGCTATGATGCATCACGTGCACACAGGAGAGACCGTGGTGACAAGCGATAAAATTTGACTAGCTAGTCACCACAAGGCCTATAGCACAGTCAGGAGGGTATGCATGCATGGACACTGAGCAGCCCGGAGTTACCAGCAATAGAATGTCAAATTACCTGGGTGGTCACCATGAAGTCAATGGGATCTTTATTGGAATGTACATGCCTCCTCTCCCATGAGTTATGAAAAAAGGTTCTTAACATATTTTTCTCCTATTCTCTCCCATACAGTGAAAAAACAATAAGCACCTCCGAATGTAGCTGGGGTTGTGGGCCACATATTCAGATAGGAATTATTTCAGCATTTACTTCATGCCATCAGCTAGATCTGGTAAAAGTTTCAAGTTGACATGCCTCCTCTTCCATGAGTTATGTAAGAAGGTGCTTGACATTCTATTTTCTCCCATACATTGAAATTAAGCACCTCCAAACGTAGCTGGAATTACAGGCCACATATTGGAATGGGAATTGTTTCAGCATTTACTCCATACCATTAGCTCGGGCTAATAAAAGTATCACATTAATACACCCCCTCTTCCATGAGTTATGCAAGAAGGAGATTAACACTCCATTCTCCTATTCTCTCCCATACATTGAAATCAATATTATTAAGCACTTCCGTATGTAGCTGGGGTTACGGGCCACGTAATGAGATGGGAATTGTTTCAGCATTCACTTCATGTCATCAGCTAGGTCTGGTGAAAGTATCAAGTTGACATGCCTCCTCTCCCATGAGTTATGAAAGAAGGTGCTTAGTGTCTATTCTCCTATTCTCTCGCATACACTATTACACTATACAGATACGTATGAAGTCTATTGATGCTGTCAAGGAAGACTTTGAAGATTTGCAGAAAAGTAATTGTCAGTTGATGATAGACCTGAAAAAACGGTTTCAAATTCTTTGAGACTTATGAATATTATGTACTTGTCATAACAGTCTGTTCAAGTACCAAAATGATAATGATCACATTGAATCTAATGAAATAAAGCAAGAATAGCTTTTGTAATTGATAAAAAGATCACCCACTCAGGGTCGAAGACACCTGTATATGGAGAGTTTTACAGGGACTTTCCACAGATACTGCGTACTTGCATCATTCCACGAATGCAGAAGACACTATTCTAGCTGGGAGGTCAGCCGCGAGTCCCAAAGCTCCCCCCTACGGTTCTTTGTAGAGAGTATTGCGACTGACCACCAGGAAGTGAGCTATTTTTTTTCAGAGAAAAAAACCGTCCTATTGAGGATTCGAACCCGCGACCTGGAGCCTAGAGTCGTGTCACCTGACCACCCCGCCACCGTGACCTATCTATTTTATTATTATTATCTGCGCTATTTAAAGTTGCCCTCAATGTTCAATTCGGAGAATAGGCCACCCCCAGGCACTCGAATCACTTGATCGTCTCTAATAGGTTTAGAAGAACCTTTCCTGAAGATATGACGTTCGTCGAAGCCCTTGCGCTCGAATTCTAGCCCAAATTCTAATTGTCGGCGTTTTGAAATCGGCCATTTTGTTCGCACAATATATAATATAAATTAACTGTTGTATTTACGCGTAGGAATGCATATTATATGTGATGTAAACGTCATCCACTTCATCGTTTATCACCAGCAAGGAAGTTTTCGCAATTCTATCCCAAAGTAAAGGTACCCCTCCTCACAAACTGCAGTTGAGCAACATCAAGATGGCAGAGCTACTGCAAATAGAATTTATATGGTAGAGATTTTCTGTGAGAGCTGTGTAAATCAGTTTATGATGTGAAAAGTCGATATTGACCCTTCAGCCTTGCCTGTATGTGGGGGTCGGTCTGAAGGGTTCATATCGACCCTTTAGCCTCGCCTGAATGTAGGGTTGGAAGGGTTGATATTGGCCCTTCCAACCCCCTTCTGTATGTGGGGGTCAGGCTGAATGGTTGATACCCAGTAACCCCAGTGTCAAACCCTTTGGGTCATGAATTTAACCCTAACCCAAACCTTTCCTAACACCCACACCAAACACATCAAGTTTGTAACTAGTGCACAACATGCAGTTGTACGTAAGTTATGACTGCTAAAATTTTGCTGAAATAAATGGGTCACATAATATATAGATGGGAATTCCTTCAGCATTTACTTCATGCCTATAGCACAACCACTAGTGAGTGCATGCATCCACATTTGTGTTGTTAAGTTTGAGATGAACACTGAGCATCCCTTGGTGCCCAGCAATAGAATTTGACTTTTTCTAGCTGGTCACCACAAGGTCCATAGCACATCCAGGAGGGTGTGTATGGATCAGTATGGGTGTTGTCAAGTATGGTATACCAAACCCTGGTGTCCAGAACAGAGTGTAAAATCTTCTGGGTGGTCACTCCGAGGTCTAAAACATCCATATCAGAAAAATTTAAAGCACTTCTAATAATTATTGTAGTTAAGGTTGCAGGGCACATGTGGAGATGGGAAATATCTCAAAATTTAGTTCACATCACCAGCTAGATCTGGTAAAAATATCAGCTCAATAAGCCCTCCCTATCATACGTAAGTTATATATGCCAAAACATGCTTAGCAATTTTCCATCTAGGCTCTTCCAAATTTTCCATTGGCTTTATTATTTTCATTATCATTTACTTCAATTACATTTATAATATTCATATTATTTTGTTATACGTATTGGACATGTACATAACTCCTTTATTGCTTATTGTAATATTATTGCTAATATTATAATATATAATCTTTTCACATTTTTGAAATACAGTCGAACCATTTCTTGTGTGCTTAATTATATACAAATCTGAAATCGAATTGAAGAGTGAATTAAGACAAGATTCGATGTCCTCATTGGCAGAATAATCCTAGGTCTCCCCTGAAGGAGCCATACGATTGGTGAAAGTGCTTCAATCTCTGATGTTGTCTCAAAACAACTGACAGGGGATTGACAGGGACAGAGGCTGTCATGAGTGCCTCCAGGTGACCCCAAACTAGAGCATCTAGTGGACAATGGCTACAGAGAAGGAGGACAAGGGAAGAATCAGTACAGTCAAACAAAGTTACATAGGAATTGGGATTTTCAAAGTGACGATATACAGACCTCTTTACAACATCACCCTTGGTAGTGCTGCCATACACTAGTATACAGTCAGACCTCTTTACAACACCACTCTTGGTAGTGCTCCCTTACACTAGTATACAGTCAAATCTCTGTACAACATCACCCTTGGCAGTGCTCCTACATGTACAGGATCTTACATCACTTTGGGAAAAAATGAACTTTCTTCCTCCAATAGTGTCTCCAAGGCAGTGCAGAGATTTTCAACTTTTTTCTCTATCTACAAGAACAGAATGACTATATGGTATATGTGTGTGTGTGTGTGTGTGTGTATGTGTGTGTGTGTGTGTGTGTGTGTGTGCAAGAAAAAGTAGTGTGCATGTGATGCTAGAACACTCACATGCTCCATCGATAGCTTCCAAGCACTGCTGTGGTTCCACCAATACGTTAGAGTTGTTTTGTGAGTGACAAGATGATTCAGAGGCCACGGCAGACCGTGTGCCAGTCGAGGTTTCGTGAAAGTCTTCACATTCTCCTCCACCACCCACTGCAGATAGTTCTAGAAGGATGATGGTGTGCAAGACCTGAATTTGAGACTGAAATGTTCTGTAGATCTGACAGTACGTAGCCACCTAACTACACACTCTCATCAAACCAGGCACCACACACCCTCTCACCAAACCACACTCCTTCTCACCAAACCACACACCACACTCCTCACCAAACCAGGCACCACACTCCTTCTCACCAAACCACATACCACACTCCTCACCAAACCACGCACCACACTCCTTCTCACCAAACCACGCACCACACTCCTTCACACCAAACCACGCACCACACTCCTTCACACCAAACCAGGCACCACACTCCTTCACACCAAACCACGCACCACACTCCTTCTCACCAAACCACATACCACACTCCTTACCAAACCACGCACCACACTCCTTCTCACCAAACCACGCACCACACTCCTTCTCACCAAACCACATACCACACTCCTCACCAAACCAGGCACCACACTCCTTCTCACCAAACCAGGCACCACACTCCTTCACACCAAACCAGGCACCACACTCCTTCTCACCAAACCAGCACCACACTCCTTCTCACCAAACTGAGTACCCCACACCCACACCCACACCCACCCACACACCTGTTTTCACTGCCCTCTTACCTCTGCTAAGTCAAATGTGGACTGAACCAAGGTTACGAATGCGGTGTGCTTCCCAAGAAACTGTACATCCATCACTCTTGTGGCTCCCTGTGCCTGGAGGAACGCTACCACTTCCTCTAGCGACTCCAGATAGAGCTCCTGCTTTGACGTTATGGCTCGTACCAAAGGTGACACACCTGGACAGTGGAACAGATGAAGTATTTACAATAATAACACTCTATACAAGTACAGCCTCTTCATAACATGATGTACATAGTGTTTGATACACAATATAGCGTATAATTAAAATAATGCAAACACATTCCGTCTATTACCCGACATGGTCATATTTGAAACGTTTAGCCTCTCTTCCACATCAAATGCTACATTACAGATCTTCAGAAACGCAGAGATGCTGTGTAAACTTGACTGGTGGGTTAAAAGTTCCTTTTCTGCAAGTAAACAGGGGAATGTAAACCAGCTCCGTATACTATGCAGCACTCAAGATTACCTTTTGGAAGTTTGTACAAAATTAACTTGAAATCTTCCGCCATTTTATTTATTGTCACGTGTATAATACTCGGTGACGTCACAAAACCGCCACATTCCCGCCAAAAGTATCCTAAAGATGGACATCACTGCTCAGGTTGGAGGTCCAGGACCGGGCGTCTTTGCGACGGACAAACTAGGAGAGAAAACGCAAAAGAATTTCCAAACCTTTCTTGAAGAGTACGTCCTTCATATTTGTCTGAATGTGTACAAGACTTCTTTAGTCCTAGATCTCTCTTTCATCTCAGGTGGGGAGCCGACGATGATACAGATCCGAAATATTTGAAAGATGCCGAAGAGCTACTTCACCCGGAAAGAAACATCCTGAAAGTTGACTTTTCCGATTTGGACGAGGCCAGTACCACCCTAGCCAACGCCATCCAGGAGAACTACTACAGGCTTTACCCCTACCTGTGTAATGCGGCCAGGAACTTCGCCCAAGACAAGGCCAAACTTCCGAAGAGCAAAGACGTCTTTGTGGCATTCACTGACGTGCCCGTTAGACACAAGTGAATAGCGCCTGCAACTACAGAGTGTATTGATGCTGCGTACTAGCTGTTTGTATCTTATCTGTATAATCATCATCATTATCACCATCATCATCACAATAATCACCGTCATTGCCATCATCATCACCATCATCACCATCATCATCACCATCACCACCATCGATCACCATCACCATAATCATCATCGTCATCATCATCATCTGGGAAAGCCACTCAACATAATAGACTGCTTTACAGGGTATCCAATAAACTAATAAACACAAACAAACAAACATCATTTGTTGATTGTTGGATCACAGTTTGATGGCTGTTCTAGTCTTCACCATGTCCTTCACTTTTGATGAATACAGAGTGCGTGAACTGACTGCTAGTAAGATCGGTACCCTTGTGCGTGTGAGTGGTCAGGTGGTGAGGACCCATCCTGTGCATCCGGAGCTCATCACTGGGCACTTCAGGTGTGTG
>OZ026558.1:4843968-4893968 GCA_964020155.1 Chondrilla cf. caribensis | reverse complement strand
ACATCAGAATTGGGACCACCTCACAATTGATACCAGTTTGACCAGTCCCGTAGGTGGTAATATTGCATACATAAGTCAGTTTTTCACAACTTGCAGGTTTGACCTGTTCTTCGTCCTCCTGGACGAATGCAACGAAGTGGTGGATTATGCCATTGCACAGAAGATCGTCGAGCTCCACGTCAGACAGAAGGAGTCCGTGTCAAGAATGTATTCCCAGGTAGGTCACAGCAGTGTGTAGGGCCTACTGCTGGAGGCCTGGGGTGTTTGGAGAAGGAATTGACTCACATTGGTTTAGAGTTTGGATTCTTTTCTTTCTTGCCAATGTGCTGGAAGGCCTGTCTAGAGAATACCACTCTCTTCTGTGGCAGTGGGTAGCGTTCTAAGTTGTCAATCTCTGCTAAGCAGGATATTGTCTGGATGTTGACCCCTTCAGGTCGTTGTCTGCAGGGTTCATGCAGTGTGGTATGCGGTTGGTCAAGTCGGTAGATCAGTGCCCCTTTCCATACCCCTACTCTCAGTCCAGGGGTGTATTGAGCTCGATAATTATGATAATTCACGTTTCCTTCAACTTTTGAAGGTGTTTGAATTGTGGTCATCACATGACTGTTGTACTGTACGGCTTCATTTAGGGGTTATTCCCCGCCCCCACGCCGTTGTTGAAACTTTTCTCTAAGGTCAATTGAATGTGATAAATGCACTTGCAATGACAGTACACACATGAAGTACTAGCTAACTAGCTACTAGGTATCCCCTAACATCAGTAAGAAGAGATGAAGCCATACACACTGACTGAGTCTTCCATCCAATAATTCACGCACTGTGTTCTTGTGGGTACTTACCCCTGGCATTACAGCTGCCTGGTCTCGCATAGCCAGACCCTACTAGTCTCCATTTTTAAATAATATCTGTGTGTATGTGCATGTGCGTGTGTGTATACCTATATACCATCCTGGAAACATCACACTGGAGAAATGTCTTGTCTGTGCTGCTGGAGGCTATCAGCTGCTCAATGTGTGTTTTATTGAATTGTGAGGTATTGTTTACTTTACATTGTAAACATTTCCTTTTGCTGCTCACTCATAAGCCAATTTTGTCATGAGGTCATGTACATTTCATACAACATTAGCCACACTTGCATATAAGGGCCATCCCATAATTACATACCTGATAGTTTATTTATAGAAGACTATGTAAATTATGAGCTCAATGTATGTGTGTGTGTGTGTGTGTGTGTGTGTGTGTGTGTTTGTGTGTGTAAATGGTGAGCTTGCCTGATAGGGTAAGCAGGTATGTGTGTATTGAGTGTTGATTCATTTGTGTTGATATTCCCAACAGGATGACATCAGACGCTACATCATATTTGCTAGAGTCTTCAAACCAAAGGTGTGTCACACACGCGCATGCACACGCACACACACACACACACACACACACACACACACACGCACACACACGCACACACACACACACACATGCACGCACGCACGCACACACACACACACACATGCACACCCACCCACCCACACACACACACACACACACACACACACACACACACACACACACACACACACACATAATTATGTAATTTTGTGTTGCTATGGTACAGATTAGTCAGGAGAGTGCTGACTACATGGTTGAGGAGTATCGGAAGCTTCGTCAAAGAGACAGTGGAGGTCAGTTACAGCACTATATTTCAACGTAGGGTCCACCATCATCTACATAGAGTTCACCATCAATCACACAGTCCACCATCATTCACATAAAGTTCACCATCATCCACACAGTCAACCATCATCCACATAAAGTCCACCATCACCCACACAGTCAACCATCATCCACACAGTCAACCATCATCCACATAAAGTCCACCAACCACATAAAGTCCACCATCAACCACATAAAGTCCACCATCATCCTCATAAAGTCCACCATCAACCACATAAAGTCCACCATCATGGGGTCTACCATCATCAACACAGTGTCATTGCTTTGAGACACAGAGACAGTCAATTGCGAAGTGGATCCACCATTGTCCAACACTGCAACCGTCTAATAACTCTCACCTCTCCCCCCCAGGTATGTCCAAGTCCTCATGGCGGATCACAGTGCGCCAGCTGGAGAGCCTCATACGACTGTCAGAAGCAATGGCGCGACTGCACTGTGAGGACGTCGTGCAGACCAAACATGTCAAGGAAGCCTTCAGGCTCCTCAACAGGTCCGTCATTAGAGTTGAGACGCCGGACATTGAGTTCAGCGAACCAGAGAAGCCTGTTATTCAGAAGACAGGTGTGTATGTGTCTGTCTCCTCCCCCCCTCTCTCTCTGGATGTGTATGCTCACAACTCGTGTGTGCGTGTGTGGTGTGTGGTGTGTGTGTGTGTGTGTGTGTGTGTGTGTGTGTGTGTGTGTGTGTGTGCATGTGTGTGTGTGTGTGTGTGTGTGTGTGTGTGTGTGTGTGTGTGTGTGTGTGTGTGTGTGTGGTGTGGTGTCTATGTGTTAGTTTTTAAATAGGAGTTCATTTACTACTGTTTATTCACCAGATGACACACCAATGGAGATGGAATCGGGTGAAAAGGGACCGGACTCTTCTTCTCCTCCTGAGCAACCAGGCAAACAGCTCAAGGTCACTTATGAACTGTACAAGAAGATAGCCAACATGCTGGTACACCATCTCAGACAGGTTGAAGAGCACACAGGTGAACGCGGACATGCGTGTGTGTGTACTTGTGTGTGCATATGTACAGTCACCTGTTTACAACATCACCCTTGGTAGTGCTCCCATACACTAGTATACAGTCAGACCTCTTTACAACATCACCCATGGTAGTGCTCCCATACACTAGTATACAGTCAGACCTCTTTACATCACCCTTGGTAGTGCTCCCATACACTAGTATACAGTTAGACCTCTTTACAACACCACCCTTGGTAGTGCTCCCATACACTAGTATACAGTCGGACCTCTTTACAACATCACCTTTGGTAGTGCTCCCATACACTAGTATACAGTCAGACCTCCCTACAACACCACCCTTGGTAGTGCTCCCATACACTAGTATACAGTCAGACCTACCTACAACACCACTCTTGGTTCCTTACATTCCCTGCCATTACAACTGGTTTGCTATTGTAACCCATATGATTACTGGTCATGTGGATACCAACCAGCCCATTAATCCCTATCATTTCTGTGCACAAATTCCTGTGTGCATAGTGATAATTTCGATAATCTGTCGCACACATTGATCTGCCACATTTGTCCTCCTTGAATTGCTGCGGATCAACGCGAGTTCACTTCATGTGGTCTCCTTCCATCAGATGAAGGAGGGATAAGGAAAAGTGCCCTTGTCAACTGGTACCTGAAGGAAACGGAATCTGAAATCGAAACCATGGATCAACTGGGAGAAGTCAAGACAATAGTGGAGAAAGTCATTGACCGGCTTGCACACCATGTGAGTGCATTTATTATTGACTATATTTGGCCATTTTCCCGATTACCGGTTTCCCGTCCTATTGAAATCCGAAAACCTTCAAAGCAATTGTTGAGGTCACCTCACAATGAGACATTGGAGTAGGGTTACCGTTGATGTCTCTATAGCGGTTAGTGGCTACTCTTAACTCTCTCATTGGAGGGTATTCTATCCTCTGTATTGTTCTATTGTCACAAGCAATTGTGTAACTTGTTACGTAGGAGAGGGAGTGAAGGTGAAATCGTCACCACATCCTCAACGTGAACACGCTTCTCAATGTGGGGGCACCTCCCCTTATGTGGGTACACCAGACCACACTAACGCAATTAGAGACAACGGCTGGATTGTTGAAATCCAGGATTTCATGGTTAAATTGAAAAATAGCGAAAAAGTCCGGATCCAAAAAGTGACCACCTGGACTACCACTGCCGTGTGCTAAGTTCTGGCATATTGTCACTCATATCCCATAACTTCACTTAACATCTGGACGTGCAAAGAGATTCCGTGAAACCCACGAATGGCCTCACTTTGACAAAAATGTTTCGATAAAGTGAAAAAATTCAGAGTGAATTAATTCGGTCCAACAGCTCACCAATCTCAGGTTTCCCTTAAGCACAAGAATTCAGAAGCCTGTGACTTTACGTGAGGGCAGATCCTATGTCAGACTCCCTTTCCTCAATCTCCTCGTTGGGTTTACCACTTACACCAGACTCAGTCTACCCTGTTCTTCCTCATTGGTGAATTCCAGCAGATAATGATTGCTCCGGTACTGGCGTCTCCTAGCTTATGGAATTGGAACCCCTTTTCTATGACCTGCCAAAAGGCCTATACGTATAACATGTACAGTGTAACTTGCTTAGTAAGTACAGTGAAACCTCGCTAATCCGACACCTCTATAATCCAACATTCTCTCTAATCCGACCATTATATGAGGTACCGTCACCATACATACGTATGGTAAGAGGCACTCCATAATCCAACAACCTCCTAATCCAACATTATTCTCAGGTCCCATTGAGTGTCGGATTGGAGAGGTTTCACTGTACATGGGTTAGTGCATACTTCTGTTTAGTTAGTACATGTTACATATCTCTGTTAACACATGCATACACCTCACTCAGTCCTTAGCTCACATATAATATGTCAAACAGTACTGAAAGTGAGTACCTCCGATAAGAAGTACAGATTTGGTGTGCCCTTCGAGGTATTTCCTAAGGAAGTTGTACCGTACTTGTGATTAGAGAGGTACGCGCTGAACTCTCAAACTTCCTCCCTGGTTTTCTATTATGTATGTAAAATAGTTGTGGTTGTGTGGGAGTCAGACACTTTATGTGTGGTCTGGCGGGCTGTCGTGCTAAATATAGTACCAATATCCTTAAAAGGGTTCCTCTGATGTAGATGCAGCTGTTGTGATAAATATAGTAACATTTTGAATCTGTGACATGTGTACAAGATTAGGGTTGTTTCCTGTTCTGTGCTCAGTGATGTGATTGTGTGCATGTTGATGGTGTATTGTTGACGTATTGTTGACATGTTGTTGACGTATTGTTGACATGTTGTTGATGTATTGTTGACGTATTGTCGACATGTTGTTGACGTATTGTTGACTTGTTTTTACGTGTATCACAGGTAGCCACCCAACCTGTGTCACCCTACCTGTAATTCGAGATATAGTGTCAAGACTCCTAGTCAATGCTACGGGTTGCTACTCAGTGTGGGAGTGATTCCGCACACGGTTAATTAATAATGTTCAGTGAATCAATTAAGAAACTGGTAATTCGAGTTAAAAAACACATGGGGCTGACGCCCTCACACTCAATTTACTTGGGCGTCTTCTTCAGACAACCAACCTTCGCTGAAAGATATCATGTTTGGTGAAGCTCTTGTGCTCGAATTCCAGTCCACTTTCTAACTCTTGGTGTTTCAAAATCGGCTGTCTTTTTTTCCACATTATTATAGTATAAATTCACTGTTAAACGCAGGAACACATTATTTATATAGATGGATAGATAGATAGATAGATAGATAGATAGATGGGTAGATAGATAGATAGATAGATAGATGGATAGATAGATAGATAGATAGATGGACAGATAGATAGATACAGATATAGATATATGTAATGGTGAAATTATTGAGCTTAACACAGCAGTAACAATGTAGCTATGAAAATCACTGTCTGTGTACTTTCTGCAGGACCACATATTCATACCCCTGACGTCTGAAGCTGACACCGAAGAAGACAAGGAGGACCCAATACTTGTGGTCCATCCAAACTATTTTGCAGAATAGGGGAGATAGGGTTGACTTGTATGTGAACTGTCCTCACGTAGTGTAATAATTGTAGAATTTGAACGGATTGAGGATAGCGAAACTGATTACTACATGGATGTTGCGATGTAACCACGTTTGCTAATACGGATGGCCTTTGTGTGAATCATGGCTTTCAGTTCTTATCAGGTGACGTCTCTTTAAGGAAAAGCGAGAGCTCAGTAATGTTGCTTAGTGTTGGTTTCCAGTACCTTAACAGGCTAGATACAACATCAGTTTCTTTGTTATTGTTTGCCTCCAACCAAACTATGTATTTCTAGATCATTGTGGAAGTCAAAGTTTGTGCATATCCCAACTTGTAACCAACTGGTATTTGTGTGTGTGTGTGTGCGTGTGTGTGCGTGCGTGTACAATTGTGTGTGTGTGCGTGTGTGTGTGCATGCGTGTGTGTGTGCGTGCATGTGTGTGTGTGTGTACGTGTGTTTGCGCATGTGTGTGTGTGTTGTGTGTTTGTGTGTGTATGTGTGTGCATGCGTGTATGTGTGTGTGTGTGTGTGTGTGTGTGTGTGTGTGTGTGTGTTTGCGCATGTGTGTGTATGTGTGTGTGTGTTGTGTTTGTGTGTGTGCGTGCGTGCGTGTGTGTGTGTGTGTGTGTGTTCATTTGTGTGGGTGTGCGCTTGCATGTGTACGTACGTTTTTGAGCTTATCTTTAGAAAGGAATTCCACTAATTTACAAGTCAAAAGGTGTTGAGGACGTTTGTGGAAGTGAATGTCGTTCGTTCTGCGTCGAAATACGTGTTTGTGGCTACGTTCACTTCCTTATTTGCGCGCGGATCCACCCATCGGGCCTGGGGAGTGTGTGTAAAAATAGCAACTGAGTCATGGTCTAAAAAAAGCTTCCGCCAGGTATAAAAGGATGCCGATGTACGTACCATCATTGGCAAATACAGAGGCAAATCCTTTGAAAACAAACGGAGAAGCTTTCGAAGATACATCTCATTCAAGTGGGTGGCATGGCTTTCCCTGGTGAAGTGAACTTGGACGATTGGATATCAGATTCGAGCGATTCTGATAAGTTCTTTGGACTCGGAGAAGACGTGGACGAAGGGTTCTGCGACAGTGACGATAACAATTCGCATTACCTTCCCTCGGAGACAGTCGAAGATTCTCAAGTACGTTCTTCCAGCAAACACGGAGATGATGATGCTGGCTATGGAGAGGTTGATAAGATGCTTGAACAGAATCCAGTGAATCCTGACGCTTTCCTTTTCGAGTTGGGCATGGAAGACCCCTTCCTACCACCGTCTCCTTCATCTCTCATGCCTTCTACAGGGTTCTTGACCGAACGGGATGGATATCTCGAAGGACCTGTTCAATCTCCTTTCAACCAGGTGTCAACATGGCCGGGCGAATCATCTGATCTGTGTTACAGAGATCCCTATCAACAAACTGTCACTGGTGGGCTGCAGAACTATCAGGTGTCCACCAATGCTGTCAACACCCCACGGGATACATTCTCTGTTGGAATGAGTGTTGTGTCGTCTTCTAGTGCTCCACTCCTCTCAAGCACCTCGATTTGCATGTCTCAACCAATCTGTGTACCATCCTCAGCTGTACATACTCCTGCTTACAACTGTGGTCAACCTGAATCTTCCTGTTCGAAGTCATCAAAGCAGACTACTACGAAGGGATCACCAATTCCTGGATACTCGGAGACAGCTCTGGTTGACATGCCTTACACTGAGTTTAATAATTTGATCAAGAAACTCAAATTGGCCGAGGATGCAGTCTCGAAGGCCAAGGATATTCGGAAAAAGGGAAAAAATAAGGCTGCTGCTCGGAACTGTAGGCAGAACAAAGTGAACGCCATTGTTTCTTTAGAGAAGGAGGTACACACACTTCGGCAGCAATTGTCACAGTGTTCGTTGGAAAGAGATTCGCTCTTGCGCGAGCTACAGGTTGTCAAGTCCAGGTGTGTCCGGTTGGAGTACCAATCTAGGGTATCCGACCGATCTCTCATGAACCATTGTTCTCCACTCTAACTCCTCTGTAAAGATTGTACTGTATAATCATTTTTATGTAGGGTCCAAGTGTACGTATATGTGCAATAACTGTTTTCACTTTTAAAGTGTATTTTTGTCTGTGAATTTTTTCAGTATTTGTCCATTTGATTTCGTTATGATGTTTTGGCCATCATTTTAATAACATGTTGATATTAATTAATTCCCCTTTATTTCCAATTATTTGTATTTATTTAGTCATATGTACGTACATTGTTATTGTAGAATTCTTTTGAAAGCAAATCAATTTGATAACAATTGGCTCTGCACGAAGACTACGTGATTGATATACCAAGCCTTTAGCCAGTGGTAGGGTTGTAATCTGTTTCGGAAGCTTAATTTCGTTCTTCTGGAGAAATAGATATCTATTATATAAGAACATACGTAATTATTTCTTTTACGGTTAATTATAGTTAATTTATCACCCAATTAAATCATTTCACCTAGCACAATTCACCAGTACAAATACAATATACAAATACTAATAACATTATATCCAGCTAATCCACCATATTTTAGGAAAACAATACCTTCCTAAATAGGGGCGAATTAACAAGAATTTACTTCACTGACACACACATGTTTCACAGCTGACCTAAGACATACGATCTACATAATATTATAGGTATGTATGTGTTGCTATGTGCACTGATAGTGTATAATAACCATGTGTCCACTATGCAATGGGTGAACCTCAGCATATTACAATCACTGGTCTTTATAAGCCAAAATGGCCCTTAGACCACAGAATTCTTTTTCCAATTAATGGTGAATTATTGATGATAAATTGTAAATTTAAATTACTAGTGACTAAACAGGAATTGACAACAATGCAGATCTGAGTTTCATAGCAATATGTGTGTACTTTGCTGAACACCAAATCAAGTTTTCGTTGATAGATGTTAATGTGTCGATAGATTTATCTGGCGATAACAGGAGTTGGTTGCGATTGCTGTACCAAGCATATTGTGTCTCAAGTGTGATATCTTGGGTATGTGATTAAAAGTGTGGCGCGTCCTTGGCATCTTTGAGATTGCATGGTGTACAAAGTCTCTCTGGGGGGGGAGTTGTGGGATGAGTGTGGTGACCGCTTCAATGTATATAATATGTAGGTGATATTATGTACGTAAGTGTATATAACACTCTCATTATTACACGCAAAAAGCAAATCAATAAAGACACGCATAACGCAGTCAGACAAAGGAAGAGAATGTGTCACTTCGGAGGCGGAAGTAGTTTCGTTCTCAGACCGCGTGACACCTATGGCGACAGGTGACGTTTGCTCTCACGATCCGCGTTCTATATATACTTGGAAGAAGCAAATCAAGTACTATATAGTCGAGAGTTTCCGTCCGATCGATTATCCTGCCGGAATTCAGACAATGGCCAAAGAATTAGTGGATAAAGCTATTGCTGATAACAAAGTAGCCGTCTTCTCCAAGAGCTACTGTCCTTTCTGTACGCGTGTAAAGGACATATTGAAGAATGCGGGCGTTGGTGACTACTACCTTCTCGAACTGGACCAAACGTCTGGAGGTGACGCGATACAAAACTATTTACAGAAGTTAACCGGCGGAAGGACTGTCCCGCGAGTGTTCGTCGGTGGAGAGTTCGTTGGCGGCTGCGACGATACCGAAGCGAAGGCTAATTCTGGTGAGCTCGAGAAGAAACTGAAGAGCGCTGGAGCCATCTGAAAGTAGTTTGACGAGCCCAGCGTCTTATTAGAAGTGTACGATAGACAGCAAAAGAAAAGTAGTATGATTATTAACTAATGATTCATGTACATTAATTGTTACAATCATAGACACTCTAAACTGTTGATAATCATCAATATTAACAGTTTAATATTAACAGTTTAATATTAACAGTTTAACAGTAATAGATTATTGATAAATAATATAGGTTACAAGTGTCCCAAGTATAATAATATGTTGTTGAATAACAATTGTTGTTGATAATGTGGAAATATGACATGTCTTATGTTCCCATAGTAACTTGAGTACGCTACAGTCGCCATGTGAACAACCACAATCATGTATGCATACAGGATTCAACAATATTTTCCGTGCACTGCTCACAGACAGTCTGTGTAGGCTTGTAGACCATACCCCTACGAATCAGTACTGAGTTGCAAGATCTACAGTTAAAATTGGAGTTTGAGCTGAATGGGTTGGCTACTGTTACTAACCTCGTGGACAATCCAGACATCCTCGCCTCATGGGACTGTAAGTACCCCCCCCCCCCCCCATCCTCCCAAACTTCATACAATGTGTACATACCTCACTCTTTAGTATCCACGTGAGACTATTGGTTGTGTACTACAGTGGGGTTGAATTCCAAAGGATCTCAAGGTCAAAGGTCAAACGAGTGGTCATTTCAATTTCAAATTCAACCAAGTTCAAACTGGGGACAGGAGTACATAGCCTATACAGTGGATCAGTGGATATTGTACAGGAATCCACCACTCAGTGGAAATTGGTAATGTCATATTTGTTCAGATCAAAATTGAAGTGAGGAACACATCAAATATGGCATGTTGAATCCAAAAAACTCTGGAATTCATTGTGGGATATTTCAGTGGTCTGGAGGTCTGGTTCTCTGTATAATATTATGTGAAGTTCGATCCCTGGTGACAGTCGAAATGAATCCATATTTAAGCTTCAGAGAATACCACTGTATTGGCTAACACTCCATACCCTAAATACTGTATAACAATATGTTATGATCATAACATTATTGTGAAAAGTGAACAAAAACACTCAATCAGCTGCTAGAAATGTATTTGTTGGAAGAGACAACTCAGTCACTGACTGGCCAATAGCTGGGTTTCTTACAGCTGTCTGGGTCGTTTTCATCCTGCTTGGTACCACAGAGGTCATTGAATGTGGACTCCTGGGATAGCCCCATCAACTGCCGGTCCTCTCTGATCCTGAAAGTCAAAGTTGATTCGTGACTTCCAACAAAGTGCCGACCATGAGCAGCAATCCATTGGTCAACAATAGCCACGCCCCCGTCACCTAGTGTCCTCGTCACCTGTTTGCTTGGCTCGAAAAACACAACATTTTTAACCAATCTTTGCAGTTCTTCCTTCTCTGGAAGGGAGGATTACAATGCTTCGTGAGTACCTATTAGTGTGTAGTGCTTTGAACACACTAGCTGAAGCATACCTTCCTTTGTTGCATCCGTGGCAACAAACACCTTCTTCAACTTGTGTCGTTTCAAAAGCTTATTAATCTGATTGGCTGCTCCTGTAATTGAAGGGATATCCCCAGCACGGGCATAAACATAATCACCTCTTCTCAAATGCACTGAAAGATAGGGTCCGCCTCCATCTAATAAAGGGGTTCTCCCCTTTCCTCTTTCCGTCTTGTAATTCAAATGATCTTCCATAACTTTGTAGCCGATTTCTCTCAAATGTTCGGCATAAACCATACTTCTACGCGCCTGAATCAGTGGGTAACAGGGATAGAGGATCGACAACCTATTGCAGTGTGTACTCCACTACAAGTCTTAATTAACTTGAAAGCCTTTAAAAAAGCTTTCAAAATTAATAATAGCATGTGGAACAATATCTATTATGTACATTGGATTATGTATGCAACTACATACACAAATGTATTTTGAACATGGGAAGTACACGTGTGGTGTGTGCTATGCGTGCATAGCCATGTATACACACATGGGAGTATGCAAATTCCCATGGGACTTGATTGGTAGGAACTCTGAAAGAACTGATACCTATCGAAGGTCAGCAAGTGGCTAATCAGGATACATTTTATATGTCAGTGTTACCTTTACAACAGAAACACAGGAATAGGATAGAATGGATAAAAAATTGTACAGAACACCTTGGACCCTACACTTTGTACCCCATCAAAGGAACCATTCCCTGTGTATCCCTCCCAATAGTGGTATAACAGGTACAAGCATGCATGCACGTGTGTAAGTTCCCATACACATGTGACCAAACAGCACACGTACACACGCACACGCACACACACACACACACACACACACACTTACATCCCAGTAGGCTTTGTCACCAAAATTGTCATGGAGCAACTCTTCAAAATTCTCAACAAGAAAGGACCTATACAAGAGTTTAAAACATTTGCTAAAGTGTGGCAGTACAACTTGGCGCATGGCTTAAAACACCCATCACATAAAATGCGCTTGTCACTGAACACAGTCTGTGATGATTTAAGCTCTCTATTCTGTTAAAATAGAGAACTGATTTGGTTCATGTGCTCAAGACTAAATTGTAGACATGTGGTTACTTCATCTCCAATTTTTAATCCTACCCCTCACCAACACATACAACACAACACTACAAATGAACACATCCTGAATAAATGAATTCTGCCTGGGACAATATCAGACAGCCTCTGTTTACAGCACAGACATTGAGTGACTTACCCGAAGGGACAACTGTGGAGCAACAGACTGCGGTTATTCTATCTATTGCACGTTCAAATAATAGTATTAGGCACTGTATTAACTCTATGTGGTGTACCAGTTTCAAGTTGTAACGTACATAACCTATTACTTATTAATATATTTATTGTTTCTTATGTATGATAATCCAGTTATCATTGTATCGTGTGGAGTGCTACATTGGACCCCTCCGTGTTCTAGTACCTTATGGTGTGGTGCACTTTGATAATATTGATTGATTGATTGATTGATTGATTGCTGGGAGTATCTATGATTGCTGGGTGTATCTATGATTGCACACAAACCTCTTCCCCTTCCCATCATCCCTTGTCAGTATGTCCTTCAGGATGAACCATGCTCTACCGAGAACGGAGATACAACGATAGTCTCTGGCATAGGCCAGGTCATTGAAACCGAAGAATCTTCCAAACCACTTGTCGCCTGTCTTCTCGTACTGGGGTCGTTTCTGGCACTCTTCTTCCTTCCACTTTTCCTCGAACTTCGTCCACTCGATTCCCTGCAAGTAGATGACTTGGTCCACTACGTATTCCGCTTCCTCTAGAAAGTCCTCAAACTCAATACTCGGAACAAACTCGTTCAAAGATTCCAAATCGAAGAACAGCTTCCAGGGAAGGTCAGATTGAGGAATGTTTGATTTCCAGTGGTACATACGTTGCCAGGGAGGAAGGACTAGGACCCAGTCTTCTTTAAGTGTTCCCCTCAGGTTCTTAACTACAACGGCAACTCTCATATGCACATCTCTATGGAGATTGAATCCTTCTCCGGGGTTGACCGAATAGATGAGGTATTTGGTGTTGTTACCCCTCGCTACTCCAAACTTACGATGTGGTGACGACTCTCCCGTACCGACGTCGAATACATCTTGTCCCAGGCTGCAAAGGAAAATTGCAAGGATCAGCATTGCAGAAGCATTGGCAGCCATTTTTATTCGCCCCGATTATATTTTATACACAATACACACTCGTAGCGAGGTACATAATTCACTGTACATTGAATCACTTTTGACCCCAAAGCTCATTGAACCTTCGAATTCTTCGAAAACGAAATGGACCAGTACTGGTATAAACCCAACAAGGTAGCGGCTTATCAGAAGGTGTTTCAGGTACGAAAAGGTAGAAATTATTCTGTGTAAACCTCCAGGTAAATTCACCGTTGTTGCTTTCATGATTAGTATGTTAGTTTTGAGAATCATTTATACCACTTGTCCTTTCAATACCGATATTTTTACACAGTTAAGAGTTGTAATTGATATTCTTTTTAACTTATAATCATTGTTTAAACAGGAGAGATAGGTAGGTAGGTAGTTTTCATGTCAGTTTTTTTTTTTACAATTCTGACGCTTTTTTTATAGACTGTGATAATACATACAGTACGTGCATTTCTAATGGTAAATTAATCATGACGATAATTTCATTATAATAATTCACCAAATTTCATCTCGTTAAAGTTCCTTCCTTCCTTCTTCCTTTGGACTCAAAGCCCCCCCCCCTGCTCAGTGTAACTTTTCGTCTCATTGTGTGAAGACTTCTAGATTTGTTTTGGGGAGGGGAAAAGTGAATCCCCACCCAACCCGAGTCCTAACGACCATTGTCAGGGGGGGGTAGTGACTCCCCACCCAACCCGAGTCCTAACGACCCTTGTCAGGGGGGGGGGGGGGTGAGTGACTCCCCACCCAACCTGAGTCCTAGCGACCCTTGTCAGGGGGGGGGGGGGGAGTGACTCCCCACCCAACCCGAGTCCTAGCGACCCTTGTCAGGGGGGGGGGGGGTAGTGACTCCCCACCCAACCCGAGTCCTAGCGACCCTTGTCGGGGGGGGAGTGACTCCCCACCCAACCCGAGTCCTAGCGACCCTTGTCAGGAGGGGGGGAGTGACTCCATAGCCAACCTGAGTCCTAGCGACCCTTGTCGGGGGGGGGGAGGGGGGAGTGACTCCCCAGCCAACTTGAGTCCTAACGACCCTTAGTGGGAGGGGGGTAGTAACTCCCCACCCAATTCCCAATGACTTGTATTAATCCATTGTCATGGTTACCTCTCCCTCTCAGGGTGGACCAGAACTCCCCGTGTTCTTGAGAGGACCGTCGGACCGGCTCCTGTACCGCTCTGTCATGGCTGCCTCTGTACTGGGCATAGGATTGGCCTTCTTCGGCATCTACAAAATGGCAGTCGGTACAATGAAGAAGAAAGGCTCAAGTTGAACATGCCTGGGGTTCAATTGGCTAGGGAGACTCCACATGTCACCTATAGCTTGTGTTCAACGACCGTGTGATTGTAATATCCTGTGTACTTTGAGTTACGTGATATTTAATACGATATCTTGGGTATGTCGTGTGACGTAGCGTCTACGTATAGTGCATTTCCTCAGCAACCAGCGTGAGAACTTCGCTATAAGACTCGGGGGGAGCTTGGTACTTCACATGAGTGGTCCTACAGTGGACTTGTATTAAGACCACCTGTGGCTACAAGGGGAGCTTGGTGCTTCACGAGTGGTCCTACAGTGGACTTGTATTAAGACCACCTGTGGCTACGAGGGGAGCTTGGTGCTTCACGAGTGGTCCTACAGTTGACTTGTATTAAGACCACCTGTAGCTACGAGGGGAGCTTGGTGCTTCACGAGTGGTCCTACAGTTGACTTGTATTAAGACCACCTGTAGCTACGAGGGGAGCTTGGTGTATCTGTGTACATGAGCTCAAGGTTATGTATTGGATGGTTTGATAGTGGATATTTAGTACTGCATGTGGTCTCTTCAGATTCCACAGCATAGCTAATTCAAATCTATAATAATATTATAACGTGGATGGACTGTATATATATCATATGTATAAAATATAATATATTTGCTATAATATTTTTATTTCATGGAATTAATAAAAACAATCAAGATTGAATGAATTTGCTATTGTCATGAGGATTGTTCACTCTTTGCACTCAATATCACTTCCCTCGTCACTTGTGCTGTCGTCTTTAAATACTGTGTGCTTTGATGGCTTAAGACCCCTGGTGGCAGCCATTTTGGACTGTATTCAACATACAAACAGAGAAAATACTAAAAATTACTAAAAGTTAGAGATGAGAATTTGCATATAATGTGAGCTGACATGGAGGATGCTATGGTGAGAGTGATGGTGAGGGTGTTGTGGAGAGAGTGATGGTGAGGGTGCTGTGGTGATGGTGAGGTTGTGGAGTGTGATGGTGAGGTTGTTGTGGAGTGTGATGGTGAGGGTGCTAAGGAGAGAGTGATGGTGAGGGTGCTGTGGAGAGTGATGGTGAGGGTGCTGTGGAGTGTGATGGTGAGGGTGCTAAGGAGAGAGTGATGGTGAGGGTGCTGAGGAGTGATGGTGAGGGTGCTGTGGTGAGTGATAGTGTGGGTGCTGTGATGAGAGTGATGGTGAGGATGCTGTGGTGAGGTTTTTGGGTGAGTGTGATGTTGAGGGTACTGTGGTGATGGTGATAGTTAGGGTTGGTCAAGATGCAGCTGAGAGTGATGGTCGTGATGCTGCAGACAAAGAGGACAAGGGTGTAGTGAAGGGATTGTGAAGGTATTCGCAGTGACAGTAGCCACCACTAACCACGCTGACAAGACACTTCACAATCTGTTTGGACACCCCATTATACAAAGGCATGGATTTGTCTATGCTCACATATTCTGGGAAGTCATAGTCGATTCCCATGTCTTCTAAGATCTTCTTGGTTTTTCTTTCCCTGACTATCATTCTATCGATACGTTTATGATGTTGCTGCAGTGATCGTGTTTGCTGTGTGTGTGTGTGTGTGTGTGTGTGTGTGTGTGCATTTGGTGCAAGTTTGGGGGAAATACAACACAGTGAGATCAATGAAACCAAGCAATACAGTGGAATCTCTACACAAAGACCAACTCTACACAAAGACCACCTGTCCAAAATGGCCACCCTTGGAAACAAAATCTTAACTACACTGATACACCTCTATATGAAGACCACCTGTCTACAGAGACCACATTTTCTTGGTCCCCTGGGTGGTCTTTGTAGACATACTGTCCACGCAGGGGATAATGCGTTCACAGAAAACAAAATAGGCATTCTGAGGAGGAAAAGGGACATCCTCCAAATTTCCCATGAAAACCATAAGAAGGCATGGAGACAGAGGGATAAGGAGGTGTAGTCTAAATAGGGGATGTCTGTCAACAAATACGTGGTATAATTAGGCTTGTAAACACACACACACACACACACACACACACACACACACACACACACACACACACACACACACACACTATAACCTATATTTACATTATTGAATTGTTTTCTTAATAATTCTCTTTTCTGTGCCAGACTCTTTACCGGGTGTGTGGGTTTCATGAACATCCTTGGATGAAGCTTCTCTGGAGGAACTACATGACCTGCATCAAGACACACACCACATGTGACACACACCACATGTTATGTGTACACACGCACGCACACACACACACACACACACACACACACACACACACACACACACACACACACTCACAAACGCACGCACACACACACACACACACACACACACACTCACAAACGCACGCACGCACACACACACATACACACACACACACACACACACACACACACACACACATTTCAACAGTTTATCAAACATCAAGTAGTTATTCATGGTATCAGCCACGATCTGAGCCACTTCTTTGTCTTCAAACTCCACAAAGGCGTAACCTTTCGATCCTCCAGTCTGCAAACCGAATAAAAGAAAAACTTGAAATGCCAAAAGCTTCACAGAGTTAGTAGAATTTCAGCTAAAGACAACCTGTATAACACAACAGTGCAATTAGCCACGTTGTGGGCCTTGATAATATGACATGGTTTGGGGAAACAACTACATGTCAGATTATGGAGGGTGAATGAGAAAAATCTTTTGAATATAACACATACAAACCGTGAAGAAATTTGTAAGACATTTCAACCACACAGGTTTTAGTCATAACAACATTGTTCACGATTACCACGAGTTGTGCTTGAAAAAAATCCTGTTTCACTTGTTTACAGTAGTTAAGAGCCTCTATGACATCTCTATAGAGGGTGTCATAGGGTGGAGGCTTTCACAGTATAGCTTGTAATGACAGCAATATCTTAAAGTTTGGTCAGGTCATAGAGGCCTTTGGATTGCAGAGGCGTCGGATTGCGGAGGAGACAATCATGGAGATATCGTGGAGAGTAGTTACATGGTCACTGTAGATATGTGGATAGTTGGATCGGAACCAACCTTCTTGCTCCTTGCTAGTCGGAGTCGTTTAACTGCACCAAATTGCGTGAAGTAGTCTCTCATTTGAGTCTCGTAGAATCCGTGAGGAATGTGACCCACATAAACCACTCCTCTCTTTTTCATCGAACGCATCTAAACTCGTGTTGGAATGAGAAACGAATGATGCAGGTTACTCATTGGATGCACAAAGGTAAGTTCAAACAGACATTTCTCATTTGTTTCCTAAGCTTCATCTTTCTTGCTTTGCTCCCATAAACAGATTCTGTCGCGAGAGACGCCTGTTCGGTGGCCATTTTGAGCACATCACGTGTTATTTCGTTACAAATATTCCGAAACGCGCACGACACGAGAAATGGCTTACTATTTTTAGTAACCATATTGCCGCATGCTACCTCGTTCCTTTATGTATTGGGCTCCAGTGACAATATTTTCAACCCACAGTAAGGCAAATGGTTCCTCATGGCAGGTAACAGTGAACTCTCCAACAGTGCATGGAGGCTTGAGGACCTTAAGGAGTCAGATAATCCACTAAACTACGATATAGCGTCCGGTTTTTCCGACTTGGATATCGGGCTCGGCAAAGAGGTACACGGAGCTTACAATATGAGGTATGTCTTTGTGAAACGCATTTTTCTCGTTGTACCTCAAAACAAACATTTTCGTAAGGAGTGTTTCACCGGCTCTTCGAACTAGCTGCGGTCCTTAAAAATGTGCGTGAAGCTTACTTATCCCTGTAATGTGTGCCGAAAGGCTTAAAGACGAGTCTTCTTCACGGTACGCGCTAATCCCTCGCTGGGTAGGGTTTAGTCTATGGTCTCGCGAATACGTGTTTTGTGTGTGTGTGAGTCAATGAGTGTCAGTATGATTCGAACGACATTCAGAGGGCTATTCGGGACGAATTAAAAGACACCGATCAATTTGCCTAGAAACGGTTGTTCCAGGACGTATCCATGGTCGTGGGGCGGTAAAGTGATTTGGTGGGAAGCGGCGGACATACTGATTGGATCACGTTTAGGGGAGCAACCGTTCGTCCCACAGGAAGTCTCATCTTCCTTCAAACAGCGTGTGACTTTACCAATGGGCAATGGATGAAGAGTGGTGTGTGGATAGCATTGCATGCCTCATGATGAGAATACACCGTGCAATGGGTGATTGGAAGATTGAGTATATGACACTGGAGTTACGTATGTGGGACAGGTTTCTTTAGACGTGGCTGATGATGACCTATGGGTGAGTATCTGCCACTGGTCAGTCCCTTATGCATGGAGATACCTCTTGTTGACACGAATTTGAATCAAATAGCTAGGGTTTGTGATTGTTACTGGCTGATTGACTGGGACTGCACCAGTGTCTGTGATCACCCCTATTGCCTTGTGGGGTAAGGAAAAAATGTGGTGTAAATTGCAGAAGGAGTGTAAATTGAAACCTGGTGTGGGAGGCCAGGTTGCTTGTTTATTTGTCCTGTTGTGCTATTTCACAGAAGTGAACAAAGGTACCTTGTGGTGTTGTCCCCTAATTGCCCAAGTGTCATCTACTTTTTCCACTAATACTTACCAGTCTTTGGAGTACCCAATAATATACATTAATATCCAATAGTATCCAGTAGTATCCAGTAGTATCCAATAGTATCCAACAATATGCAACAGTAGTTCCTCTTGGTGTCATTTACATATGTCAAATAAGAACCTCTACTTCACTCACGCTAAGTAAATGACTTATCCTGTCACCCCTATTCAATGTACCTGTATTATGTCCATTACGCGTCCATGAAGATTCTGGCATTGATTCATGTGCATAATAGATTGATACATTTAATGGCATATTTGAGCTATCGTTTTGTTTTTTTCTCCAAAGTGATGTCTTGTCACTGCCACTCTTCAACGAGTCACAAGAGACGCCCCATAACGATGTCGGCAATGTGCGTTCCACTGAATCAGCCCAGTCACCTTCAAGGAGGGTCCATCCATCAGGAAAACCTTCCAGTACTGCTCCTGTGCCTATAGACCGGGTTAAGCAGGAGAAGGACAAAGAGGATGAAAAGTGAGTTGTTTTCGTTTCAACATCTCAACACACACTTCGTGCATACTCTCCACACACACCTAGTACACACCCTCCACATGCATGCCTAGTACACACCCTCACACACACACACCATACACCTCTATGTTCATATATACCCTCACACACACACACCACACACCCTCTATGTTCATATACACCCCTCACACGCACACCACACACCCTCTATGTTCATATACACACTATACACACTTGTACTTGTATATGTACACATGAGATGTGATTACCGCATAGCACTCATGTGGCTTCGTGTCCAGAACCTCAAAGTACTTAGTTCCTGTGGGAGTGAGTCTTTAGAAGTAACATCCAACACCACCTTAGGGCTGTTGACAGCCCACATCAATTTCAGGGGAATTCATTACTAGGGTTTCTTCAGTTGTGTGTCTGTAACTGTAACCGATAATCCAGACAACAGTGAGCAGTGACTGAAGAGTGTGAGGCCATTCTTCTGCCATGTGTGCGTGTAATGTAATTTGCATTAACCACTGACAGTACCTCAGGCGACCCTGTAATGCCGGAGATTCCTGTGTAATACACACTCATGCACTCACATACAAATGTACATACATGCATACGTATGTACATGCACACGGAGTTACCCAATCGGCCATAGAACCAGAATACCACACACATCAATGTGTAATACAGTTTATTCCACCAGTAGGTAAATTCACATGTAGATAACCATACAAACATCCATTATGTACGTACAGAGGTGGATGTATGCTCACACACTTACATATGTATGTACTTTATGTATTATATGTACTGTACTGTGTGTACTGTATGTACTGTATGTACTGTATGTACTGTGTGTACTGTGTGTACTGTGTGTACTGTGTGTACTGTATGTACTGTGTGTACTGTGTGTACTGTATGTACTGTATGTACTGTATGTACTGTGTGTACTGTATGTACTGTGTGTACTGTGTGTACTGTGTGTACTGTGTGTACTGTGTGTACTGTGTGTACTGTGTGTACTGTATGTACTGTATGTACTGTATGTACTGTGTGTACTGTGTGCACTGTATGTACTGTGTGTACTGTGTGTACTGTGTGTACTGTATGTATGAGCTTACATACCAGTGTGTACGTATGTCTGTGGTTATTGGCTTGACAATTACTCACATATACATACGTATGTACTTGTTATTGAATCCTCCTGCTCTGTTCTCCCTGTGTACTGTGCAGAGTGGTTGTTGTCTTACTGGCTCAGACGGCTTTTGGTACCAAGGTTGCCGATGAATCCGTCACCTACCTCAACAAGGGTCAGGCCTACGAGATCAAGCTCTTCACCACAGACGGGGAACCCAAGGATAACCTCTACAGGAGCATCATCAGGTTGTGCTTCTACGAGAGACGCTATCAGTTCAGTGAGCAGGAACAGATACTATCCTGGCAACTGGAGCACCCCAGTGAAAGAATGTTACAGCTGGGTGTGTGTGTGTGTGTGTGTGTGTGTGTGTGTGTGTGTGAATACGTATGTATATACGTATGTGGGATGCTTGTTGTCCCCCAGTGTATTTGTAATCTAAGTACAATTATTGTTTTCTCAAAGATCGAGCTGGTTGCTATGGCGTCAACAATGTAATACAGGATGAAGAGAAAGTCAATGTAATCAGTTTTCTGTGGACATCTGTGCAGGAAGCCATTGTGTCTGTGAAGGTGTGTGTGTGTGTGTGTGTGTGTGTGTGTGTGTGTGTGTGTGTGTGTGTGTGTGTGTGTGTGTGGTGTGCGTGTATGTGTATGTGTGTGTGTGTGTGGTGTGTGTGTGTGTATGTGTATGTGTACATGTGTGGTGTGTGTGTGTGTGTGTGTGTGTGTGTGTGTGTGTGTGTGTGTGTGTGTGTGTGTGTGTGTGTGTGAAGGTGAGTGTGTGTGTGTGTGTTGTGTGCGTGTGTGCGCGCGCGTGTGTGTGCATGTGTATGTGTGCATGTGTATGTGTGTGTGTGTACGTACATACATGTGTATGTTTCTGTGTACCCATGCACATGTCTGCCATGTTAGTGCATGTATGGTATACGTGTGTCAGCACCCACAAGTGCACTTCAAGCACATACCCACTTGTACATAGTTGAAATGATGTCATATCACCAATCAGTGACAATGTGGTAAGGAGTGCTCAGGACAGGTGGGGAAACTCCCTGAATAAAATAAGTTATTGTGGTGTTACCTACCAGATGTGATGAGTTGTGTGTACCTTGTACTGTGTTCCGCTTGTTGAACAGAATGTAGGGACGATGTACTGAGAATGTTGTGTGTATTGTTACAGGTTAATTGTCTCAGCACAGAATTTTCAGCCAGGAAACACGGTGAGTATGTGTGGGCGCGCGTGCGTGCGTGTGTGTGTGCGTGCGTGCGTGTGTGTGTGTGTGTGTGTGTGTGTGTGTGTGTGTGTGTGTGTGTGTGTGTGTGTGTGTGGGAATGGGATGCATGTCCTGAAGTCTGCTGCTTATTGGCACATCTAGGGAGAGTATGTTGTACAGTGGAACCTCTCTATTAAGGACACTTTGGGACCTTAATTTTAGTCCTTAATACAGAGGTTTCCTCAAGTCAGAGGTCATTTAATACACTACTGCACTACACTGGGACACAAAATGGTGTCCTTATTACAGAGGTTTCCACATTTCAGAGGTTTGTAATAGAGAGGTTCCACTGTATGTTCCTGTCATTGATACGTACATTGTTGTTCTGTGGCAGCAGTAGAAACTTGTTCAGACAAACTATGAGAGACCCACTAAACAGTTCTTGTTATCAGATGTTCTTCTTATCAGGATTTGCTTACTACACGTGTACTACTACAGCAAACCAAACCATTCTCTATAATTGGATTGCGTTAATCAGCAATTTGTCTTAACAAGTTTCTACTGTGCCTTGTTCTACCACTGTAGAATGATAGCAGATTGTCCACATTTGAACTCTGTCACACCTGTAAACATTCACACATGTACATACATGCTTGCATGTGTCACCTTCACTGGGTGATGAGCAAAGCGTACACTACTGCAATCCTGTGATCGATGTCCATGTGTTGTGAGAACCTTGTGAAACTGATCGGTTCAAGTTGAAAATTGCTTGTGTTTACTGATAGATGTTTCCTGCCCCGCAAACATGTTGTCACCTCTATTGTTTAGACTCATAATCCACAGCTTACACCAATCAGCCTCTTTGTGACATCAGGTATATAATTCCATGCACAAAGGCTTTTGGCACCTTTCATTCTGTGTGCTATTTAGATTGCTATTGATTAACTCTTTGTAACAGTTTGAAAGTAGGAACATTTTAAAGTGTTTGGGTAGTAGGGGTTACCATGACTACCAAATACCATGGTAACATGAGAAACAAGGATGGATGGGAGTTGTTGTCACATACCAGGGGACGCAGCATCAGTCACATGGTGGTCACATGTTGGTCATGGTGGTTACATGTCAATAATTGCATTACCTACATATGTACGTACGTAGGTCATATTGGTGTGTTTAAAAGTGTGTCTGATGTAGTGGTTGATTTAATGTTGTGGCTCTTAGCACATGGATAGTGATCCTATGAATAATACCCTTTCTCTACAGGGGTGTGTGGTTGTGGTGTTGTGTACGTACGTACATGCGTGCCTTATTGTATTCCAATTGCCGTGGAATGCTTAACGAAGTGCTCTACTCCCCACTTAAGGATGCGATAGCTTGTGTGTTAGCTAAAGCATGTCGAACTACACACATACTTGTGCACTTTTACGTATGTCTGTGAATTCTACATGTGTACCATGTGCTGATAAGGGGCTAGATAGCCGGGGAAATTCCAAGCAAATATGTACATATCAGTCATGAACCATTCACACGTAAGGGATTTCACCCACTGAATGGGATCTACATTGGTTGACAACGATAGCATACGGACGTACGGAGTATGTCCTTCAAGCGTCTTATGGATAATTATCATGATTTCGATGTGTTCCCTACAAAATTTTCCCATATTGAAGTCATGTGACATCACACGTCTAGTCCAGGTCCACCTGTTTGGATGGTTGTGTCTAGTCCAGGTCCACCTGTTTGGATTGTTGTGTCTAGTCCAGGTCCAACTGTTTGGATTGTTGTGTCTAGTCCAGGTCCAACTGTTTGGATTGTTGTGTCTAGTCCAGGTCCAACTGTTGGGATTGTTGTGCCTAGTCCAGGTCCAACTGTTCGGATTGTTGTGTCTAGACAAGTTCCAACTGTTTGGATTGTTGTCTCTAGACAAGTTCCAACTGTTTGGATTGTTGTGTCTAACCCAGATCCACTCGTTCTGGTTGTTATGTCTAGCCAAGTTCCACCTGTTCGGGTTGTTGTGTCTAGCCCCGTCTTTAGAGTGTTTTCTTTCTCGCCATCACTAAAGCTCAGGATGACATCTGGTACAACAGTTCCTTACACACCATATTTTTGTCCCTGTTCTGAATCTGGTTTGCTAACAATTGGGAATTGAAATGGGAACAAGATTTGTGAGTTGTGTACATGGTGCACCTTTCTCACTGAAGGTGGTGAAAAGGGAGTTCCCCTCCAGCTCATGGTGGACACACACAGTGTGGAGAATGAGGAAGAGACACACATCCACAGAGCTTACTGTCAAGTTAAAGTGTTCAAAGTGATTACGTAGTCACAACTGTGTCTCATACGATTGTACATATGTATGTACATATACATTGTATAGCCGTGTGTACTGTGTCTACTGTGTGTATGGTGTGTAGCAGTGTACTGTGTGTACTGTGTATATTGTGTGTACTGTGTGTACTGTGTATATTGTGTGTACTGTGTGTACTGTGTGTACTGTGTGTACTGTGTATATTGTGTGTACGGTGTGTAGCAGTGTACTGTGTGTACTGTGTGTACTGTGTATATTGTGTGTACGGTGTGTAGCAGTGTACTGTGTGTACTGTATGTACTGTGTGTACTGTGTGTACTGTGTGTACTGTACATATGTACTGTGTGTACTGTGTATATTGTGTGTACTGTGTGTAGCAGTGTACTGTGTGTACTGTGTGTACTTTGTATACTGTGTGTACTTTATGTACTGTATCATTATGTACTGTGTGTACTGTGTGTACTGTACGTACGTATGTACCGTGTGTACCGTGTGTACTGTATATTATAGTGTATGGATATACATACCTGCGATACTGCATCTAACCATTCACATAGGATAAAGGAGCAGAAAGAAAACATAAAATGGACCAGCAACGTTTGGGGAAACTGAGTCAAGATGACATGGTAAAGTTGTGAGCATTCACACACACACACGCGCGCACACACACACGTGCATTCACACACACACACACACACACACACACACACACACACACACACACGCACGCACACACACACACACACACACACACACACACACATACACACATACACACACACACACACACACACACACGTGCATTGAAAAAATCATAATCTTTCCTTTCAGGCCAAGTACAAGCCAGCATACCAGATCACACTACTAAAAGAGGTGAGAGTCACTCATACTGTAGGCATAGTGTATACTGCATGCATAGTGCTAATAGGTATGTGCTGACATATTGGATAAACCGCGTGTGCAATGTGCTGTGGAATGGTCCTTAGCATCAGAAGTTCCCATACAAGCATCGGTGAACGGTACAACAAGCATTCCAACGTAATTGAGCCGTGATAGAGGCGTGCAAACATCAGTGCAACATGCACTGTGATAACATGCAAACATCAGTGAACCATGCAAACATCACTGAACCATACAATGAGGATGCTACTCTAGCACTTCACCTGTGAGTTTATAGTCAATAAAGTACCACAGTGCAGCGTGCTTAGTAAGCAGTTAACCTTTAGCGCTGAACGGTTCACCATCCTCTATTCCATGAACCGTACTGTACGTACATACATACCTCTGTTAGTACATACACTTCACTCAGTCCCTAGCTCATGCACACTATGTCAACCAGTACTGATAGTGAGTACCTCTGATAAGAAGTACAGATTTGGTGTGCCCTTCAAGGCACTTACTGAGCAAGTTGAACTGTCCTTCCATGCCCTTCCCCCTCCACCTATGGAGACAATTACATCCTTTAAGATGTGTTTTATCTTTGGACAGATAACGCATGTCACGATTTTTTTTCCATCTAAAAACAATTATTCAATTGTACAACGTTTCGCCCACTTGGGCTTCTTCAGGTACACACAACTAAACTAAACTGATTGAACATCAATTTAGTTTAGTTGTAGTAATCACAATTACATCCTGTGCACATATCATTGTATTCGACGTTTCTCCACCAGGTTCCAGTGCCAAACACGAGAAACTTCTCAGTTTTTGTCGGTATGGATCCCTCTCGAAATGTTACAGGACCAACTACACTAAGCAGTACTCCTCCAAATCTGACGTAGGTATATATGTATACGTATTTACATGAATGTGTGTGTGTATGTATGCACCTGTATATGTTGCTATGGTGCATACTTGTACACCTGTATGTGGTATGTTGCGTGGGCGACTTCAAAGGAAAAGCAGTGCACACATTCGTGATGTGTGCACACGTCCCTGATGTACGCACACTTCATTCGATGTTGCATCAAAGTGGTTATTTCCTATTCACACGTCTACTAATCGTTGCTCAACCAAAGGTGCGCTTTCAAAATTAATAGCAACTGATTGACACAACATACCACATAATAGCTAAAGTACCTCTCGAGAGGTACTTTAGTTATTACACACACACACACACAGACACACACATACACACAAACACACACGCACACACACAAACACAAACACACACAAACACAAACACACACACACATACACACAAACACACACTCACACACACACACACACACACCACCTACTATTAGTATATTGCTTCTCCCTCTTTCCCAAACTGCTGTAGTGCTAGCAATCCTTTGCCCACGTCCACATCTGTCCCAACTGCTCCCTCAGTTGTACGCACTCACACCCACCCTCAGAGTCACAAGACTCAGGTCCACACTTCTGCTAATGGCCCTGTCATCACAGAGAGGAAGGTACATGCATACCTACCTACATATGTACCTGCATGATGAAGTGTGTCTGCAAAGTACGTATGTGTTCTTATTGTGTCCGGTGAAGATATCCAACAACATTTGGTACAGTGTATCTATTTCATTCAACTCGCCACCCATCACTCTCCATCACTCTTCATCACTCTTCATCCATCATTCTCCATTACTCTCCACCATGCTCCACCTGTCACTCTTTATCAATCACTCCATCATGCTCTACCCATCACTCTCCATCACTCGATCCATCACTCTCCATCACTCTCCACCATCATCACTACCATCCCTCTCCATCACTCTTCACCATCACTCTCTACCATCACTCTCCATCACTCTCCATCACTCTCCACCATCATCACTACCATCCCTCTCCATCACTCTTCACCATCACTCTCTACCATCACTCTCCATCACTCTCCATCACTCTCCACCATCATCACTACCATCCCTCTCCATCACTCTTCACCATCACTCTTCACCATCACTCCATCATCACTCTCCACCATCACTCCACCATCACTTCACCATCACTCCACCATCACTCCACCATCACTCTCACCATCACTCTCACCATCACTCCACATCACTCTCCAGTACGTACATCTCTCACTACATCCCTCAGTCTGGATCCTTGTCACACGTGCTCTCCCTTCCCACTCACAGCCACTCTCACCATCGGCATCACACCTCGAAACAAGACAATGGCTGCACAATAACCGGTTCGGACAATACTTGAACGTATTCGCCAATTACTCTGCAGATGATCTTCATCGAATGAGCAGAAAAGACCTTGTGGAGATTTGTGGAACAGGAGAAGGAATTAGACTATTTAATTTATTGAGAAGAAGGTGTGTGTGTGTGTGTGTGTGTGTGTGTGTGTGTGTGTGTGTGTGTGTGTTGTGTGTATGTGTGGTGTGTGTGTGTGTGTGTGTGTGTGTGTGGTATGTGTGTTGTGTGTATGTGTGATGTGTGGTGTGTGTGTGTGTGTGTGTGTGTGTGTGTGTGTGTGTGTGTGTGTGTGTGTGTGGTGTGGTATGGTGTGTGTGTGTGTTACTGCTCATCTTCTTCCACAGACCCACACTGACTCTTTACGTTGCTAGAGAAGGAGACTCCTGTGAGTTGTAGCTTGTACGTACCTATCTCATTATTTCCTTTACAGTTGTATCCTCCCTGGGTGTGTGTTAGGGGACATACAGTTGTATCCTCCCTGGGTGTGTATTAGGGGATGTACAGTTGTATCCTCCCTGGGTGTGTATTAGGGGACATACAATTGTATCCTCCCTGGGTGTGTACCAGGAGATATACAGTTGTATCCTCCCTGGGTGTGTATTATGGGATATACAGTCCTCCCTGGGTGTGTATTATGGGATATACAGTCCTCCCTGGGTGTGTGTTGGATGATGCATGTACTAACACACTGATGTACGTACATATGTAACTGTATTACTATCGTTGTTCTCAGTAAATTTACTATTACCTACCTTCACCATCTTCACACACACACACACACACCTCACCTCACACAGTGTACCAAGCCATATTTCTAGACAGTTCAACAGCAGTTGAATTAGCTGAAAGTCTCTGTGTGCGTTTCAGCATCCAACAGACCAGTGTGCACAGCATTGCCAGGTTGGCCCCTAGTGTCCAGGTTGGTCTGTGTGGTGACTTTTAACATTCCTCCAACTTGGTCACTTGTAGAGTCTGCAACAATGGTATAGCGGTGGTCTTGGATGATAATGTAAGTGTGTGTGTGTGTGTGTGGGTGTGTGTGGGTGTGTGTATGTGTGTGTGTATGTGTGTGTGTGTGTGTGTGTGTGTGTGTGGGTGTGTGGGTGTGTGTGTGTGTGTAGTGTGTGTGTGGTGTGTGTGTGTGTGTATGCGTGTGTGTGTGTGGTGTGTGTGTATGTGTGTGTGTGTGTGTGTGTGTGTATGCGTGTGTGTGCGTGTGTGTATATGGGTGTGGGTGTTTGCGTGTGTGTGAGAGGTAATGTGAGAGGGAGTGCATTTCAAGCTCATGGTTATAACAATGTTCTACTTACAGTTCATCAGCAGATTAGAGGACGAATCGGCCTTCCTTCTCATCACCGTCCCAAGTGAGTTCAGTCCACGTGCCTATGGTAGCATGTATGTCGTCATGCTCACAATACGGACTATTGCAACAGTTGTGGCCTTGTGTAGCGAATCACAGACAATTCATACAGACTATCCATGTGTAGTCCTATACAAAATATCACGCACAAGAGACAGTGTTTACTAATATCTTTTCTGTCTTAACGGATTAACCCTAAACAATGTAAGGCGTCTGGTGACCTGTGCTGTACCACACATATTTGACTTGATGGGCCTAAAATTGACCATGCACCAGGTTACAAGTTCGAGACACTTCTTACATGAATGTACATGTACACACACACACACACACACACACACACACACACACACACACACACACACACACAACACATACACACACACGCATGCACACACACAACACATACACACAGAGAGAGCGACACACACACACACACCCCTTTTCTCTCCTACAGTGGAAGGGTCTAATCAGTACAGGCTTGTTCTGAAGGACTCACCCTTTGACAGCAGTCAACTTCACAACTGTATGGAGTGATGTACCTCCAACCCTCTTTGTGCCTGCTTTATGTACATGTACAGTTGTACGTTTACATGCATGCATTCATGAGCATATAAACTCACATGCACAATTTTATGTATACATGCATTCACACACTCCACAAGCTAATACAACCAATACATACGTAGCTAACACAGGCACGCACACACACACACACACACACACACACACACACACACACACACACACACACACACGCCACACACACACACACACACACACACGTACATGCATACACACACACACCACACACACACACACACACATACACATACATACATGCACTTGTGATGAAACTTCATCTTCGCTGCACAAGCCATTTTTGTCAAAGTCCGTCTCTCTTTGGCTCTTAGAATGATGTCAAACTCAATGTTAATTTCATATTTATTGTAAATCGTGGTACACAAACATTTCTTTGTAGAGTGTACTTCATATATATGTTATAAGTGCAGCTGACATCATCATAAATTAATCTCGACATATATGGATTTTAATAATTATTTATGAACAATTGAATGAACATATTATATGGATGATAATGCTCAAAGTGTCAAATAATAATGTAGAAACAACCAAGTGTAAAATTACAATTATTGTATGGTGTAATGTAACAATAATATAATACGCACACAATCTGTACATTTTTTGCATATTTGGCTATAATAAGCAATAATCCTTAACAATATAAAATTTGTTACTTGATTTTGCTGAATATTTTATATACAATGATACAAGGAGTACGTACTATATTATACAGTGTATGTGAATAACGTACAGTGTGTGTGTGGGAGGGTGCCACATGCTTGTGCGTTGATATTCCCACACAGGGATCAACATGATGGACGGACTGTCTACTATATTGCATGTACACATGCATGTTGTTTTCAGCAGTGAACTACATACTTCTGGTACTGGTATTGTTCCTTTATTTCCTGTATCATTCCATTACTTCCTGTATTGTTTTGTTACTTCCTGTAAAGTTCCATTACTTCATGTATTATTGTTCTATTGTTTCCTGTATTGTTCTGTTACTTCCTGTATTGTTCCATTACTTCCTGTATTCTATTACTAAGGGATGTGCAATAGTATGTGCTATATAGAACCCACAGAGGCACCTTGGTGAGCAGCGATAAAATAGTGTACAGGTTATCTGCAGGTACCGCCTTTAAGAGCATAATTTGTAATCCGATTGCATTCGACATTATTAACGATAATTATATAGTTTGATCATTAAATTATGGACAGAATACGGAAAATACTTGAGGAATCCAATACTCTCTTGAATCAAAAAGCAATTCTAAACTATCGAATCATAATAATAACAAACAATAATAATATTATTGGCACCCAGTTGCATGGTCCTAGAGGATTATTTTGTATCTAATCGATCATGCTATGTTGAGAAGATATACAGGTTTGTGTGGTGTTTGGATGTTTATGAGATAGAGCATTTTGACCATCAGCTGGGATCCAATCAGCGTGGGCGGTACTGCGGCTGTTGCTGGTTGTATCCAGGCGGCATGTAGTAGGCCCCCGGTTGCGGGGGCGTTGGGTAGTATGCGTTGTACTGAGGTTGGGGAGGGTAGCCATAGGGAGGAGCGTAGCCCCCGGGCGGTGGTTGGTAGCCAGGTGGTGGAGGAGGCTGGTGGTAACCACCTGGTGGCGGCTGCTGGTAGGCATATTGTCCTGGGGGCGGAGCTGTAGGTTGCCTCCACCCACCTACATGGAGAACAATGAATATAATTAGCTGTGCACATGCCTGTCATGTGACACCAATGAATTGTCATGTGACAGACTGACTACCTTGTGGTTGCTGTTGTGGGGGCGGCTGTGCTGGTTGCTGTTGTGGTGGTGGTCGTTGCGGCTGTTGTGCCGGAGGAGGGGGTCTGGAGGGGGTCTGCTGAGGTGCTGTGGTTGGCTGGTTGGCAAACGATCGCTGTAAATCTCTACAATGAAGAGACACGTTTCCACCACAAGTGATCAACTGTACTGTACATAACACGTGTGTCACTCCTGTACATAATGCATGTGTGTGTCACATTCCTGTACAAAACACATGTCATATTCCTGTACAAAACACGTGTGTCACACTCCTGTACAAAACATGTGTCACACTCCTGTACAAACTGCATGTACATGTCATATTCCTGTACATCATGCATGTGTGTACCACACTCCTGTACATCATGCATGTGTGTACCACACTCCTGTACATCATGCATGTGTGTACCACACTCCTGTACATCATGCATGTGTGACACACTCCTGTACACAACATATGGACACCTCCCCACACCTACTTCATTAGCTCATCTTTTTCAGTTTTTCTGGCAAATGTAAAATCATTCACTTTGCTCTGCTGCCTTATCAGCAATGGAGTGAGATCGTTGTAGAACTGGGAGAGAGATCGAGGGTGTGTTTGTGATGTGTGTGTGTGTGTGTGTGTGTGTGCGCGCATGTGTGTGTGTGTGTGTGTGCGCGCGCATGTGTGTGTGTGTGTGTGTGTGTGTGTGTGTGTGTGTGTGTGTGTGTGTGTGTGCGTGTACTAAGGGAGTTGTATGTACTCTAATATGTATTCCATTTCCTCACAGACACTATTGCCAGTGCTTGCATATTACCCCAGTAAATTAGATCTCACACACACACTCAACATACCCTGTAGTGAGGACACACTCTACACACCCTCTAGTGAGGACACACCCTACATACCCTGTAGTGAGGACACACCCTACACACCCTGTGGTGAGGACACACTCTACACACCCTGTAGTAAGGACACACTATACACACCCTCTAGTGAGGACATACTCTACACACCCTGTAGTGAGGACACACTCTACACACCCTCTAGTGAGGACACACCCTACATACCCTGTAGTGAGGACACACCCTACACACCCTGTGGTGAGGACACACTCTACACACCCTGTAGTAAGGACACACTATACACACCCTCTAGTGAGGACACACTCTACACACCCTGTAGTGAGGACACACTCTACACACCTTACTTCCTTCTTGGAGATTACCCATCAGCTCCATGAAGGTGTCATGTCCAGCTGCTAATTGTTTAAGCAACTGTTCCCGTGGAGACACTCCACCCCCAGTTTCCATTTGAAACCTTTTGTAGGCATCCTGTAACAAAATCATACCAAATAATGTTAAACATAGGCCATAATATTATGTTGCAGTGCGTGTGTGGTGTGTGTGTGTGTGTGTGTGTGTGTGTGTGTGTGTGTGTGTGTGTGTGTGTTTGTATGTATGTGGGGGTAAGTAAGGGGGCACGTACCTCCACTCTTCTCATTAGAGTGTTTTGTTTCTCGATATTATCCGCTGCCTCTTGCTGCAGCTTTGAGTAGGCTGAACTGAGATGAGCTGCTGAGATGGACTCCTCATCGACAGCTCCCTCGTCCTTCAAAGATTCCATGAACTTCGGTGCTAACAGTAAGAAAGGTTTGTGAGTACGTTGTGTAGAGAAAATTATTAATTAAATCTTAACTAAGATGGAGATTCATATGCTACGAGTACAAAAACAGGATACATGTACCATTAGCATTCAACACATGTTTTAAAGTACATGTACATGTACATAACACATGCATGCACATGTACACACACAGAAACACACACACACACACACACACACACACACACACACACACACACTTACTGATATCAGTGATGGGGTCCTTTAGTTGCTTGAGGATCACTTCCCTTTCAGCCTTCAAAGTGGCCACTTCTTCCATCAATTGCTTTAGCTGAGCCACATTCTGAATAAGTCCAATGGACAATACATTACATACAGCATATACAGTACACACAGTACATACAGTACAAACCTGTGAGCCACTTCTTGTTGCAGCTGAGCCACCTTTAGGGATCATCTGAGCCAGCTCGGCATCCGACTTCTCCAACATCTCGACCGCTTTCTTGCAAGACTCGTACTTCTCCTTCACCGTCCTGTCCGCTTGGCCTGCCTGGTTAAGGATCCCCTCGAACTTGGTTGCTTCTTGTCGAAAGCCTTTGTTGAGCTCTGAGGAAGCAGTTCTGGACCATTTCTCCTTGAAGTTGTCTCTCAGTCCAGTGTCATCACGTTCCTCCTCGTCCAGCAAACGTTGAGTCTAGCAGTGGAAAGAGTACCAAGATATCCATCCAGGAACTCTCTATTAAGGACACCCTTGGGACAAGAATGAGGTGTCCTACATTGTGATACCTCTCCATTGAGGACCCAACAACCTGCCCCCTCTGCCTATGAGCCTGTATATACAATATGCAAGCATGTAGGCTGGTACCTCTGCCATAATCTCCTTGTTCCTGGTGACAGACTCAGGGATCTGACTCATCAGCCCTTCCAGTTTGGAGAGCCCTCCTGATTCTCGGACAGCCTTGCTCTTTTCGAGGATTGACTCCGGGATTGCGTCACCACCTGTCTCCTCGATGCAGGCAGGCAGGTTCCATTCCGCCAACGTTCTGAATGGAAGGCGGAATGGGAATGAATGGCATCATGTATGTACATTAGAAGCAGGTTGAGAATCACGCATGACAAATGGGAATAGAACTGGGAATGAATCTATGGAGCATAACAAAGAATGGGTATGGGAATGCTACAATGTGAACAATAAGGGAGAATGGACTTGAAAAGAGAATTGAAACTGGGTATGTAAATGGGAGTGGGTATGGGAATACCCAGCAGCCGCTCACCCATTCATGGCTTGAGAGGCTTCCTGCAGCTTCCTCAGTTCTCCCGACACTAGGCTGTCCCGCTTCCCATTATACATGTTCATAGCCTGGTAGACGTCGGGGGGCATCAGGTTGGCAAAGAGATCAACAAAGTTAGCTGAGGGAGTTTGGAACTGGACTGGCTTGGCCAAGTTCATCTTCGGAATGGGCTCGAGCGTGTCGAACTTTGGGACAAGGTCATTGTAGATGAAGTCATTGTCCTTCTTCACTGCATCGTGTTCTCTCTGTATCTCTCCCACCATTGACTACCAGGATGACAGGGAGAGTAGAGCATGCACACACACACACACACACACACACACACACACACACACACACACACACACACACACACACACACACACACACATTCACACACACTATACACACACACACACACACACACACACACACACACACACACATTCACACACACACACACACACACACACACACACACACACACACACACACACACACACACACACACAAGTGAAAGGATATAACAAAAGGAAAAACAATACCTTGGAATTGAAACTGCTTGAACCCTTTCGATCTGTTTCTTTCATCAGTTCCAAAGCTTTCTACAAAATCATTGAGTTGGTAGGTACATTTACTGAACATGCATACACACACATAGGGATGCACTTACAGTACTCACACACACACACACACACACACACACACACACACACACACACATCACACACACACACACACACACACACACGCACACACACACGTACCTGCATTCTGGCCAGAGCAGGTCCAAACTTCTTGTCCTCCTTGCTCTGTCTACCCATGTAGTACTGCGCCATCCCATTGAAGTAGGACTGCTTGGCAGCCACAACAGGAGTCCAACTCTGACAAATGACAATAGCACCAAGTCAACTCTGAACAAGGCTCACTCAACTCTGAACACATACAGGGCTTTCCAGGGGAAGGGAAGAGCTCCCCTCACTTGTGTGTGTGTGTGTGTGTGTGTGTGTGTGTGTGTGTGTGTGTGTGTGTGTATGCATGTGTGTGTGTGTGTGTGTGTGTGTGTGTGTGTGTGTGTGTGTATGCATGTGTGTGTGTGTGTGTGTGTGTGTGTGTGTGTGTGTGTGTGTGTGTGTTGGAAAGTGCTGCCTGAGCTTGAGAATTCTATCCCCCCCCCTTGGAAAGATCTTGGATAACATCAACACTCATGGTTCACCCCCAACATTCACAACCGTACTCCTGACATGTTCACCCACGCACATTCCTGTAACACCAGCGCTGGAAATCTACCGCAAAATACGTAAAATGGTAGTTTGAATATCTGGTGGTACAGACAGTGCAGACGTTAGTTCAAGTTCATCTCAATTATTGCATTCCAATTCCTGTGTTTATCCCGGTGCTTGGCGTGTGATGTTCTCTGACCACCTTCTCACGAGAAATGAGCATGCCAAGCGAACACGGCACAATGCTACATCTACTGAGGTGGTTTCTTACCAATTTCACAGGTTAAACCCTACAATCAACTCACCCTTTCCCACATATCCTTGACTCCTCCCACAACCATATTACTGTAAGCATCTGCATACAGATCTGCTGCCTGCATGGCCAACTTGGCTACATTCAGAGGCTTCATTTTGTCTGTATGGAATGTTTGCATGTGAAATTGTGTGTGTGTGTGTGTGTGTGTGTGTGTGTGTGTGTGTGTGTGTGTGTGTGTGAGTGTGTGTGTACATGTGTTTAGTGTGTGTGTGTGTGTGTGTGTGTGTGTGTGTGTGTGTACATGTATTTGGTGTGTGTGTGTGTGTGTGTGTGTTTTAGTGCATATACATGTGTACATACATCCACACTACACAGTTCACCTCGGGCTGCCTTCATCACGAAGCACTCTTGTGCCTGAGCTAGCATAAGTGATTGCAGAGCAACAGTGCTCTCCGCACCCAAGTCGGGGGTTGGGGGAGTTGCCAGGTAAGCAAAGACAAGCTCTCTCAGCCTCTGGTATGTGCCGGCAGCCCCAAGGAAGTGTTTCGCTGCGGCCTTCAAACCCTCGTCATTGTCCAGGTTTTGTGTCTTGGCAATCTGCCCTTGTAGCACCGCAATGTTGAAGAGAACGCAGCACCGTTCATACATGGCTGAAATCATGCCTGGGGAGAGGAAATTGGGAAAATGATCCAACATCCTCTCTCTCTCTCTCTCTCTCGGAACATTTACAAAGTTGACCAATCTCAACAAAGGTGAAACATGGCTAATATAGTCATACTTGTGGTCACACCCAACAACTCACTTGCTTTTTTCCCCAGCAAACCGACGTAGAAAGCATCGTTCCATGAAAATTTGATTCGGATCTACGATTGTTGAGGACCATGTTAAGTGTAATATCAGGTGATGGGAAGTACACCCCACACACACTACACACACACATGAACACACCAACATGCCACACCCCCAGACACACACACTGAGGGATAAGAATGCATGACGTCACCGTACACATGACCAATGGACGGGCCAATGATTATCACATGATTACTCCCGTGACTACTATTTTTAGCAACATGTTGCGCAACGACACTCAAATTCTTTTATGATTTCCCTCTGTTTCACTCGTTCTATTCTTCTTGAATCTCAATAATGACCGTACCTTTTCTTCAGAAATAGGGAGCTTCGTTTCAATCGCCTGCAGCTGGTCGTAGTATCGAACCATTAAGTCCAGCCCGGTTTCGTGTCGGTCGGGCGTTCGATCGCAAGTACCTTCCCTGAGAGTATTCAGTTCTCTTATTGAGCCAATAAAGTCACTTGTGGGAACTCCTTCGTAGAAGTTGCCGATGTACCGCTCAAAGGGGCTACTGAAGTCCACTTTGGAGGTCTTTTTCGCTTCAGGAACAATGAACACTGCCATCTTGAAAAAACGGGTCCAGAGTATGAATCACGTGAGAGGGAAGTATAATGATATTCACGATATTCTAAAAATGGCGCTAACATACATGACATCAAATCACATGATCATTTCACAAGCGGATGTAGTCTAGTATTACTCTATTATACGACATACACATACTTAAAGTTCTTTCTTTTATTTTATTGAACTCTCTTTAATTTGTAAATTGAATTCTGTCGGTACTTCTTTGGGAAATATATACAATGATAACGATAGCATGGTGAAATTTCAACCTTGAAATTTTTATGAATGCTTGAAAATACTATTCAAGGTAGAAGAAACTCCTTTTCAGTCCTTTTGCCATCTTTTTCGGTCATCTCCATTACTTCTTCCCTGGGCAGAGTCCGGTCGTCAATGATAGAATTCACTAGTAACAACATGGACCACTTGAAAACCATAAAGCACCACACGCAGGCCAAATAGTAGCTGTGTACTATTGATTCGCCCCCTGTAGAAGAAGCTAGTTTGAGTAAGGTGTTCACATATCTACAATTTAATTCAATAAAGTATTATGTACAGCACACAGGGAGAACTTCAAGGTCAAACTAGAAAGTAAAATCTAGAATCTAGAATATTGCAGTTGGCATGGTTACAGTGTTGGGAATAGGTTATAAATGGACGTAAACCTTTCTATGAAGGATGGAGTATTAAATGGAATTGCTACATCTTGACTCAACGGAGGTAGGCTAATGTATATCTTGACTACTTCAACAATGTAACAGTCAGTAAGGTAGACGGGTGGGTCGTGTGATAGGATGGGCATGGTGTCTGCAATGCGGGGGTTTGTAAACTAAAATCTGGCTACAATAGACCGCACCAACCCAGAAGCCAATTCAAGACAATGCCTAAGAGACCTTTAGCCACATGCCACAGGGAAAGGTGGAGAGAGACATATATCACTATTCACATCGGAGACCAACAATGTAGTAAAGAAACAAACTAAACCAAAACCTCCGACACAGGGTTAAAAACAAAAGACAAATGTCATCTAAGCTGTCCCTGGCAAGGCAGGGACACAAAATATCTCTGTTGGCGACCTCAATACATCATTTTTTGGTGGACGGCAGCTCACAAATTACACATAGGGTTAACTACCACTAAATGCACTCAGAGATGAGTGAGCCCAGGTAGGTGTAGAGATGGTCACAGCTTACCATGATGTAAAATGCTAATTCAGCTATTTCCCCCAAAAAGAAATAAATTAGGCTTACAGAGCACCTCCCTGTCGATTCAGCAATTTTTGGTATGCAATCAATGATCGGTGATTGTGTGAGCGAAGTGCCCTATTAAGGGGCTCATTTGCACTGTTAGTCTCGTGACCTTCCTGCACATTAGAAGCTTGTGTACATGGGTGTTGCTGGCTATATTAACATAACATAAGAATATTAAACCAGGAAGGAACAGACTTATTTTTCTACCTGGGTTCGTCCACGTTTAGAGTATCTATGGTACACGTACCCACCTGCTCAAGATGATTTACAAATGATATCGAATTACCTGTTGTGTAGACGATGCCGTAGGCCAGATAAGCAATAAAAGAGGTGGTACCAAGCGATAGTCCGATCGCCCCCAGCAGCACGAAGAACAGGGTAACCTTTCGGAGTATTTCCCATAGTCTCCAACGCAAAAGTCCGTATATCGACACAGTTAGCGCGGACAAGAAGGAAACTACACCCCAAGCACCAGCATGAACGTTTTTAACTTCCGGGATAGCTAAAAAGACTACCCCGACCAGTATTCCAACGGCAGCTCCAAGTAGTCCGTAAAGGACTAGAAATACACTCCTGCACCTTGTGGAACAGCACGCCATTTTTCATGACACGATATCCGGATTCCATATACGGAATATGGAGAATTATCATAATACAGTGAAACCTCTCTAATCCGACACTCAATGGGACCTGAGAATAATGTTGGATTAGGAGGTTGTTGGATTACGGAGTGCCTCTTACCATACTTATGTATGGTGACAGTCCCTCATATAATGGTCGGATTAGAGAGAATGTTGGATTATAGAGGTGTCGGATTAGCGAGGCTTCACTGTACAGGTAGTCTAGTTTATGTATGCAGATAGTCACGGCAAGAGTTACACTGTTAGTAACCCAAACATGCATTTGGTTAAACATAATAGTTATTATGAACTACGTTGAACTTCAGACAAGGAAACCTAAACTCACTAATACCTTGGAATCGAGTTTTTAAGGATACAAATGTCATTCTCCCCTAGACAATGACAAAACATCCTCTTGGTTGCTTACTCACCAATCATGACTGTCAGTGCAATGTATACTGGATTTATGCATCTATATTTATATATACACATACTGATAAAAGTAATACAATACAACTTCAATACTGAGTATCTTGAAGGGCACACCAAATGTGTACTTCTTATCAGAGGTACTTGCTATCAGTACTGGTTGAGATTATGTATGTGAGCTAGGGACTGAGTGAAGTGTCTGTGATAACAAAGGTGTGTATCAACCAGGGGTGTGTATGCACTAATTGTGGACATGTTACCAAAAGGAGTTTGCACTAACTAGGAGTGTATACTAACTTGGTTACTGACTAAGCAAGTTGTAATGTACTTCACTAGTGCATGGTGTGCAAATTCCTCTAGTTAGAGGTTGTCAGCTCACCCCACAACATCACCCAGGTTGGATTTGGAATTGAGGTTGGCATTGGTATGAAGCAGAGTGGCTCAACTTCATAAAAACCTGTGGTTCTGACCAGTTGGGGTGTTTACTAGGCTAGAGCACACCATACATGACATCACAACCTCATAACAACATGTAGATCAGAGGTCAACAACACACTATCCAATTACACATAAGATCTGTTCGGGATAACGCAATAACGCTTCCAGTGGTGTACTTCATCCTGAAGTCCTTGCAGTGCAGCCCGTAACACCACACTCACTTACAGGAGTTCTGCATCACTGGCAAGTGACACACAGAGACTGTCTTGGGATAAATTGAAAAACTAGGATGGAGAATTTGATAGGGTGAAATCACTACCATTTTGAAGCTGAATATTGTTACATGCTATATACAAAGATATTAGCAATACATTCAGCTGGATAATATAAAACATAACATTATGTCTGAGAAGTATAATATTACATATAACTATGACGAAGCATAATAATTTACATAATAATAACAGATTGTTAAATATAGCACCATGATGGAATGCTATATTTGGCTATTGAGGTGAAGCATTTCAGCTGAATAGGGACATGATCTAATTGTTATTTAATAGACTACATTTACATTATTACATAATCTGTGAGTATAAGGGTCTGGGTTATTGGGAGATTTTTGTAGAAAACTGCTACCATAATCAACCAAGATAGCACTTCAAAACTATATCCAGTAATTATAGTGTGTGTGGAGGGGGGTGGTGGCTACACAAGCTTCTACTATGCTAACACATTGGTAACTTACCGAGCTGGAGCCACTGAATCCAAAATGGTAGTCTTGTCCCCATTTCAGATTCTGACTGTGTGTCTCACTCCAACTGGGAAAAAGAACAATGTCATGATCACATCAATAATTGAATTCATAGCCCATAGTTCAACAGTAATTATGTTATCCACCATGTCATTGATGACATGTGTCAATTGAATTCATAGGCACTACAAAATAACATGCAAACTACTATAATGAAATTCATGGGGCACCCCTACACAATGTATGAGAGAGCATACATAGAAGATCCATGTGTGCATAAAAATTGATAATACATAACATATGCATGTGTGACACATAATGGGTACATACAAATTCCGACGCACACACAAACACAAAGGGGCTAAAGGTACGGAATCTCATGAACTACTGCTGTTCTGTGTATTGTATGGTTGTTCTGTTCCCAAGTCATTCGAATCTGTTGATGCGTGAGCTACTTTACGCAATGTTGTCAGTTCGCTCTCCAAGGCTGCAATCTTGAGTCTGGAGTCCTCCTCCACTCGCTGTAAAGTCTCCTCTAACTTAATGCATTCGTCAACGAGGTCTTCCTTCTTCAATTCATCAAATCGTTCCCGACATGCTTCTTCATATTGGGCCTTGAAGTCTCTTTCCAACAGTTCTTCTTCCTCTGAAAGGGAATCTTCTGGCGACTCATAAACTTCGTCCATGACTTCTTCTTCCGCATTGGGACTGTTCGTTGATTGAGATCTCTTCAAAAACCGGAGCATATGTTCTTCCACGGTCTTTGTGTCTTCTCTATCTTCGATGAGAAAAGTGTTTGAATTAAAAGGAGCAGTCGGTCTACCCAACTTAGCAAGTTTCGCCTCCATTTTGGCTGTTCTCTCTTCTTCTCTTCTCTCAAGCTCGTGCTTCTCCTCCAGGGACATTTCTGAGTAAGCTTTCCACTTTCTTCTCCGTTTACCGCGGCGATGTTTCTTTTTCGAAATATTATCCAGTTTTCTCTTTCTCAGCACACCTTCGGGATCATCTTGGATTACGGCACTCATCTTCAAATCGTACTTACACCTGCACATCAGACAAGGTCACCGAAAAACGTTTAGGTCGAAAGTCCCAAAAGAATACACGCAGACACACACCAACGGCTGTATAAGACTGTTTCAATATGGCTCCTTTTATCTTTTAAGGTAGAAATCTACGTCAGTGCTACGTTAAGGTACAAAGCTTTGTCAACACAACGTTCAGAACAAGTCGGTCGAACGTTCTGTCAACGTCGCCTTGCGCGAAGCCTTTTATGCCGAAACAAATCAATTATTCACCCAGAGGTTAATGACATTCATTGGTTGCGTCATCATCACCTTAGTATCCGAGGATATTCGTCGAAAAGCATGTTATACGACATCCGTTCATTCAGCACATAATCATCAACACACAAAGCGGTTAAAAATGCATTAGTTTTAAACAGAGGATACACAAATACCGTCCATACAAATGTGAAGCAAGATGCACTAGTTTCATTTCATGAACTAACTACGCTTTGTCAGCTTAAGGACCAGGTGTGGTGAAGCAAATGAATTCTTTTCTGTTTTGTTGGAGAGTTGTCCGATGTTGTTGGTGTCTACCATCCATTCTGGAGAGGCAGGTGAGTGATGCTGGAGCACATCTCCCTCGTTTTTCGATTTTGTTGCTGTGGGTGATGGCGTTAAGGGGGACAACAGCCCCATTGCCACGGCTTCAGAATGCGGGACCGTAATCTCACTAAGAGTAGGGGGTGAGGCTGGATGGATGAGATCTTTACTGTCACTTTGACACAGGGGGAACTTTCTCGGCGGCCAGGGGAGAATAAACAGAGTATTATTCTCGCACGGAGAGGACACTGCATGCGTCTGAGATGGTATGCGTCTCTTTTTCGTTCCGATCTTGGCTGTATCGCCATTGGTTGTACCGTCGAGGTGGACGGGCTGTCCTGGTCCGGAGTTGGCCCTTCTCTTCCTACCACCAGTGAGGAAGTTGTGAAAGCGTGTCTTCTCCTTCACCTCGCAACGCGTATGTCTCTCAAGAACAGCTTTGTCATCATTGTCTTCCACCTCCTCCCCAGACCAAGAACACATGGGACTAATAGTGCTCTCTCTCCAGCGAGGGGTGACTATCTCCTTGTACTCCAGTTTCTCCAACCTCGGGGAGTAGGGGACATCGGGTACAACAAAGTTGTCTATGTTGAAATCCGTGCTGTTTTTCTTCCTCTTCTGAGTGGGTGTGCCTGGTCGGCTAGAAGGGGGTGAGGTCAGAGGGGACGTCAGAGGGTGGTTGCGTCTGTAAACAACTGGGAAGGTATGACGAAAGACAAAATAATTGAGGCACACTAAAGCACAATTAGTATGTACATATACATATTGTGTACATGTGTGTGAATAGGTGATTACACTAGAAGTAGTGTCTGTGAGGAAATAGAATACATAATAGTATACACACAGTCATGCATACACATACACACACACAGACACACACACACACACACACACACACACACACACACACACACACACACACACACACAGTGTGACTAGGTGCCTATAATACAATCAACACAATGGCACTTGGCTGTACTGAGGACCAATCAGCACCTTGACCACATTTTAACACATCTTAAGGTTTTAATAGGCATTCAGACACCTCCACTGATCCAACAACAGACTACCTTTGGCTAAGTGTACAGAGCACACATATGAAATTATGCTATGTATTAGGGTGTATCTAATACCTCCAAATATGCCAAATAATCTAGTAAGGTGGTTATCAGACTGTGTGTGTGTGTGTGTGTGTGTGTGTGTGTGTGTGTGTGTGTGTGTGTTTCGTGCTGTGTTCAGTTACAGAAAGGTACCTGGTAAATTGGTACCCAAATAGATGGATGTCCCAAGAATGCCACAGATAGTCTGAAACCCTGATTACTGTAATGTACACCTGGCAGTCACCTGAGGTGCGGGCATTTCATAGGCTTGTGTTTTGAATCTCCCATATGGCAAGGAGTATTATGATTGGCTGACCAGAAGGACAGCTGCTACACCACTATGAAGGTAACACAATCTATATAGCTGGTGAGTTCCTAATATGGCAGGTTAAATGGACACACACACACACACACACACACACACACACACACACACTTCTTCTGTTCACCATGTCCCACTAGGGACGTTGGGCGGGAACACACACACACACACACACACACAAATAAATTCTGCACCGAATTGACTTTCAACATCATCATATACACAGTACACACACACACACACATGCACACACACACACACACACACACACACACACACACACACACACACACACACACACACACACATGCCAAACACACACACACACGCACACACACAGGGAGAGATAGGGATATGCATACCTCGACCACCTTTGTATTTACTTCTGTCTTTTGGTTCCTTCAGTGGTAGTGCCAGGAGGTCTTGCTTCCTACTACAGGATACGAGGACAATTGAAGACACAAATAGACAACATGCAATATCAATTTCGAGACATGATTACAGGTGAAACTAAGTGACAATGAAACAGTTGAGCGGGCTGCTACAGCAATGAAGTTAGATCTGAGGACGACAGCCTTGTTCGACTACAACAACACATCCACCCACATATGGTCAAATAGACACGCATGTGTACACACACCACACACACAGTCACACACACACACACACACACACAGGTCCACATGTATACACAGGTCCACTTAAACATGCATTATAGCAATCCAAATAAAGACACCTTATCCATCATACTAATGGAAAAGTGGTTACCTACGTACGTACGTGATAGTCACGCAGGCACATAGAAGTGCATACACACGCACGCACACATACATACGTACATACACCAGCCCACAACCACCCACACCCACACACATGTACACACACACACACACACACACACACACACACACACACACACACACACACACACACACACACACACAAACACACACACGAACTCGGTTTAGTGGCTACTTTTCAATACATGTGATCTTATCCCTCAATTAAGTCTTCTAAGCCCCTCCAAGGCTTCATACATACACCCGACACTATGTACATATGTAAGTACATACGTACCTAGTGCTCTCTACACACACAATGTAGACTCTACGACTCACCTCTTGGTTGTGGGAGTCATACGCTGAGAAGGAAAGAAGTTGTGCTCTCTGCTCACTGTATGAAGAGCGTCGTCTATGAATAGACTTGCTGGTAGATCTGTGAAAGATGAGGAACATATGAAGTAAAACATATAATATACAGTCTCAGATGTCAAATTGTGGACAGTGAATTAACTACTTGCACTGACTGTGCACATGTGTGTGCGTGTGTGTGTGTGTGTGTGTGTATGCATGCATGTGTGTGTGTGTGTGTGTGTGTGTGTGTGTGTGTGTGTGTGTGTGTGTGTGTGTATGCATGCATGTGTGTGTGTGTGTGTGTGTGTGTGTGTGCGTATGCGCGCGCGTGTGCGTGTTGTGTGTGTGTGAAAACTTTATTAGAAATAGTGTCAATTATTTCCTATTTGAATATTCCTGAAGTTCATGATCAAAAGATAAGCCATTTACAATGTACACATATGTACGTACATGTACATACATATGCATGTACAATATTACATACATTGCTAATAGATTACACATTACATTATGTAAATATATGCACATACGTACGAATGTACATGTTTTACTGCAAATATACATACATACATACATGCATGAGTGCATGTTCTCTGTGAATTACTATGCATGTACGTAAATACGTCCAATTTGAAATCTCTACTGAAGCAGACACAAATTAGTGGTTTTGATCCGATGTGTCCAATTGTAACTCTCACACCTGATACTGTGGTCACGGTTAAAGTGCAAAAGACACAGTTGAGAACTGATATCTATACACAATGTCATGCACTATTCACAATACACCAGTACAGCCTACGACGTACAAGTAACTATGTGAGTACATATGTATGTACGTAGGTATGTAGGTATATACGTATATGTAGGTATACAACTTTGAGAAAGAGAGGGAGAAAGAGTGAGTGAGTGAGTGAGTGAGAGAGAGGGGGGAGAGTGAGAGTGAGTGAGTGAGTGAGAGAGAGAGCGGGGGAGAGTGAGAGAGAGTGAGTGAGTGAGAGAGAGAGGGGGGAGAGTGAGAGAGAGAGGGGGGGAGAGTGAGAGAGAGAGAGAGAGAGAGAGAGAGAGAGAGAGAGAGGGAGGGAGGGAGGGAGAGAGAGAGAGAGACATGTACGTACCTCTATCAGCAGTTTACAAAACACATACAATATAGTGTGTTCCACACTACAAACACAGTACATATGTAATTACGTGCATACACCTGAAGATCTTACATTGCAGATACAATGAGCACATACGTATACTGTTACACATATTATGTATATTACACACTAGTGGGAGATTAATCAGTTAATCAATTAATAAATTGATTTTCACTTCAAATCTGATAATCATTTTTAATGGTGCAAGCAAATCAATTAATCACAGGAAGTAATTAAGTGATTAGAACAGGAAGACTCCCCATCTTATTACTCATAGTCTTCACTTCTTGGATTGAATTTTATACTTCAAGAGTACCTGAAATGTGAAAAGACTCCAAAGACTCCACATCACGTCTATTGGACGACTACTTGCTCTAATCGAGTGGGAGTGGCTTTCAGTTACACCCACTAAATTACTATCGGTGATTAATCAATTAATCACTCGGTTACTACACACTGATAATTGATTTGATAATTACAACAGGTTCCCAGTATTATCATGCACACAAGGACACAACGTACTGTCGTAATGACCACTTATCCCAGCAATTACTGTTGAACAATCCACTCCATAAGTTCCAATACAATAGAGAACTCGAGTACATTAAGACTACCTGTCTACAGAGACCACCTGTCTACAGAGACTATCTGCCTACAGAGACCACCTGTCTACAGAGACCACCTGTCTATGGAGACCACCTGTCTACAGAGACCACCTGTCTATGGAGACCACCTGTCTACAGAGACTATCTGCCTACAGTGGCTACCTGTCTACAGAGACTACCTGTCTACAGAGACCACCTGTCTACAGAGACCACCTGTCTACAGAGACCTACGTACATGTGATAATTACAAACAGCTTCCATTGTGCATACATATGCATGCATGTATGTATGTGCATGTACATAAAATCAAGCAACTACCATGACAATAAGTCCAACTACCATACAAATGTCTCCATGGTACAGACACACACCCAGGTGACCACCTGACACAGGGTCATGCCAACGCAGACACGGGAAGACACAAGGACGCTTCCATACACTGGAGAGTAACCATGAATGCATGCACCACCCTACAGTACACACACACACACACACACGCACACTCACACACACACAACCTCACACACATACACACACACACACACACACACACACACACACACACACACACACACACACACACACAAATACTATCATGGTGTCCTTCTGAACAGAAGTCTAGAGGGGGAAATATGGCTGCGAAAGACATGCAGTGGGAGGGAGAGGCCAACACGACTCGAATCCCACAATAGAAGACATTTTCAAAGGGAGGGGTTAAAATTTCCTGGGGGGTAGTGGGGAATTGTCCTCCCAAAGTACCCCGCATGGACTCAGGCCAGCTACCATACATATGTTCACGCATACTCACTGCAAGCATGAGACAGGTAGCAGTTTCCGTTTCAATATCCCACCAATAGACACAATGGCCACAGCAGTGAAGGACGCATACACAAACTACACATTATGCACATACGTACGTACATGCATACAGGCACAAAATCTTGGATTGTAAGCATGCATATATGCACTTAACACAACAGAGTACACACATACCTACGTACGTATGCATGTATGTACACACATGTGTACACATATTATGTGAATTACATGAATAGAGCCGTTAAGAGTGTGAAATGTACGTATGTGGCTCATACATACCACAGTGCATACTTGTGCATGTAGGGATACAGTCAGATGTCAATGATCACCACAGGGAGGCATCCCAGTTGAAATTCATACAGACCAGTATCTATATGTTATTGAGCAAGCACACACACACACACACACACACACACACACACACACACACACACACACACACAAAACGTACAATAACATAAAAATTAACAAGATAGTATAAATTGAACATAACCACAGTCTGTTCATATGTTAGGCATCACTTACATAAAATGCAAGAGGTTAGTAAGTACCCTGGTTAGTACACACTCCTAGTTGCTGCACACTCTTGGTTAGTACACACTCCTGGTTAGCACCCACTACTGGTTGGTACACACTCCTGGTTAGTACACACTCCTGGTTAGTGCACACTCCTGGCTAGTGCACACTCCTGGTTGGTACACACTACTGGTTAGTACACACTCCTGGTTAGTACACACTCCTGGTTGGTACACACTCCTGGTTAGTGCACATTCCTGGTTGATGCACACACCTCACTCAGTCCCTAACCCATGTACACTACGTATGTCAACCAATATTGATAGTGAGTATGCACTTCTGATGAAGAGTACAGATGTGGTGTGCCCTTCAAGGTAATCACTGGGCTGTACCCACAGCAGGCAATGCAATTACAATGCTCCACTTAGTACAATTTACACTCATGCCAACACTGAGCTTCCTTCAATACAGTCATGAAATGTCACTTCTGGTGGAGTCTACCACTACAGTAGCTTGATCCATACATCATCTCACCAAACACATCCAAGTCAGCAATTTCATTTTAGGAGGTAATAAGGTCATTACCATTAGTAGGCTCACAGGATAACTATGACAATCTCATTAATGACGACAATTCAAGTCATTCTTATGTTACCAAATTACATATACCACTAGTCAACATACACACACGCGCGCGCGCACACACTCACAAGCACACACATACACACACACACACACACACACACACACACACACACACACACACACACACACACACTCACAGGCACACACACACACACACACACACTCACAGGCACACACACACACACACACACACACACACACACACACACACACACACACACACACACCTCACAAAATGTGGGATCATGTTGACAAGGCTTCCCATTTCATTACTTGAAACTATGCCAAAACTATTATGAAGGCTAATTCAACACTGCCAAAATACACACCCATGATCACGCAAAATCCCTAAAATAGGTTCACAAAATCCCTACAGTAGATTAAAATTCCCTATTCTGTAAAGTACGCATGTACATCAAATTGAAACAGAAACTCACCATTGACAACGGACAGATCTGGGTGATATGAACGATCAACTGACTCTTCCGCGTGGATTGTTGACGATGAAATGCACGGGGTCGATGACACATGCCGCACTACACCCTGCCGACATGGAGGAACAAACGGTTGAGTTCTGGCCGAACTACAGCCATCATCGTTGTAAAGACGAGTCAACAGTTCACTCCGGACAACAGGGTCACCCAGAGGGACTCCATTAGGGTGGTGAAAGGTAGTATCGTCTTGAGGTATATCTACGCCTACACCGTGCTTTGATAATGTCTGTTTTGTTGTTGACATTGATAAGGACTGTAATCTTCGTTCCGCTTCAGTAATTCGGGCTCTGAGAATGCCCCATTTGGCTCTAAGAGAAGCTTTCTGTTGCTCCCACTGATTCTTGGCCGTAACACGCCTGTACCGTCCTCTGTTCTCCGCCGTTTCTTCTCTTTCCATTTCTTCGCCAGAGCTGCTTTCCGTGGCTTCGTCGTCTGTTAGAGATTCGATAGTCTTCAGTCTGGTTGTTAATTGCCTCGTTATTTCTACCTCTCCTTCGCATTCTGAAACTTTAGCAACCTTCCTACCTCGCGAAAACCCTTTACTGTCGTAATCACATATCATTCCTAACTGTCCCCGCTGAACCCGAGAGGACAACAAAACGAGCTTCTTGTCAATTTCCCGCCATCTACTTTGTTCACGCGCCAACTTCTCTTCGCACATGGTTCTCAGCTGAGACTGCGCAGTTAGTTTTGATACTCGAAGTTTGGGCGGGTTGTTGGGGGGATTGAAGCCGTTGGACAAGAAGTGGGACATAGAAGAAGTCGACTTGAAAATCCTTTCCGTGAGGTATTTGATTGCTTGACCGGACGCCATGGGCTTCTCAACAACCATCTCATTCTTCTCATTAGACATCGGAGAACGAACCATAGAACTCAAAAGAGTACTAAGGCTTATTTCATCAGCCTTCACAGTTCAAGACACTATTTTCCTTTTGGGATAGAGCGCCATGAGGCGAGGTGGGTACACGTACATATTAACCACGTGACCTCGTAAAAGTAGAATTGTTGCCGGGCACTCCAGTATATTTGTGACGATTGCCCGTAGATATTTGCCAATTTTTGCGCACCCAAATTATTCGACAATAACGGCGGAATGTGGGTTGATTACGAAAACAACCTCCCCGCCCAATAGACAATAATAGTATTCATTAATCAAGTGGACACGCCCACTTAAATTGCCCTCATGAATAATATTAGTAAATGATGACATACAAAATGGCGTCTTGATATACAGAATTGGTGTATTTAACGATAGTTATAGCAGAAGTGAT
>OZ026558.1:4818968-4841468 GCA_964020155.1 Chondrilla cf. caribensis | reverse complement strand
GTTGACCATGCACACATGTACAGTGTGTCATGTACGTACGTACAATGTAATATATGTACATAGTGGGCCATGAACACATGTACGTACGTACGTACAGTGTGTCATGTACATACGTACGTACCAAGTGTGTCATGTACGTACACATGTACAAAGTTGCTAACACAGAAAGGAGTAGATTAGTGTCTCAAGGTATCCAAGGAAGTAACACCACCTCACATTCCTGAACCAAGTGATAAAAGAGGTACGTACTTGATCAAATCAAGCAATCACTTGGGCAGACTGGTGATGCCAGGGACATTCCTGCTACATTATATGGAGATTCTTGACATTCATTGGGTTAGAGATTAATTGAATTATAAAAATTAGACAATTTCGATGTCGACATGCCTCATTTCTGTGACTTGCAATGCACACACATCACATCATCACTAAATACACACACAGTCGTATTAGGTGCACTGAGTGACACCAGGTTTGTCCAAAAACCTCATTCATCCAACACTTCCTTGTAATCTACCTTCACTGGGTTATGAACAGTGTGCCCTGGTTTATCTGACACTTGGTTTATCCAACACCTGGTTTATCCAGCACCTGGTTTATCCAACACCTGGTTTAACCAGCACCTGGTTTATCCAGCACCTGGTTTATCCAGCACCTGGTTTTTCCAACATCTGGTTTATCCAACACCTGGTTTACCTGACAAATTTCAAGGAACTAAGACAGTTGGATAAACCAGGTTCCACTGTACTACATACCTATGTAGAGTGCAACTTGCTTAATAAGTACCTGGTAGTATACACTCCTGGTTAGCACACACTCCTGGTTAGCACACACTCCTGGTTAGCACACACTCCTGGTTAGCACACACTCCTGGTTAGTACACACTCCTGGTTGGTACACACTCCTGGTTAGTACACACTCCTGGTTAGTACACACTCCTGGTTGGTACACACTCCTGGTTAGTACACACTCCTGGTTAGTACACACTCCTGGTTAGTACACACTCCTGGTTGGTACACACTCCTGGTTAGTACACACTCCTGGTTGGTACACACTCCTGGTTAGTACACACTCCTGGTTAGTACACACTCCTGGTTAGTACACACTCCTGGTTAGCACACACTCCTGGTTAGCACACGCTCCTGGTTAGTACACACTCCTGGTTAGTGAGTACACCTCACTCAGTCCCTAGCTCATATACACTATGTGAACCAGTACTGATAGCTACATGTACCTCTATAAAAAGTACAGCTTAGTTGTACCTTTCAACTTTCAAGGTACTTACTTATCAAGCAAGTTGGACCGTACATAGAAAATGATAATTATAAAAATCACAAAGTTGTGGTACAATCTAGGCAGGCCAGCGGTATTCACACAACCACTCACCTCATCTGTTATCACGACTGTCACGCTTTCTCCTTCTTCTTCAATGTCCAGAGACTTCAAGGACGTTGACAGCGAGGTCTTGCTTCTCTTGCCAGACTTGTGCTGGGAAAAGTGTCTTCCAACGGCATCAAGGTCCTCATCCTCGAGGTGGTCCAGACTATGGAGAAGGGAGACCAGGAGATGACTCGGGACGTCAATCTTCCTGGACAAATCCTCCACCTCTCTGGTGATGATGACATCACTTCCTGTGTCCGCTACACCGTGCATGCATTGCCATGGCCCTAGACAAGACCGGTCGATGTGCTCCAGTAGATCCTAACGGAAGTAGAAGTAGGTTAGGTTGTGCCAGGTTATGGGTTTCAGTTTCACTGCACACTCATGTATGTACATACGTATGTTTGTATGTATGTGTGCATGTACGTACATATACGTACCTTTAGTTTAGGTTATACGTAGGTTTCAGTTTCACTGCACACTCATGTACGTACATACGTATGTTTGTATGTATGTGTGCATGTACGTACATATACGTACGTACCTTTAGTTTAGGTTATACGTAGGTTTCAGCTTCACTGCACACTCATGTATGTACATACGTATGTTTGTATATATGTGTGCATGTACGCTTACGTACGTACCTTTAGTTTCCCATTTAGTCTAATTCTCTCCTCTTTCCACATTTTATTCTGCTTCATTTTCATCGAATCCAGAGAAGAGGCCATTAGCGCATCGAATTCCTCAGCCGTGCTACCCCACCCGCCCACGCAGACAGTAACAGAGTCTCCGCTTTGATGCATCCGAGACAGGACCAGCTTATCGGAGTGAGGGACAGTGGTCAAAATGTGGAAGAACACCCACTCTGAAAGGGTGAACATACACATAATATGATATACAAGTGTGCATACATATGTACATGTACGTACATGTACGTATATGTATGTTGTTGTACATATGTATATAGTATACGCATACACACACATGCACGCACACACACACACACACACACACACACACACACACACACACACACACACACACACAAAGATGTAATCAAGACACAATAAAAAATGACAAATAAAACAAAGCATACATGCTGTTACAAGATACTTTTATTATAATAGACCTTAGGCAATGGATATAATATAAATATAAGGTAAACCATCCGTACATACACCTGTGCATTCACACAGTACAAACCTTTTGGGAAAATACTGAGGACCTTCATCAAGGCAGGGACCGTAGAAAGGGAAGAAAACTGGAAGAAATGACACACCTCTTCTTCCTTCAAGGCTAGATGTTGAGGCAAGCTCCCAAGAGCTATATCCAGGACGTTCAACACCTGAATTGAGATGGTACACATGTCAGTACGTACACACCTACAGGCATGTACATATGTATACTATGTATAATGTATGTATATAACACTATGTATAATGTATGTATATAATATAACACTACATATGTATAATGTATGTATATAATATAATACTATGTAAAATGTATGTATATAACACTATGTATAAAGTACGTATGTATATAATATAACATTATGTATAATGTATGTATATATTATAACACTATGTATAATGTATGTAATGCAGAACATAAAATACGTATAGTCGTACATATGTACATACGTATGTATGTTGGTGTGTACATACCGCTAGGTGCGTGTTCTGGTGTTCGGCATTGGATTGCTTCTCCACAAGTCGGTGGTAGAGTGAGACATTACAGCTCTGACAGGCAAACAGGGCGGCCATGTTGTCGGACACACCCACCAAGGAGCTCGCCAACCAGGAACACACATCCCGCATCACCGCAACTGGGAGGTCCACCATGCAGAGGTGATGTGCTCTGAGCAAGGACTCGACCAACGGTGTCATCATCGACACTGTTTTGTTCTCTGTTGTTGCAGTTGAAGCACTTTTCTTCTTTCTCCCTCTCCCTTTGGAAGAGCCAGTTTTCCTCACCACAGTCCCCTCCTCCTTGTCTCCTGCTGACAGGTGGTGAACAGCCTTCCCCTTCATGAGGTGGAGCTCGGCAAGAGTCCGTGACCTGAACAAGGAGTGCTCACTCAGAAGTCTCTCAATCCCAGCAAGGAGGAGAGACCACTCTCCCCTGGCTAGGTGAACACGGCAGCGACAGAGGTCCAGCTTGGCACGAATATTCCTGCACATGTCCGAGGACAGGTCTCGCCTTGTGAACACCGCGAGTCTCCTCTCTAGGATGTCCTTCACCGTTTGAACCACTCCGTCTGAGGGTGTAAGGGTCACTTGGAAGTTTCCGAGGATAGCGTCAAATGAATGAAGTAGCCCAGTCAACTGCCCAGTGGCTTCCACGCACAGGAAGTACCCACACACCAGGTCCCATGCACCGATGTCCTCACAACAGACACATTTACAGCTAGCTAGTCCTGCGACTGGGAGTTCCTCTGGACGCGATGGCTGAGTGTTGAGATGGAGCACCCTCAAGACAAGGGACAGGTGCGACCTGGACTCTGAGGTCTCTCGCATCAAAGACTTAATCTCGGAAAGACGGAGGAGGAAATTGGAGTACCTACACAGGAGAAGAGAGAACAATATCACAGTTATAGCACATACTGTATATGTATAATGTATTTACGTGAGACAGTACACTTGGACACACACATGCACACACACACACACACACACACACACACACACACACACACACACACACACACACACACACACACACACACACACACACACACACACACTCACACACACACACTCACACACACACACACACACACACACACACACACACACACTCTCACCACAGTCGTAATCCATAGCTACCACTGATACTCAGTCCATGCTTCACGTAATACTGACCAACATCCAACTGATCCTGTCCAACGAGTGTTGTCACCAAAGCATCCAGTGACACCAGCAGATCATGCAAAACTGTCCAAGGATTTGTGAGTAGAGAGGTGGTGGTATGAGATGGTGAGTGTGCAGAAAGTGTGGCTTGGTGAGGTTTTGGTACGAGGCGCTCAGCCAGCTGTAACAATATGTGGACAGCATCCACTTCCAGCTGACACAGCGAGGGGACGTAGTGTGTAACCAACTGTCCAATGTGATCTGGAGAGCCGTGTAAGATGTGTTGAAGGTATGAATCTGGTTCCACTTCACCACTGAAAGAGAAAGAAAACTGACTTCTCAAGCATTTACAAAACCAACCGTTTTTCCAACTCGAAAGTCCCACACCTACCTCAACTTGTGGTGTCTGAGAACCGAACTGGAAACTTGCTTCACATTGGCCAGCAGGTGGTAGCTGTGGGAACTAGTTTCAGAGAACACCTCGTGGTGTAGGACGTCACGTAGAGCTGATAGAGCCTCTTCACCCTACGGGCCGAGGAGGGGTACGACACACATAACATGCACAGTAGACAAGGGGGACTCTCCCCTACAGATCTTATTCGTGCAATATAAATTACAATACAAATTTACTGCTGTGGTTATGCATAGGAACATATATTATATGTACATACATACGTAGATATACGTACGTACATGTATGTATACTATGTGCATATACATATAACATGGTTATTGGCTGATGTTGTACCTATCCGATGTTTCAGTTGGGTGATATACGTACATATCTAATGTGAGTTATTGCAAGTGCTAGTGAGGAGTCATCCACTGTTATTTCAAGGAGCGTCTCTCACTTCAAACAGTGATGACCATTTTATTGTCTACCATCCCATAATGTGATAATCGCAATCTTCACAACGGGTAATGGTTGTGTGTGAGATTTAGGCTATTGCCCGACACCACTGTGTGACCGGACTCACCTCCCCGCGTTCAGCCAATGTCACACTCGTCCTCATTCTAGCGTGGATCCCTGCACACTGGAGGTCCCTCGATACCGGCTTGCAACTATCCCGTGACATCCGGGACGTCATTTCTGTCATTTCCAGGAACCCCCACCTGTGTTGCACAACAAGTTGGTGGAATGATGCAATAGCCATGTAGTATTGCGTACATCCTGGCGGACAGTAGCGAAGCAGTATGGCGATTGCCTTCAGTTGCAGACCGACCTGGGGATCAAAACAGAAAAGATATGTACGTACATGCGTGCTAGTACATACGTAAGTGTACTACAGTGCTACTACGTAACTGTATTAAAGTGATTTCTACAGTAAGTGTATTGCTATCAAGTGTACTGAAGTGCTACTAAGTGTACCGAAGTGCTACTATTTGCACTACGTAAGGTGCTACTAAGTGTATTAAGTATACTGAAGTGCTACTACGTATGTACATAAGCGTACTAAGTGTCACTATACGAATGCCAGCACAAAGCACACTGGACCACATTCTCACATTTCGATGTAGCATCACGAAAGCTAATGAAGAACAGATCACATTGAGACGCTCGTTCAGGTCTTCTTCATCGCTCTGTCCGTCGCTGTCACCCTCCATCCAGTGGTGCAGAGCAGTCTCCGCGGCTGTTAAAACGGGGCAGTTGCCTTCCTCTCCAAACAGCTCTACATCGTCCACATCGCTGCATCCAGGTAACGCGTTTTTGCCCGAATGACTGGACTCCATGGATGTCCCAGGGGTGGTGGGCGGAGGTCCGAGCCCCATTTCGTGGAGGAAAACAGCCTTCCAGAAGTAAGCCTTTCCTAGGGTGTAGTGGTAAGGGTTCGCATCCTGTACTCCCTCCAGTAGTTCAATGGCTTCATTGCACAGCTGGAGAGGTGTGTAGCTGTGGAAGGCGGGCTCAATAGACTCACTACAACATACATCATGAGTGAGGTGATATGTGTGAGTTTGGTGAGAGGTGAGATGTGTGAGTTTGGTGTAGGTGAGATGTGAGTTTGGTGTGAGGTGAGATGTGTGAGTTTGGTGAGAGGTGAGATGTGTGAGTTTGGTGGGAGGTGAGATGTGTGAGTTAGGTGAGAGGTGAGATGTGTGAGTTTGGTGAAGGTGAGATGTGAGTTTGGTGTGAGGTAAGATGTGTGAGTTTGGTGAGAGGTGAGATGTGTGAGTTTGGTGTAGGTGAGATGTGTGAGTTTGGTGAGAGGTGAGATGTGTGAGTTTGGGGAGAGGTGAGATGTGTGAGTTTAGTGTGAGGTGAGATGTGAGTTTGGTGTAGGTGAGATGTGAGTTTGGTGAGAGGTGAGACGTGTGAGTTTGGGGAGAGGTGAGATGTGTGAGTTTGGTGAAAGGTGAGATGTGTGTTTGGTGTAGGTGAGATGTGAGTTTGGTGTGAGGTGAGATGTGTGAGTTTGGTGAGAGGTGAGATGTGTGTTGTGCAACTGTACTCACTGCTCTCTCCCAGTAGGTTCCAGCATTCTGGATAGTTGTGCTCTCTCTAACAGGACTCCAGCCAACAGCCATTTGTTCCCTTCATCTCCATCTCCTTCTACTGCTGCAGTCATTGAGCTCAAGACCTCCAACTGTAGGTCCAGCCTGGAAGGACGGGGTCAGAGAAAGAGTAGACATCATGTACACAACTCACAAACATCTATAGGTATGGAGATTCTCATTAGGCCAACACAATTCAGCTTTTTTCGATTAAAAACTGCTGACTATGCCAAACTGCTACAGATGTACTATTCTTGGAGTATGCCCCAGTAGAGGCCATACTGGGAAGAGGGTTGTTTGGCTAGGTAACATCTGGTGGATACGTTCAATCAATGGAATTCTCTAGCTGTTGAGATTTCATTGGACCAAACGTTTCAATACCACTGGTGAAGGCAGCAGTCAGATGATGAAACGTTTGATGTGATAAAATTTCTATAACTAGAGATTTCCATTGAACTCATACACAAGCAGGGTTTCTCCCTAAGGGGGGTACCAGGGCGCTCTCCCCCCTCCTATTCCCTGTTCTGTGACAACAATTTTTGTTAGAATAAAGATTTATAATATTATTGTGTTAATTGTTAAAGCAATATTGATAATTATACATCAAAACATTCATAGTGACCCCCTCCTCCCCCCCTTTATTTTTTTTCTGGGGGAAACACTGCACAAGTGTACCTGGAGTGCATACCTGCCCAGGGACTGGTACTGAATGAGTTCACTTCTGGACCACCTTAAGACCTGCGGCAAGCCAAGGAGAGGAGAGGCGGAGAGAACACTGCAGAGTGTCCGTTGCAGGTCCGGATGGAGGGAAGCGTTAGTCTTGCTCCATTCCACCACAATTAGGGACAGGAGTTTGGAGGGGATGACGGTTGGTCTAGAGAGGCAGTCTAGAATGAAACCCAGAATCTTGTGAACGTCCTCGGACTGATTGGCTTTGCGCTTACAAGAACAGAGAAGGGACAGCTTCTTGAAGAAATTACTCTGCATGAAAGAAACACAATTAGACCTCTTAGACATGCACACACACACACACACACACACACATACAAAAAACATATGTACGTATATATACACAAACACACACACACACAAAGCCTACGTACGTACCTCTTCCAATTGCTGCATGACACATGCTTCATCTTGGAGCCTCCCACACCACCTGGTCAACGCCATACAAGCAAACTCCAACATGACCCCAGCCTCCGAAGGGCACTTCTGCTGGTGATAGACAAGAGCAAAGTTATAAGCCATGTTGGCCAGCCACTGACGTTCTTCCTGCTCGAATATTTCCTTTTTGTCAGAGTCGAGAAGATCTCGGATCTGGTTGAAACATGGTAGACTTTCCACGACATCCTCGGCTGTCACAGGGGTGGAGGCGGTGGGCGTGCTCCTCATCACTTCGACCGTCCCTTCGCCACACTTGACCAGAATCAAGTGGCAGTCGATGCAGGCATACAGATTCTTCAACAAGGACATGGATACCTGCATACCATACGAATGTACACGTACGTACAGATACAGACACATATGAACATCATACGTACCTACCATCTATACCTACATACATACGTACATACATACATCACACACAGAGGTCATTTCTTAGCATGAATAAGTGCATAACACAATCTGTTCTGGAGATAGGGTTAGAGAGAGATGCGCACGCACACACACACACACACACACACACACACACACACACACACACACACACACACACACAGGTTATTCTTCAGCATGCTCAAGTGCACAACACACAGTCTGTTCTCACTTTATCAGTCCTCTCTTCCCCATTCTCCGGGAGAGAGTTCACTTTCCTATATCCCTCCAGGAGAGCACTGTTGACTGTCAGGATCTCCAGGGACAAGAACAGAAATTGAACCAGGTCTGAATTGGCAATATCTCTGGCTGCCACAATCACCTCTACCACTTTTCTGAAGTTGTTCAGTTGGTCCAGGAGATAGCCAATGGAGGGTTCTTCGAAGGCAATGGATGTAGTGTCCAGCGAACCAAGAATATCAGAGAGGTTTCTGATGAGGGACAGTGATTCTTTAGTTGGCTGTTTGCTCTGTTGGAGAATGCGTGTGACATCGAGAAGGAGAAAGCAAGATCCCCATACTGACTTCAGATTCTTGAAATCACTCTTGCAATTCACGGATGTCAAGAGATTATCAGCTCTCAGCAAATACTTCTGATGCAGTGTCTGCTTTCCTTTGGTCAAAGTGGCAAAATGGAACAACAAGTACAGAACAGCAGATAAGCTGCTTCCATCGTCTAACTTGCTCCAGGATTCTTCCTCCAACAACTGTACAACATTCGTCATGAACTCCGCGAGGCACTCGGGGACACGGTGTTGTAGCGAGTAGGCCGAACTGACCACCCTCTTGCAAGCCAACTGGAGACCATCCTTCATTAACATCTGGAAGCGAACGGCAAAACAATAAAAAGTCAAAAACGGATGCAGACCTTCGAGGGACAGTTCTCTCTCCAGTCGGGCTGCAAAGCTGAGGGTTGTCTTGTGAACAGCATCCAGCAGCGGCTCGAATCCAGCTGGAGGCTGAGAAGAGAGAGCTTCCATCCTGTTATAAAGATGCTGCAGGGCGAGACAGGATCGCCCCGAGAAGTTCTTGTCGAATAGCTTCTTTGCTAGGTGTATGAGTATTTTCTCAAGAGCTAAAGGCGGCAAAGCCCCCCCTTCAAACCTCACAGAGCTCAAAACACTAATACCAATTTCGCTTAACTCAGCAACATCGTTGATAGAAGAAGTATTGTCAAGACTTTTTGTGCACAAGTTTAAAAATTTCAAAAGAAATACTTCGAAGCTATCCAAGTCTTTGTCATTCTTTTTAATCTTTGATATCTTTCTCAGGTAGTTCCTGACATCACGGATCACTGTGTCGAATCTCTGGTCGCCGAAATCCTTCAGAATCTTATTTGCCATTCCATAGCCACGGGTCTGGATTTCCCGCCAAGCACTTATCAGGGGATTCCCCTGTATCGCTACATTGCGTCAGAAAAGTAATCATTGCGTCATACTGCTTCTTGCGATCCCCGCGGCAAAAATATCCTTCGATGCATCCCATAAGTACTCATCCGTCGTGAGAGTTAAGATTTCACGCACAAGTATGGGAGCACGCCTACACGATCTTATTATCCTCATTAAAAACACAGACGCATATTGTAGATCCACAATAGCAATTGGTAGCTTGGTGCGGGGGCGTTTCCTATTAACTTCCAATGTACTGACTCGAGTACACATCCCATAGAGGAAGTTGGTAAATTGATTGAGTGGAGATCATGACACATCACACTACATTTGAGTTTGGGTGCAATAATAATGAGAAGTGCATTGTTACGCGTCTGTGTTCAAGTTAGTCTAACTACGTAGTTCAAAGAGGAACAGTGACAATATGCTGTATATACTGGGATATATCGCCCCATTCAAAAACAACCAATTCGTTGGTTTTGTCTGAGGTTTCATGAATGTGAATGGAAGATTTGTTGAGAGAATTAGGTCGTTTTAATCTTCCAGAATCCACTAAACAAAATGCCACATAACAGTAAACCTACAAGAACGGAATGTCAAATGTTTGTAATTTTGTTTGAATTTCCAGCAGTTACAAAAGCAACTAAACATTGAATGATTTATGTACACTGCATATAAATGTCATATAAATACTGGAAATTAAAAATGTGTTTATGTTATGAAGTAACAAACAGTACAGTAATTTCTTACAAATAAAATAACCACATGGTTGATTGTTAACTAAACTGTTTACATTGAAAATGTCAGATTAAATGTAATACTCAACTTCTTTCTTGGGTGAGGAGTTCGGTGGTCTAATGCTATTCAACGACCTAATGGAAGTATTGTGTTGCAAGAGCGTGGTTTCGTTCAACCTGTCCTCTTTCGTCCTGTAGTTGCCACGGCGATGCGCCATCAGCATACAAGCCAGTAATATGATCACAATAACCAAGGCAACAATACAGAGGAAAACCAACCCAGCCACACAAACCCCAATAATGTCCGCTAAGGTGAGAAAGGGGAGGCGTGGTCCATCTGTACCAGTGGGAGTGGTTCCGGTTGGCTGGGGACTTGTAGTTGCGGAGTCTGTACTTGCGAATGTGTTGCTATTGGCAACACGAGACGATGAGGGGGTTGGTGAAGTGAAGATACTAATACTCGATGATGGAGATGGAGATGGAGATGGAGATGGAGATGGTGATGGAGATGATGACGACATCATTCCAGGCACTGTTGTTGATATAGTAACTAAAATGTAAAAGGAAAAGTATAACATAGTGTTAAAATATAATGTACCACACATACATATGTACATGCACGCACACCCACCCACACGTGCGCACACCCACCCACACCACACCCACCCACACACCGACACCCACACCCACACCCACACACCCACACACACACACACATGCACGCACACACGCACACACACTCGCACACACACACACACACACACACACACACACACACACACACACACACACACATATGCACACATACACACACACACACACACACACACACACACACACACACACACACACACACACACACACACATACCATCGCAGAGCTCTCCGGTATACGAATCATTGCAATTGCAACTGAAATCTCTCTCAGAAACGCGGACACATTCTCCGTGCATTCCACATGGATTCTCCTTGCACGAATCTCCACAGCGTATAGGAGCCATGCCATTCCCTGCATAATCTGTAAAGTTGACATTGTTGTTGTCAATGGTGAAGTTAGTGATGCAGCCGACAAATCCTCCTCCCAGAGTGAACCCGGAATTCGTCGGACAATATGTTGATCCCATAGCCACAGCGGAAAACCAGGCTCCAACACTTATGACAAATACTGTTCCTCCTCCTACCGATATCAACACAGTGTGTGAGATGCCGTCATTAAGCCTCGGATATGGAGGTGGTGTGAAAGGAGTAATTACTGCACTTCCAACAGTCAGATTCAATTTGCCATCTGTAAGCTTCAAAACAATATCGGATCCACCAGCTCCAGGGATCAGCAGTATGTTGGCATCGGAATTAAATGTTTGCAGCGATAGTTGAATCTCAGTTTCATTTTTACCAGTGCAAGAATCCACAGTGATGCTGGAACCTAGTGGTCCAAATCTGGCCGATTTAGAATCAATCTTAACCCTTTCATACATCGTATCCGTACCAAGTAAGTATTGTCCATTGATAAAGAGTCCTTTTATCGTACCTTCGTGTGGTCCTGGAAAGTCGAATGATCCCCCGCCCACACAGACCCTACTGAATTCAATATTGTCCAGGGCACCGATCCCGTCGGCTCTCATCGTGTGGATACCATTTGTAATGCTCACGGATCCGACAGACCTCGTGACTGTGATGTGAGTGAAGAAGAATACAGGATCAGTCTCAACCTTCGTACCATTCGGAAGCACGACCAGCACATAGAAAGGCCATGCACTACCGATGACATTGTACTGTCCAATCACGGATAAACTGGCAATGGGGTCGTCAGGAGAGGTGAGGTGTAGAATTGCTCTAGGTTCTTCGATGTAATAATCTTCCACTTCCATGAGAAATGTTATGACTTCGAATTCCTTGAAGGCAGGCTCGGTAAGCAGGTTGACATCTGTGCACTGATATTGACTTTGCTGGAAGTTGTGCAGGTCAAAATCTATTGTGACAGAAAGAGTGAAGAGTACTTGCGTATACGGGACACATTGAATGCAATTCACACATGGCATACCACTGACGAAGACAGCAGTGAGCTGTCGAAACGTTTGGAGTGAATAATCATTTGGGTAGTGAATTGCATTTATTTTTCCCGTGACACCTAGCTGATCAACCATTTTGCATTACTTGTATATACGTTGCGAAACATGCACATACACACAATACCACACACACACATACACACTAGTGTTGAGACAATTAATTGATTAATCGATCAATATTCATCCCAAATCTGATTATCCTTAGTAGTGTAAGCAAATTGATTAAGAACAGGAAGTAATCGTGTGATTATAACAGGAAGTAATCATGTGATTATAACAGGAAGTAATCATGTGAATATAACAGGAAGTAATCATGTGATTATAACAACCAGCCACTCCCATCTTATTGCCTATAGCTTTCACTCAATTGGTTCAATTTTGTACTTTGAGAGTATCTAAATGCTAAACAGAGCACTCAAGTCCCCACAACAAGTCTATTGGGTGACTACTTCAGTGAATGAAGGGTCGATGGTTCCGGTTAATTACTTCTGGTGACAAATGTATTGATCAATCGGATACCATGCACAGTAATCAATATGACAATCGCAACCAATTTAAAAACACACGCACGCACACACACAAACACACACACACACGAACACACACACACACACACACACACACACACACACACACACACACACACACACACACATACTTTCTTCTGAGCAGGTTGGTCCATACTTGTCAGAACTCAAGTCTACAGCGCAGTTACAAGTGATATTGAACCACCCATTCTGACACTGAGAGGGAGAGGAACAGTCGTTCACCAAGTCATCATCACAAAGGTTAAATGTAGTACAGTTGCCAGCCACAACTCCTCTCGTTTCCAGCACGGTAGCCGAAGTGGGGAACCGCGCGTTCGAGAGTTGAACCTCATCGATACACCCCACGAACTGTTCCGTAGGAAATTGAAGTTCTGAACGGTATAACGCCGGTACCCCTCCCAAGTAGACGGCGGAGTGGAGGTCCCATGCTAGTGAATGAGCATATTCCGTCGGACCAAACGTCCGAATAGTGTTCGATACGAAGACGGTCACTTTGTCCGCGCTTTTCGAGAGTAGAATCTCGTTGTGTGTATCTGTATTCAGCCTCGTCCCCTGTTTGAAAGAGAATTGTGTCGCACCATTGAACGAGTAGGCGCCTCTCAGCACCCCGTCCTGTAGCCAAAGTTGAAACTTCCCGTTTGCTCCGCGCGCATATACCAACAGACCGTCCTTCCACGACGTCCGAAAACGAATTACTAAGGAGCCTTCTGTGGAAACTGTCCAATTTGTCGTTGAGTCAACTTGATAACTGGCGAATCTTTCTTGACTCCTAGAAAGAAACACGTGTCCATCTTGTCCGCGACATTGGCGCCAAAGACAACACGAAATCGCCACTAGAAAAACCTGTGTGATCAGCTTCTCCATCGTGATGCAAACATGCAGAGTAGTATCCAGCTGAGAGCAAGTGTGCGCCTCTTTGTAATCAGTCAACCAGAACAATTCACCGCGCTTGAATGCAGATGCTTATGTAGCCTTGGAATGCACTTATTCTTATATACGATCGATTTGTGTGTACACTAGGCATTTCGATCCGCGTCCGATAATCATATTCATGGCTCATATTTGGCACGTGACCAATAATAATGCTGACCCCTTCATTTGCAAAACCTTTTAATCCGTCACAAATTCCAAGTGTTAACAAGTTGTGCTACCACTAATGGACATCTAGTTAATCCACCAAACTCGTTAATCCATCATAATAATATTATTTAAAGAACTGAATTGCCATAGATTGAAGAGTATTCACTGTACATGTACATACAGTTTTACATGCAATTATGACTCATGTAGCATGCATATACGTGAATTCTCGTTAATCCACCACTGCTTTATCCGCCAAACCTTTTAATCCGCCACAATTTCCTGGTACCAATATAATGTACAAGTACCAATGAATATCCGGTTTATCCGCCAAACTCATTAATCCACCGTATTCTTTGAAAACAAATTGTGGCGGATTAACGAGAATTCACCGTACAAGCTGAAAAGAGTTTGGGAAACAAGCTGATGTGTACATGTAGTACACCAACACATTTCATCGGTTTAAATCACCAAGCTACAAATACATCAGTGAAATAAGGTATACTACGGGTATATACGTACCAACACAGGTACACACATATGCACACACGCACGCACGCACACACGCATACACACTGCACACACCCACACACCCACACACACACACACACACGCCGAACACCCCCCCACACACACATGTACACACACACACACACACACATGTACACACACACACACACACACACACACACACACACACACAAACACACACACACACACACAAACACACACACACACACTCACATACAAAGATATACACCCACACACTTGTGTGGGAAACACAAACATGAAACACATTCATTCACATATGTACAATCCACTACAATGGCTTCATTCCACTAAGTGTGGAAGGGGGCTGGGAGGTGTCGAAGTGGCTCTGTGGCTTCTCGCTATGCCGAGAATCAGGCGATGTCCATTTGAGAAGACGAGAAACCTTAGCTCGGCTTCCATACGTGCTACTAAGTTTGGTCATACCCTTGAGACCAAGATACGAAATCCAAGAATGTGACAAGTGGTAACCATTGTCACTTGAACTGTACACACAACGTGATTTGAGACTAGGACACATAGCTTGTTATACATAACATTCCACCGTACATTTGTAGTTACTACGTATGTGCTGTACATGGGCAAGAGTGTATTTGTACATGTTGGTCCAGCATGTGTGTGCATGCGTGCATGTGTATATGTGGATGCATGTGCGTGTATGTGTGCATGTGTGTGTGTGTGTGTGTGTGTGTGTGTGTGCATGTGTGTATGTGTGTGTGCATGTGTGTGTGTGTTTGTGTGCGTGTATGTGTGTGCATGTGTGCGCAGGCATGTGATATTGTGGTAGTTCTGATTGCACTGAGTGATAAAGTACAGGAACTCCTATTACTGAAGTGGTCCTATTACTGAGGTGGTCCCATTACTGAGGTGTCCTATTACTGAAGTGGTCCTATTACTGAAGTGGTCCTATTACTGAAGTGGTCCTATTACTGAGGTGGCTTTCGGGTGGGGCTCCATCTTAGTTTCTAGAGGTCTCATGCAGTACATCCCACACCCTGGAGCCTAGAGAGGTTGTCACTTCAAATAAAACTACCATAAGTAATTTGATTGAGATCAAAGGTCAGATATGGACTGAAAAGGAGTGTACACCAGCTGCTGGGAAGAACATTTGGCGGGCTTAATCTGTGAAAGCTCAATGATTGTACTTCGGAAACAAACCGTCGTCGAATGAACTGTTTTACGGCTGAAGAGAAATAGTTTGGTTGCTATGGGGATCATATTACCTTAGTGCCATTACCATGACAACCAAAGGTGTCCTTACTGAATAAATAGGGATGGTTACTAAGGTACCAGATACTTGTTAGTGGTATTGTCATGACAACAGTGGTATTTCAAAATAGATTGCTGGAAGCCTTACTATTACAGTTCAGCATACCTGTGATAAGCCATAGATATTGTGCCAGCCATTTTATTTTGAATTTACAGACACTTGACTTGGGTGGAGTCAATGTATACACATAGTTGACCGAAATATAACAGGTTACAGAGGTTCACTCGGTACAGTCTACAATGATGGGGAGATCTCAAAATGTGGGTAGATTATAGAGGTTTACTCAGTACAGTCTACAATGATGGGGAGATTTCAACATGTGGGTAGATTATAGAGGTTCACTCAGTACAGTCTACAATGATGGGGAGATCTCAACATGTGGGTGGATTATAATGGTTCACTCAGTACAGTCTACAATGATAGGGAGATCTCAACATGAGGGTAGATTACAGAGGTTCACTCAGTACAGTCTACAATGATGGGGAGATCTCAACATGTGGGTAGATTATAATGGTTCACTCAGTACAGCCTACAATGATAGGGAGATTTCAACATGTGGGTAGATTATGGAGGTTCACTCAGTACAGTCTACAATGATGGGGAGATCTCAACATGTGGGTAGATTATAGAGGTTCACTCAGTACAGTCTACAATGATGGGGAGATCCCAACATGTGGGTAGATTATAGAGGTTCACGTAGTACAGTCTACAATGATGGGGAGATCTCAACATGTGGGTAGATTATAGAGGTTCACTCAGTACAGTCTACAATGATGGGGAGATCTCAACATGTGGGTAGATTATAGAGGTTCACTCAGTACAGTCTACAATGATGGGAAGATCTCAACATGTGGGTAGATTACAGAGGTTCACGTAGTACAGTCTACAATGATGGGGAGATCTCAACATGTGGGTGGATTATAGAGGTTCACTCAGTACAGTCTACAATGATGGGGAGATCTCAACATGTGGGTAGATTATAGAGGTTCACTCAGTACAGTCTACAATGATGGGAAGATCTCAACATGTGGGTAGATTACAGAGGTTCACGTAGTACAGTCTACAATGATGGGGAGATCTCAACATGTGGGTGGATTATAGAGGTTCACTCAGTACAGTCTACAATGATGGGGAGATCTCAACATGTGGGTAGATTATAGAAGTTCACTCAGTACAGTCTACAGTGATGGGGAGATCTCAACATGTGGGTGGATTATAGAGGTTCACTCAGTACAGTCTACAGTGATGGGGAGATCTCAACACGTGGGTAGATTATAGAGGTTCCCTCAGGACATAGTTAACCTCTACAAACATGACATGTTTGTGCTTGACATAATATTACACAGGTGACTGTTATCAAATCTTTGAATGGAATCTACAACAACCCAAACACAAACATGCACAAACTGGGAGTCCACGGGCACTTAAGGTGTATACTGCAAACCTCTCAAGTTGATAAGCCACATTATCAAAGAGAACCATAGATGGGCAATTCAAGCGCAGATAACTCAGAAGGACATTTCAATTGAACCTGATACACTGTGTACACGTCACATTGAAAACATGAGTTGACTTGCTTATCTTGAGATGTGAAATATGCCAAACATCCATGTTGTTGCCATGGGAACACATTTGTGGGTTTCGCTCTCTTGTAGTCCAGTGTGAGTATGTCAACTGCTAAGACAAGGTCTTCCCCAATGTACTGGGAAGAGCATGCAGGCCCATCCTCCCCATAGAGGACACTTTGGGGTGGGATGAGGTGTTGTATACATATTGGAACCTCTCTATTGAGGACACTTTGGGATGGGATGAGGCGTCGTATACATATGTGAACCTCTCTATTGAGGACACTTTGGGATGGGATGAGGCGTCGTATACATATTTGAACCTCTCTATTGAGGACACTTTGGGGTGGGATGAGGTGGCACACACATATTGGAGCCCCTCTATAGAGGATGAAGTGATGGGTTTCCTCAAAAACACACACCACACACATACTCTCCTCCCAATCCCCCCATGAACACCACATACACACAAACACTACATGTGCACAAATACACACAAAGACACACACACACACACACACACACACACACACACACACAAAGTCATACAGTCACACACACACAGACACACACACACACACACGCACACACACATACACACAGAGTCATACAGTCACACACACACAGACACACACACACACACACACGCACACACAAATACACACACAGAGTCATACAGTCACACACACACAGTCACGCACACACACTCACACACACACACACAGTCACACACATACACTCACACACATCAACCAAGGCATTTGAATCTACATGAATGCACACAAGTAAACACACAAGTGCTCCATCAGCTGACACCAACACACTGTGTTAATGAACCCACAACCACAGTTAGCACTAACACATGACCAAGGTGTGGGGAGAGAACATGAAACAAGGTGACTACGCATAATAACTACACACCACATATGCATGCATGGGACAATGCTGTTAGTACATGTACACAAATGCCTACCTCTTCAACCTCTCTATTACAAACCTCTGAATTGAGGACACCTCTGTAATTCAATTCTGTATCCCAGTGTAGTACTGTAGTGTATTAGGTGATCTCTTAATTGAGGAAACCTCTGTAATAAGGAACTAAAATCAAGGTCCCAAAGTGTCCTTAATAGAGAGGTTCCACTGTACTAGGTGAGTTCCCTTAAATATCATACACATGCAACCCACTGTACGCACCCCTTATTTCTGCAAATATTATGTACAAGTGCGGATACCTTGCTCCCTCAAATGTACACACGTGGATATCTCGTTCGGTCGAATACATGGAATTCCTCTCCAATACTTGACATTGACTGAATGTGAGTACATACTTGTGGTGAGTGTGACAATAATCAACACTAATACTGCCTTGTGTTGTGCATCAGGAGGTGTCAGGCACTAGGTGAACAGGTGGGTGTGTTCAAGACCTTTCCTTTATGTTGGCGAGAACTTCGCTACAATTCTTGTCCGAATAGTCTAGAGCTGTTTCCACTACGGATCTCACCTGAAGGACAAAAGGAAGTTAATGTGCGAATTATCACAATGCTTGATCTACAATAAAAGAGGTTGTGAACAGGTCGGTAGTACTGATTTACAGTAATATGTACAAATAACATGATATATGTAGAACACCCGTATCAACACACAGTACACACTCATATACTGTACACACATACACAAACACACACACACACACACACACACACACACACACACACACACACACATACACACACACATACATTTTGTTTGTATTCACTATCCTTTATACTCTCTAAGTTGATGTCAACATTGAACTTTGCACCCTGGATTCCAGCTCTCAAACTGCATGCAGCAACCTGGAATGGGGACAGGTATGTAGCTGAACAGATGCACCATCCTTCACGAGCCCACCGTCCCTCACGACCCCACCATCCCTCGCGAGCCCACCATCCCTCACGAGCCCACCGTCTTTGTCAACCAACCTGTAAATCCGATTTGGTTGACATGTTGCAGTGCTTAGAAAGGGTTATCAAATGGGGCCAACATTGGTTTCCATGACGAATAATTGATAATGGCGTATCAATTGCTCCTTTCAGTGCTTCTTGCATGGCAGCTTGTCGTCTGAAGTGATTGGGGTGTACATAGGAGTGTGTGTGTGCATGTTTATGTGTGCATGTCTATGTGTGCATGTCTGTGTGTGCATGTCTGTGCGTGCATGTCTGTGCGTGCATGTCTGTGTGTGCATGTCTGTGCGTGCATGTCTGTGCGTGCATGTCTGTGTGTGCATGTCTGTGTGTGCATGTCTGTGCGTGCATGTCTGTGTGTGCATGTCTGTGTGTGCATGTCTGTAGACACAAGATGCTCATGTGCGAATGTGTCTTGGCTCTTACAGTTGTTTCTCTTCTGGAGTTTTCTTAGGCAGTTGACTAGCTTTCTTCAGAACAAGACCAAACGGAAAAAAATGCAAATTATTCCAATGAATTAACACATTTCAATGAAGAAATTCACACAAACAGCTCTAAACTGCTCTAAAATGTAGTGGAGATGTATACCTGAAATGATTCAAAAGCTGCTGAGTCAGCATCCACCAAGGCCAACAGTGCCTGAGTGTTGCTGTAGAGCGGTGCAATGGCACTCCGCATCATGCCATCCAGTTCTTCGTACTTCCGCCAACCATATGTCATCCACCCCACCATCGTCCCTAGGGACACCCCCTATACCAAGGGAATTACAGGGGAAACACTATTGACGAAGATATATGCAGTGGTTTAAATGGACAAAGTACGTTAACTACAACAAGTTATACAGCTAGGAACAAGAAGGTACCAACTAGAGGATGGAGGAGGATGGGAGGTGGATAGAGGGAGGAGACTGATGTCACATGTAGGATGATGTACAGTGATGTTGTACAGTGACATACGCAGGATGATGTACAGTGATGTTGTACAGTGACACACGCAGGATGATGTACAGTGATGTTGTACAGTGACATACGCAGGATGATGTACAGTGATGTTGTACAGTGACATACGTAGGATGATGTACAGTGATGTTGTACAGTGACATACGCAGGATGATGTACAGTGATGTTGTACAGTGACATACGCAGGATGATGTACAGTGATGTTGTACAGTGACACACGCAGGATGATGTACAGTGATGTTGTACAGTGACATACGCAGGATGATGTACAGTGATGTTGTACAGTGACATACGTAGGATGATGTACAGTGATGTTGTACAATGACATACGTAGGATGATGTACAGTGATGTTGTACAGTGACATACGCAGGATGATGTACAGTGATGTTGTACAGTGACATACGTAGGATGATGTACAGTGATGTTGTACAGTGACATGCAGGATGATGTACAGTGATGTTGTACAGTGACATGTAGGATGATGTACAGTGATGTTGTATAGTGACATACGCAGGATGATGTACAGTGATGTTGTACAGTGACATACGCAGGATGATGTACAGTGATGTTGTACAGTGTTTTACAATCATGTACAATAATGTAGAATGACACATGACATTATACAATGACGTACAATGACACGCAATATGTACAGTGATGTACAGTGACATACAGTAACGTGATGTACAGTGACATACAGTGACATACAGTGACGTACAGTGACATACAGTGACATACAGTGACGTACAGTGACATACAGTGACATACAGTGACATACAGTGACATACAGTGCTATAGAGTGACATACAGTGACATACAGTGACATACAGTGACATACAGTGACGTACAGTGACATACAGTGACGTACAGTGACATACAGTGCTATAGAGTGACATACAGTGACATACAGTGCTATAGAGTGACATACAGTGACGTACAGTGACATACAGTGACGTACAGTGACATACAGTGACATACAGTGACGTACAGTGACATACAGTGACATACAGTGACATAGTGACATACAGTGACGTACAGTCACGTACAGTGACATACAGTGACGTACAAGGGTAGCAACTAGAGCACTAGCACTCCCCCCACCAGGTGTAGCTGTTCTGGAAGAGAGGTGATCGACAAAGGATCGAACACTACTTTGTACTAGGGGACCATCCTTGCTGGAAGACACTCTGTACCTATGTACACAGGATACAAGAGAATACTAGTTAGAATACTGAGTGAGAATACTAGCTAGAATACTGAGTGAGAATACTAGCTAGGATACTGAGTGAGAATATTAGCTAGAATACTAAGTGAGAATACTAGCTAGAATACTGAGTGAGAATACTAGCTAGAATACTGAGTGAGAATACTAGCTAGAATACTAAGTGAGAATACTAGATTAATGCACTAGACACAAACTCGATCAGAAAACATTTGCCATTGTGAAATTGGGAATGTACTTGTGGTGGAGTTGTACCTGATGGAGGTGTACCTGGTGGAGATGTACCTGGTGAAGGTGTACCTGGTGGGGGTGTACCTGGTGGAGGTGTACCTGGTGGGGGTGTACCTGGTGAAGGTGTACTTGGTGGAGGTGTAACTGGTAGTTGTGTACCATGTGAAGGTGTGTGTGGTGCTGGGTTGCATAAGGTTAAGTGGAACATTACTCAATGATCTTCTCTTCCGGATTGAACAGGTTTATTGAGTTCAGTCCCAAACGCTCAGTTACCTAAACAACATGTGGACAATAACAAACATGGAACACACACAGACAAACACAGACATGCACACACTCACTCACATACACACAAACATACCAATCTTATCTTATGTTTCTCCTCCAACACAAATAGATTGTCCTTCTGGATGTAGTACTCTGCAGCCAGCAGGACAGATTGCAGAGGAACGAGCCCCACAATCTCTGATCCTACCACCGGAAGGTTAAGCTCCTGAAAAGAGGAGGAAGGAAGAATACAATACATTTTACACGTGATTACTCTGGTTAGACAAATAACTCTAATCGGTCCCATACACACACACACCAACACACACACACATATACCACACACACA
>OZ026558.1:4801468-4803968 GCA_964020155.1 Chondrilla cf. caribensis | reverse complement strand
AAATCCTTTACTTTGTCTGTTGGCTGTTTTCTCTTCTTCAATACAGCTCTCCTTGGAATGGACACGAGATTCATGAAATAGAGTGTCCTGTCCTTTCCCCTCCGATCCAGGTCTGTCATTTTCCTGCTTATCTTCATGGCTACGACCTTCAACGGAAGCATTGCAAACAACTGTGTTGCCTGATCTTTCGACTCCCTCAGAAACAGGTTCATTCTGTGTTGACATATCGTTTTGGATCAGTGACGTGGGGGGTGGAAGAACTAGCATGGCAGAAGCGCTATATGGTGATTGTTGCTCTTTCATCATGTCTTCATCGTTGAGAATCACTGCATCAATGATTGGACTCTCGCATGATTCTCTCTCATCTACAGCCATTTCTTGTTCTTGGCTTTTATCTCTCTGTGACGATTCGCTGGGGTGAGGTGTGGTATCTACGGTAACAGAAGCTTTCAAAAGTCCTCCCTCATCATTCTCAACTCTTTTGAGGTGCTCTTCGCTTTCTACTAGCTCTTCACTTGAGGTTGGCCGTAGCTTCATATTCTCTTCTTCAGAGACCTGGCTACTAGCTTGGGACTCCTTGGGAACACCCAATACAACAGTAACTTCTTCAGTTGTAACGTCTTCAGTGTCTTCAGTAGCAGAGTTGAGTTGGCTTGTTGTGGTGGAATGATCTGTTGGGATGGATGGAGGTGAGGGTTCAACAGTTGGGTTGGTTTGGTCTTCTTCAACAGGATTGTCTTCCTGGACAGGCAGTGGGGGAGATGGAAGAGTTTCAGAGACAACTTCACTGTTTGTTGACTGGTCGTCTCCGGTCATGTGGTCTTCTGGGAGGAATTGCGGGGAGGGGGGAATGATCGTTATGGTAACATCACTACCTGGAACCAAGAGACTTGATTTTCGAATTTGGGAATCGAGAGGACTCCCGTTGGAGAAACCAGCCTTGTCATCAAGGGGTTGGGTTGTACCTGCTTCCACAGTAGGACTGTTCACAACTTCCATGGTGGATTCTTCAACTTCTTCAGAGGGCATTTGGTTCTCTTCGGGAGAGTGATCTTCCTGGACTGATCCCATGGTAACAGCATCAGTCTCTGATTGGTGGACTGTAGTATTCTGTCCATCTTCAGGGGAGGGTAAAAAGGCTGGTTTGTCAGATCCTGACAATCCTTCTTCCTTGACACCGCTGGAAGATGAGAAGATATTATCAAGCGACTTTGCTTCTGTCTTCAAGGGTACATTGTCGTGGTGATCGAGGACATCAGTACTTTTGTGCCTCCTGTGTTGAGGAACATGTACCATAGGTTGGTAAGAACTGAAGTCACTGGTTTGTCCAACCCACGGTACTGGAGTGCCATATCGTGTTGTCTGGTCATCAGGTACGTGCTCCTGCCGATCGATACCATCAATCCTTCCATCAGCTGATCGACTGGCTACCTCTGCGTGTGGGGAGCCGTCACGAGGAGGGTCAGTTTGATGACTGCGGAGGACAATATCGGGTGAAAATTTCAGAGGTTCATTTCGAACTGTGAAACCTCCACTGCAAGGAGGGGACACTACAGTGGGTGATCTTAATAAGTCACGGTTGCTTTCTCCTTCCATTGCTTGTTTGGGAGCAGTCTCTGAGACAGTTGATTCGATGTCTTCAATGTTACAGGTCCAGCAGGAGGTCTTGGGAAGACCTAATTCAATACTCTTACTCTCCTTATCATCCTCTGTGATGCTCCCAGAGTTACCACAAATCTCTCCCTCCTGGGTGATCCTGGCACCACAACCTTCTTCAACAGGAGGTTGCACACGAGTAGTGGGAGGGTCAATTTCGAGTGGTTTGTTTCTTGTGAACTCTGTACTACTCTCTCCTGTATTCCCCTCCTGGTTGTGCCTTCTCCTCGGTGGGTCTGGAGTCGAAGAAGAGCTTGAACCCTCCTTGTCGAACAGGGCCATTATCTCTGGATCCTCAGGCTCATCACTGTAAGGACCTTCTCTTACCTGGTGATCCGCCTTTCTGTCGACTTCGAGCGAAGGAAGGAAATCGCTGCAAGGCATGTTGGACGGTGTCATGTACTCTCCAGCTTCTTGCTCAAAAGACAGAGGGTTGTTGAATGAAAGAACCTCGGCCTGATTTCGGTTCTGATTAAGTTCGTTGAACACAACTTGATCATCAGGGAGAGCTACAGCACCGGGAATTTGATCTTCAGGCAGCGATGAGTTTAGTCTCAAAATTTTAGTTTTTTGTGGACTTGTTGACTTTGGGGACTCCCTCTCAAGGTATGCTTCCTCCGGCACACTCTGTGTGGTAGGATCCTCGTCCTTGGAGGCTGTTGAGGACAATGGTGAGGACCAGGCATCCAAACTCTGCTCCACCGAAGGTAGCTCTGGTGTTGTGGTTGCGTCCGAGGAATCACGCTTTGCAGATTGTGGGTATTTTGGAGGTGGAAACTGGACAATTCTGTGATCGCCTTCACCACCCTCGAATGAGAAACTTGTGTTTTCAAAGACATCACTA
>OZ026558.1:4768968-4796468 GCA_964020155.1 Chondrilla cf. caribensis | reverse complement strand
TGTGTAAGCATATGCCACGTTTTTACATCGTATAAATCTCGTAAATACGTACAACCACCTGTATAATCCAATCATGGAACAAGGTCCCACAGGTGACCAGATAAGACTGTTTTACTACATTAAATGCACACAGTGCATGATATATTGGTCCTGGGGCAGTACACACTACTGGTTAGTACACACTGCTGGTTAGTACACACTGCTGGTTAGTACACACTCCTGGTTAGTACACACTACTGGTTAGTACACACTCCTGGTTAGTACACACTACTGGTTAGTACACACTCTTGGTTAGCACACACTCCTGGTTAGTACACACTGCTGGTTAGTACACACTCCTGGTTAGTACACACTACTGGTTAGTACACACTCCTGGTTAGTACACACTACTGGTTAGTACACACTCTTGGTTAGCACACACTCCTGGTTAGTACACACTGCTGGTTAATACACACTCCTGGTTAGTACACACTGCTGGTTAATACACACTCCTGGTTAGTACGCACTCCTGGTTAGTACACACTCCTGGTTAGTACACACTGCTGGTTAATACACACTCCTGGTTAGTACGCACTCCTGGTTAGTACACACTACTGGTTAGTACACACTCCTGGTTAGTACAGACTACTGGTTAGTACACACTCCTGGTTAGTACACACTACTGGTTAGTACACACTCCTGGTTAGTACAGACTACTGGTTAGTACACACTCTTGGTTAGCACACACTCCTGGTTAGTACACACTCCTGGTTAGTACACACTGCTGGTTAATACACACTCCTGGTTAGTACGCACTCCTGGTTAGTACACACTACTGGTTAGTACACACTCCTGGTTAGTACAGACTACTGGTTAGTACACACTCTTGGTTAGCACACACTCCTGGTTAGTACACACTCCTGGTTAGTACACACTCCTGGTTAGTACACACTCCTGGTTAGTACACACTCCTGGTTGGTACACACTCCTAGTTAGTATACACTCCTGGTTAGTACACACTCCTGGTTAGTACACACTCCTGGTTAGTACACTCCTGGCTAGTACACACTCCTGGTTAGTACACTAGTTCCCCTATGTTTAAATGCACAAACAGTGCATGTTATAATCAAATTTTTGCACTCAAATTGCTTATATCCATTACATCCCTTCTAACTACTTGTATGAAATACACTCATTTTGCAGCTGCAACCAACCTGAAGCCTGATTGGGCAACCAGTATACCGTGCGTAGGACGAAGCGGACACTACACGAATGAGGAACGCGGATGAACACCTAGAGATGAGAAGGGATGAAGTATCAAATCTGGTAAACAGGGTTAAAAACAAAAAACTGATACAAACAAGAAATGCAACAAAATGTTCAAAAATGTGAAAATTGCCACGATTACAATAATTACCAGTAATGGACATTTGAAGATGCACACACAAACACACACACCACACACACAAAAACACACACACACACACACACAAAAACACACACAAACACACACATACCAAAAAACACACACACACACACACACACACACACACACACACACACACACAATCACACACATTTCTAGAATGTAAGGTCACGATGACATCAACTCAGTGTAATTATACCAGTGTTCAATGCTCCCCTTGACCCATTGCCAATACCATCTGATTATCATACATACTAGGTGCCACATCCAGTGCCACGCCCAAGAAAGTAATACACATATAAAATGACTCCACTGTAGCTAGTCATACTGAAAACAGGAAACACTGAGAAACAGGAAACACTGAGAAACAGGAAACACTGAGAAACAGGAAACACTGAGAAACAGGAAACACTGAGAAACAGGAAACACTGGGGAACATGGCTTCTCATGTTCCTGCATCAACTTAGAGTGTGTCAGATAAAAAATGCATCACCTACAGAAATCCTTGAAAAACCTAGCTGGTACGTCCTGCACTTATGACACCATTGGTACATTATTGCAAAGGGTCTTAAGCTATAGAGCTTTGAAAATGTAACAGACACAGAAAAATAGCTTTCGTAGTAAAAAATTCACAATCTGATTAAATATTGTATTCTCTGCTTTGTAACACTTTGTGAAGTGTGTTACCATTATGAAACCATAACAGTCACTATGTCATGGCATTAGGTGTCACTGGAATGACCTTATATATTTGACCACCTTGGAGAAGAATAACGACAGAGCCCTTACTAGGTGGTGGGTGTGAACTCAACAGGAAGGCATCTTCCACCTGCTACCAACCACAGTATGGGCATAGATACACACAACACAACACACACACACACACACACACACACACACACACAACACACAAGCACACACACACACACACACACACACACACACACACACACACACACACACATACACAACACACACACACAAACAACTAGATTCTGTTCCTGGCACAAATATTCTATACATGGAATTAGAGGATTAACTACAGTTAACTACAGTACAATCATATTGGAGTACTTGTACTCAAACAAAGACACGACTATCAAGACTCCACTGACAGTAACTACCACTTGAAAATTAACATTAGCAAAAATTTGAGACAGATCTTAAGTGTAGAGGCGCAGAACGGGTTGCCAAAAGACCGATATTGGCGGTATACAGCAGCAGATCGCCGTACGTATATGAACCAGCAAAAACTGAGAGTAAATACCAGGTGAATTAAATGTAATTACTGGCAGGTACAAACCTCTCGAGTCTCCAAGGAATCGTACACTCTCAATCTCAGACGGATTGTAACCTTTACTGACATACCAAGAGGGACCGAAACAGTTCCTCCGCCAATTCCGACCTCAGTACTCTACTGGATTTGGTTCGCTGAAACAGGATAAGGTATCGCTTCTGGTGGTCGTACGGTATTCGGAACAAGAATGCAACTTCACACGTATCACTCACCAGAGGCAGAGATAGACGGTCTACTTATCAAATACTCGTCTCCCCGTTGCAACAATACCCGTAGGAACGGCATCCGTCGGCGTATCTGAATCCTTCGGAATGCAATCCCCCGTCGGACACGTGACTCGCAGCGCTAACGCGAAAGACGTCGATTGGAAGCCGTCTCAAATTCAACGCCGAGGGCGATTATTCGATGACCGCCCTCGGCGTTGAATTTCAGAGTCCTTATCTATCGAACTTCAATAATTTTACAAAACTAAGTGGTCTATCCATCACAATGTGAAAGTAGTGTGGGATAAATAACTATTGTGGGATACTCTCAAATTTGATCATAGATCGACCATTCTCTTCAAGATATTGAGGATACTTGCGAACAGCACTTTGCATCATTTTAATGAACTGTGGCACTCCTGTCTATGGGGAACATACACATGAATTGCGATAAAAGGTGTGTGTGTGTGTGTGTGTGTGTGTGTGTGTGTGTGTGTGTGTGTGTGTGTGTGTGTGTGTGTGTGTGTGTGTGTGTGTGTGTGTGTGTGTGTGTGTGTGTGTGTGTGTGTGTGTGTGTGTGTGTGTGTGTGTGTGTGTGTGTGTGTGCGTGCATGCATGTGTGTGTGCATGCGCACGTGCGCATGTGTGTGTACATGTTCAATACTGTTAACGTACATGCGTGTGCTTGCGTGTTTCATATGTGTTCATGTTAGGATGTGTGTGTGGCTTAGTGTCCTCTCTCTCTTACCTTACAAGCCCAGTTTATGAGCCAAGATGGAATATTCCCTCCAGGATTGTCATAATAATACATATAAGCTACAAGACAGAAGTAAACTCATTGTACACTATGTAGAGAGTAGAGCTCATTGTACACTATGTAGAGAGTAGAGCTCATTGTACACTATGTAGAGAGTAGAGCTCATTGTACACTATGTAGAGAGTAGGGCTCATTGTACACTATGTAGAGAGTAGAGCTCATTGTACACTATGTAGAGAGTAGGGCTCATTGTACACTATGTAGAGAGTAGAGATCATTGTACACTATGTAGAGAGTAGAGCTCATTGTACACTATGTAGAGAGTAGAGCTCATTGTACACTATGTAGAGAGTAGAGCTCATTGCACACTATGTAGAGAGTAGAGCTCATTGTACACTATGTAGAGAGTAGAGATCATTGTACACTATGTAGAGAGTAGAGATCATTGTACACTATGTAGAGAGTAGAGCTCATTGTACACTATGTAGAGAGTAGAGCTCATTGTACACTATGTAGAGAGTAGAGATCATTGTACACTATGTAGAGAGTAGAGATCATTGTACACTATGTAGAGAGTAGAGATCATTGTACACTATGTAGAGAGTAGAGATCATTGTACACTACGTAGAGAGTAGAGCTCATTGTACACTATGTAGAGAGTAGAGCTCATTGTACACTATGTAGAGAGTAGAGCTCATTGTACACTATGTAGAGAGTAGAGCTCGTTGTACACTATGTAGAGAGTAGAGCTCGTTGTACACTATGTAGAGAGTAGAGCTCGTTGTACACTATGTAGAGAGTAGAGATCATTGTACACTATGTAGAGAGTAGAGCTCGTTGTACACTATGTAGAGAGTAGAGCTCATTGTACACTATGTAGAGAGTAGGGATCATTGTACACTATGTAGTGATCTGTGGTCACCTTTTGATCCGTTCTTCCCATCTGACTGCATACAACATGTCTGAACGTAATCCTTCACTCGAACCACTCCTGATTTCTCTGGGGCTGACTCAAATACCTCGCTTTTCACCATGACAACCCACGTCCTCACACCATCTATGTCCAGCACTCTTGCATCACGTATGAATGTATACCGTGAATAGTTAAGAAGTCCTTTTTTCTTACTACCTGAGGTCCTACTGTACACACACTAGTAGAGGTCCAACTGTACACACACTAGTAGAGGTCCTACTGTACACACACTAGTAGAGGTCCTACTGTACACACACTAGTAGAGGTCCCACTGTACACACACTAGTAGAGGTCCTACTGTACACACACTAGTAGAGGTCCTACTGTACACACACCAGTAGAGGTCCTACTGTACACACACCAGTAGAGCTCCTACTGTACACACACTAGTAGAGGTCCCACTGTACACACAAGTAGAGGTCCTACTGTACACACACTAGTAGAGGTCCTACTGTACACACACTAGTAGAGGTCCTACTGTACACACACCAGTAGGGGTCCTACTGTACACACACTAGTAGAGGTCCTACTGTACACACACTAGTAGAGGTCCTACTGTACACACACTAGTAGAAGTCCTACTGTACACACACTAGTAGAGGTCCTACTGTACACACACTAGTAGAAGTCCCACTGTACACACACTAGTAGAAGTAAGCACAGAACAGTTTAAAGATACATCGCGGTCCCATAATGGCCAAGGATAGTCAACAAGCCAGTAAAGACCCTCCGTCCCCGCCTTCTCATCTTTAATAGGATGCAAATCTACACAACAAGAGAACATATTATGTTGACACACACGCGCGCGCGTGCACACACACACACACACACACAAACACACACATACACACACACACACACACACACACACACACACACACACACACACACACACACACCACACACACCACACACACATACACACACACACACACACACACACACACACATACACCCACGACACACACACATACACCCACCACACACACACCTAGTACATAGCTATCCCACTTCTTGCGATAGTCCCAGTCCATGTAGACCTGTGCAGACACTTCAGGATCCAGGTCCTTCTGTACTCCAATTATCTTATACTCGTACAACTGAGATTCCTAAACAACATCACACCAAGTAGCAACATGTACGCAAGGAAATGTTTATGAACGACACACCACGACACAGTACATGTGATCCATGATAAAGACATCAATAAACATACAGAAGCACAGTATGTGCGTACATACAACTTGCTAGGTAAATATCTTGATGGTACATGTGTACATACACTTCACTCAGTCCCTAGCTCGTGTACACTATGTCAAACAGTACTGATACCTCTAAGTACCTCTGATAAGAAGCACAGATTTGGTGTGGGACCTGCTAAGTAAGTTGGGCCGTAGTTACAACTCTCCTACAAACACCACACATAAATTCACTGCAGATCTAACAGTCGCTATGAGTTCCTTTATATACAACTGCAGCGAAACCTAAACACATACACATATCTATGGCTCGTCCAGTCGATCCAGTCGGCCTCTGTTGCACACATACACTCCTACCTCTCTGTTGCACACATACACTCCTACCTCTCTGTTGCACACATACACTCCTACCTCTCTATTGCACACATACACTCCTACCTCTCTGTTGCACACATACACTCCTACCTCTCTGTCGCACACATACACTCCTACCTCTCTGTTGCACACATACACTCCTACCTCTCTGTCGCACACATACACTCCTACCTCTCTATTGCACACATACACTCCTACCTCTCTGTTGCACACATACACTCCTACCTCTCTATTGCACACATACACTCCTACCTCTCTGTAACGTCTGTAAAACTTAATGTCCATCGCTTCAAGGAAGAATTCGTATCCCTCGAGGTCGGGGTTGGAAATCTCATTTGCGGCCTTTCGGAATTCTTCGTCTGGAAAGGCTTTCACGGACACAGCTACCTTCATCGCTTCTTCCATAGTAGTCGGCCAAGTTGGTTGCTCTGCTGGAATCTCGGCCATTTTGCAAATTTCCGTATAATTTCGTTGTTAACACGTGAAACGGAAAACGGAACTTGTTGCGAATAACACCGACTCGAGCGGTTCCGGGCAAACCTGGTTGTCAAGCACATAACATGATATCTCACCTAAAATGATTATAATACTAGGTGTGCACATAGTGCAGAACCTCGCTTGTATATTAGTGTGGTAGCTATGGAGGGAGGTCAACTTCAGCTTCCATTTTTATCTCGCTAGGAAAAAGAATCTTTGCTGGTAGCTAGGTAGAGTCAGTCTGGGAATGAAATTGAGAAAGTCTATTAACTGTTTTTCAAGCTTTTCGCCCATCGTTAAAATTTTGGGCAACAATGATCAGTGACATTACTGTCAACTAGAAAGAAGAGTTTTATCAAAATTACCAGAACGGCAACCGTAATACGCGGAAACGCCATGTTCCAAACAGTCACGCGCATGCCTACACGCACATGTCATGACGTCATACTTTTGCAAATGGCTGACAAGATGGACGTCATCATGGCCGGCCAATTCTAGGTCCCGAACGACGTTACGGCATACCCTACTTACGCCGAAAGGAAAGTCAAAAATCGTTACGCAAAATTTTTAGATAACTTGTTTTTTAACGTTTTAAGAGTTCTGGTAATCGCATAGCAAGAAGAGTGCCGCCGTGAAGGAAAGAAATGTGAGTTGCCTTTTCTTACGCGTTGCGCAAACTCCAGGTTGTCTGTACAAACGTTCGTTACTTTATTCTGTAGCACGCCGATGCCCGCTCACACCAGCATCGACCAATATCGAATTTCGTTCACGAGCACTTTGAAACTCTCGGCGAAAGAAAGCACAAATGGGACAAAATCTTAGAATTTTTAACCCGGAAACTAATCAAATGAGTGGGCGCCAACTCTGGGCACCCCTATGCGACGGAAACAGATAACCTCGCGGTATAAACCGCTCGGTAATTATTATTCTAGAATTTCACTCGTCATCACCAGGCCCGTAGCATATCCAGGAGGGTGTACATGCATCAATATTTGTGCTATTATCCATCACATGGACACTAGAGAGGCTGTGGCGACCAGCAATGAAATAAATATGACTCATATTTATTTCATTGCTGGTCACCACAGCCATGGTGACATTTCTTAACTAGTCACCACGAGGTCTGTAGTACATCCAAGAGGGTGTACACGCATAATACATAATGTATATGTATATACATAATGCATATCAAATGTATAATGTTATGTGCCATATGGACACCTGGGAGGATTTATGATCGCCAACAAAAAGTATGTTATTTGCTATCAGAAGGACCGTATTGGTTCCAGGAGTGTGTCTGTGCATTCGTATTTGAGCTATGATGCATCACGTTACCACAATAAAGGTCGTGGTGACAAGTCAAAATTTTGACAATTTTTGGCTTGTCACCATGAGGCTTATAGCACACTCAGGACGGTTTGTATACATCCGAATTTGTGTTAGTGAGTTTGTCATGGACACTGGGCAGCCCTTGGTGACTAGCAGAGGAATGTCAAATCACCTGAGTGATCACCACTAGGCGTACTACACTTATATTCAAATGTACATACAAATGTATAATGCTATGTGCCATATGGACACCTGGGAGGATTTACAATCGCCAACAAAATGCATGTTATTTGCTATCAGAAGGACCGCATTGGTTCCAGGAGTGTGTCTGTGCATTCGTATTTGAGCTATGATGCATCACGTTACCACAATAAAGGTCGTGGTGACAAGCCAAAATTTTGACAATTTTTGGCTTGTCACCATGAGGCTTATAGCACACTCTGGACGGTTTATATGCATCCGAAATTGTATTGGTGAGTTTGTCGTGTACACTGGGCAGCCCTTGGTGACCAGTAGAGGAATGTCAAATCACCTGAGTGATCACCACTAGGCGTACTACACTTATAATCAAATTTACATACGTAGGAGAGAAAACACTAAGCACCTTTTGCATAACTCATGGGAGAGGAGGCATGTCAGCTTGATATTTTAAACACAGCTAGCTGCGGACGTGAACTAAGTTCTGAAACAATTCCCATCTCAATAGGTGGCCTGTAACCCCAGTTATATTTGGAGGTGCTTAATATTTTTTCAATGTATGGGAGAGTATAGGAGAGAAAACGCTAAGCACCTTTTTGCATAGCTCATGGGAGAGGGGGCGTGTCAGCTTGATATTTTAAACACAGCTAGCTGGGGACGTGGACTAACTTCTGAAACAATTCCCATCTCAATAGGTGGCCTGTAACCCCAGTTATATTCGGAGGTGCTTAACAATGTTTCAATGTATGGGAGGGTATAGGAGAGAAAACACTAAGCACCTTTTTGCATAGCTCATGGGAGAGGGGGCGTGTCAGCTTGATGTTTTAAACACAGCTAGCTGGGGACGTGAACTAAGTTCTGAAACAATTCCCATCTCAATAGGTGGCCTGTAACCCCAGTTATATTCGGAGGTGCTTAACAATGTTTCAATGTATGGGAGAGTATAGGAGAGAAAATGCTAAGCACCTTTTTGCATAGCTCATGGGAGAGGGGGCGTGTCAGCTTGATGTTTTAAACACAGCTAGCTGGGGACGTGAACTAAGTTCTGAAACAATTCCCATCTCAATAGGTGGCCTGTAACCCCAGTTATATTCGGAGGTGCTTAACAATGTTTCAATGTATGAGAGAGTATAGGAGAGAAAATGCTAAGCACCTTTTTGCATAACTCATGGGAGAGGGGGCGTGTCAGCTTGATGTTTTAAACACAGCTAGCTGGGGACGTGAACTAAGTTCTGAAACAATTTCCATCTCAATAGGTGGCCTGTAACCCCAGTTATATTCGGAGGTGCTTAATATTTTTTCAATGTATGGGAGAGTATAGGAGAGAAAATGTTAAGCACCTTTTTGCATAGCTCATGGGAGAGGGGGTGTGTCAGCTTGATATTTTAAACACAGCTAGCTGGGGACATAAACTAACTTCTGAAACAATTTCCATCTCAATAGGTGGCCTGTAACCTCAGTTACATTCAGAGGTGCTTAACAATGTTTCAATGTATGGGAGAGTATAGGAGAGAAAACGCTAAGCACCTTTTTGCATAGCTCATGGGAGAGGGGGCGTGTCAGCTTGATGTTTTAAACACAGCTAGCTGGGGACGTGAACTAACTTCTGAAACAATTCCCATCTCAATAGGTGGCCTGTAACCCCAGTTACATTCGGAGGTGCTTAATATTTTTTCAATGTATGAGAGACTATAGGAGAGAAAACGCTAAGCACCTTTTTGCATAGCTCATGGGAGAGGGGGCGTGTCAGCTTGATATTTTGAACAGAGCTAATGGGAGATGTAATCTAAGTTCTGAAACAATTCCCATCTCAATAGGTGGCCTGTAACCCCAGCTACATTTGAAGGTGCTTAATAATGTTTCAATGTATGGGAGAGTATAGGAGAGAAAATGCTAAGCACCTTTTTGCATAGCTCATGGGAGAGGGGGCGTGTCAGCTTGATGTTTTAAGCAAAGCTAGCTGGAGATGTAAACTAAGTTCTGAAACAATTCCCATCTCAATAGGTGGCCTGTAACCTCAGTTACATTTGAAGGTGCTTAATAATGTTTCAATGTATGGGAGGGTATAGGAGAGAAAACGCTAAGCACCTTTTTGCATAGCTCATGGGGGAGGGGGCGTGTCAGCTTGATATTTTGAACAGAGCTAATGGGAGATGTAATCTAAGTTCTGAAACAATTCCCATCTCAATAGGTGGCCTGTAACCCCAGCTACATTTGAAGGTGCTTAATAATGTTTCAATGTATGGGAGAGTATAGGAGAGAAAATGCTAAGCACCTTTTTGCATAGCTCATGGGAGAGGGGGCGTGTCAGCTTGATGTTTTAAGCAAAGCTAGCTGGAGATGTGAATTAAGTTCTGAAACAATTCCCATCTCAATAGGTGGCCTGTAACCCCAGTTATATTCGGAGGTGCTTAATATTTTTTCAATGTATGAGAGAGTATAGGAGAGAAAACACTAAGCACCTTTTTGCATAGCTCATGGGAGAGGGGGCGTGTCAGCTTGATGTTTTATACACAGCTAGCTGGGGACATGAACTAACTTCTGAAACAATTCCCATCTCAATAGGTGGCCTGTAACCTCAGTTATATTCGGAGGTGCTTAATATTTTTTCAATGTACATATGGGAGAATATAGGAAAAAAAATGCTAAGCACCTTTTTGCATAACTCATGGGAGAGGGGGCGTGTCAGTTTGATGTTTTACGCAAAGCTAGCTGGAGATGTGAACTAACTTCTGAAACAATTCCCATCTCAATAGGTGGCCTGTAACCTCAGTTACATTCGGAGGTGCTTAACAATGTTTCAATGTATGAGAGAGCATAGGAGAGAAAACACTAAGCAGCTTTTTGCATAACTCATGGGAGAGGGGGCGTGTCAGTTTGATGTTTTACGCAAAGCTAGCTGGAGATGTGAACTAACTTCTGAAACAATTCCCATCTCAATAGGTGGCCTGTAACCTCAGTTACATTCGGAGGTGCTTAACAATGTTTCAATGTATGAGAGAGTATAGGAGAGAAAACACTAAGCAGCTTTTTGCATAGCTCATGGGAGAGGGGGCGTGTCAGCTTGATGTTTTAAGCAAAGCTAGCTGGGGATGTGAACTAACTTCTGAAACAATTCCCATCTCAATAGGTGGCCTGTAACCCCAGTTATATTCGGAGGTGCTTAACAATGTTTCAATGTATGGGAGGGTATAGGAGAGAAAACACTAAGCACCTTTTTGCATAACTCATGGGAGAGGGGGCGTGTCAGCTTGATGTTTTAAGCAAAGCTAACTGGAGATGTGAACTAACTTCTGAAACAATTCCCATCTCAATAGGTGGCCTGTAACCCCAGTTATATTCGGAGGTGCTTAACAATGTTTCAATGTATGGGAGAGTATAGGAGAGAAAACACTAAGCACCTTTTTGCATAACTCATGGGAGAGGGGGTGTGTCAGCTTGATGTTTTAAGCAAAGCTAGCTGGAGATGTAAACTAACTTTTGAAACAATTCCCATCTCAATAGGTGGCCTGTAACCCCAGTTATATTCGGAGGTGCTTAATATTTTTTCAATGTATGAGAGAGTATAGGAGAGAAAACACTAAGCACCTTTTTGCATAGCTCATGGGAGAGGGGGCGTGTCAGCTTGATGTTTTAAGCAAAGCTAGCTGGAGATGTGAACTAACTTCTGAAACAATTCCCATCTCAATAGGTGGCCTGTAACCTCAGTTACATTCGGAGGTGCTTAACAATGTTTCAATGTATGAGAGAGTATAGGAGAGAAAACGCTAAGCACCTTTTTGCATAGCTCATGGGAGAGGGGGCGTGTCAGCTCGATGTTTTAAGCAAAGCTAGCTGGAGATGTAAACTAACTTCTGAAACAATTTCCATCTCAATAGGTGACCTGTAACCTCAGTTACATTCGGAGGTGCTTAACAATGTTTCAATGTATGAGAGAGTATAGGAGAGAAAACGCTAAGCACCTTTTTGCATAACTCATGGGAGAGGGGGCGTGTCAGCTTGATGTTTTAAGCAAAGCTAGCTGGAGATGTGAACTAACTTCTGAAACAATTCCCATCTCAATAGGTGGCCTGTAACCTCAGTTACATTCGGAGGTGCTTAACAATGTTTCAATGTATGAGAGAGTATAGGAGAGAAAACACTAAGCACCTTTTTGCATAACTCATGGGAGAGGGGGCGTGTCAGCTTGATGTTTTACACAAAGCTAGCTGGAGATGTGAACTAAGTTCTGAAACAATTCCCATCTCAATAGGTGGCCTGTAACCCCAGTTATATTCGGAGGTGCTTAATATTTTTTCAATGTATGAGAGAGTATAGGAGAGAAAATGTTAAGCACCTTTTTGCATAGCTCATGGGAGAGGGGGCGTGTCAGCTTGATGTTTTAAGCAAAGCTAGCTGGAGATGTGAACTAACTTCTGAAACAATTCCCATCTCAATAGGTGGCCTGTAACCCCAGTTATATTCGGAGGTGCTTAACAATGTTTCAATGTATGGGAGAGTATAGGAGAGAAAACACTAAGCACCTTTTTGCATAGCTCATGGGAGAGGGGGCGTGTCAGCTTGATGTTTTAAGCAAAGCTAACTGGAGATGTGAACTAACTTCTGAAACAATTCCCATCTCAATAGGTAGCCTGTAACCCCAGTTATATTCGGAGGTGCTTAACAATGTTTCAATGTATGAGAGAGTATAGGAGAGAAAACACTAAGCACCTTTTTGCATAGCTCATGAGAGAGGGTGTGTGTCAGCTTGATGTTTTAAGCAAAGCTAGCTGGAGATGTAAACTAACTTTTGAAACAATTCCCATCTCAATAGGTGGCCTGTAACCCCAGTTATATTCGGAGGTGCTTAACATTTTTTCAATGTATGAGAGAGTATAGGAGAGAAAACACTAAGCACCTTTTTGCATAGCTCATGGGAGAGGGGGCGTGTCAGCTTGATGTTTTAAGCAAAGCTAGCTGGAGATGTGAACTAACTTCTGAAACAATTCCCATCTCAATAGGTGGCCTGTAACCTCAGTTACATTCGGAGGTGCTTAACAATGTTTCAATGTATGAGAGAGTATAGGAGAGAAAACACTAAGCACCTTTTGCATAACTCATGGGAGAGGGGGCGTGTCAGCTTGATGTTTTAAGCAAAGCTAGCTGGGGACGTGAACTAAGTTCTGAAACAATTCCCATCTCAATAGGTGGCCTGTAACCCCAGTTATATTCGGAGGTGCTTAACAATGTTTCAATGTATGGGAGGGTATAGGAGAGAAAACACTAAGCACCTTTTTGCATAACTCATGGGAGAGGGGGCGTGTCAGCTTGATGTTTTACGCAAAGCTAGCTGGAGATGTGAACTAACTTCTGAAACAATTCCCATCTCAATAGGTGGCCTGTAACCTCAGTTACATTCGGAGGTGCTTAACAATGTTTCAATGTATGAGAGAGTATAGGAGAGAAAACACTAAGCACCTTTTTGCATAACTCATGGGAGAGGGGGCGTGTCAGCTTGATGTTTTACGCAAAGCTAGCTGGAGATGTGAACTAACTTCTGAAACAATTCCCATCTCAATAGGTGGCCTGTAACCCCAGTTATATTCGGAGGTGCTTAATATTTTTTCAATGTATGAGAGAGTATAGGAGAGAAAACACTAAGCACCTTTTTGCATAGCTCATGGGAGAGGGGGCGTGTCAGCTTGATGTTTTAAGCAAAGCTAGCTGGAGATGTGAACTAACTTCTGAAACAATTCCCATCTCAATAGGTGGCCTGTAACCCCAGTTACATTCGGAGGTGCTTAACAATGTTTCAATGTATGAGAGAGTATAGGAGAGAAAACACTAAGCACCTTTTTGCATAGCTCATGGGAGAGGGGGCGTGTCAGCTTGATATTTTAAACACAGCTAGCTGGGGACATAAACTAACTTCTGAAACAATTCCCATCTCAATAGGTGGCCTGTAACCTCAGTTATATTCAGAGGTGCTTAACAATGTTTCAATGTATGGAAGAGTATAGGATAGGAGAGAAAACACTAAGCACCTTTTTGCATAGCTCATGGGAGAGGGGGTGTGTCAGCTTGATGTTTTAAGCAAAGCTAGCTGGAGATGTGAACTAACTTCTGAAACAATTCCCATCTCAATAGGTGGCCTGTAACCTCAGTTACATTCGGAGGTGCTTAACAATGTTTCAATGTATGGGAGAGTATAGGAGAGAAAATGCTAAGCACCTTTGTGCATAACTCATGGGAGAGGGGGCGTGTCAGCTTGATGTTTTAAACAGAGCTAATGGGAGATGTAAACTAAGTTCTGAAGTAATTCCCATCTCAATAGGTGGCCTGTAACCCCAGTTACATTCGGAGGTGCTTAATATTTTTTCAATGTATGGGAGAGTATAGGAGAGAAAACGCTAAGCACCTTTTATGCATAGCTCATGGGAGAGGGGGCGTGTCAGCTTGATGTTTTAAGCAAAGCTAGCTGGAGATGTGAACTAACTTCTGAAACAATTCCCATCTCAATAGGTGGCCTGTAACCCCAGTTATATTCGGAGGTGCTTAATATTTTTTCAATGTATGAGAGAGTATAGGAGAGAAAACACTAAGCACCTTTTATGCATAGCTCATGGGAGAGGGGGCGTGTCAGCTTGATGTTTTAAGCAAAGCTAGCTGGGGATGTGAACTAAGTTCTGAAACAATTCCAATCTCAATAGGTGGCCTGTAACCTCAGTTACATTCGGAGGTGCTTAACAATGTTTCAATGTATGAGAGAGTATAGGAGAGAAAATGCTAAGCACCTTTGTGCATAGCTCATGGGAGAGGGGGCGTGTTAGCTTGATATTTTAAACAGAGCTAATGGGAGATGTAAACTAACTTCTGAAACAATTCCCATCTCAATAGGTGGCCTGTAACCCCAGTTACATTCAGAGATGCTCAATATTTTTTCAATGTATGGGTGAGTATACATACAAATGTATAATGCAATGTGCCATATGGACACCTGGGAGAATTTATGATTGCCAACAAAACGTATGTTATTTGCTATCAGAAGGACCGTATTGGTTCCAAAAGTGTGTCTGTGCATTCGTATTTGAGCCAGGATACATCACGTGCGCAAAGGAGAGGCCGTGGTGACAAGCCAAAATTTTGACATTTTTTTGCTTGTCACCATGAGGCTTATAACACACTCAGGACGGTTTGTATGCATCCGAAATTGTCTTGGTGAGTTTGTCATGGACACTGGGCAGCCTTTGGTGACCAGCAGAGGAATGTCAAATCACCTGAGGGATCACCACAAGGCGTACTACACTTATACTCAAATGTACATACAAATGTATAATGCTATGTGCCATATGGACACCTGGGAGAATTTATGATCGCCAACAAAACGTATGTTATTTGCTATCAGAAGGACCGTATTGGTTCCACGAGTGTGTCTGTGCATTTGTGTTTGAGCTATGATGCATCACGTTACCACAATAAAGGTCGTGGTGACAAGTCAAAATTTTGACATTTTTTTGCTTGTCACCACGAGGCTTATAGCACACTCAGGACGGTTTGTATGCATCCGAAATTGTGTTGGTGAGTTTGTCATGGACACTGGGCAGCCTTTGGTGACCAGCAGAGGAATGTTAAATCACCTGAGTGATCACCACAAGGCGTACTACACTTATATTCAAATGTATATACGTACAAATGTATAATGCTATGTGCCATATGGACACCTAGGAGAATTTATGATCGCCAACAAAACGTATGTTATTTGCTATCAAAAGGACCGTATTGGTTCCAGGAGTGTGTCCGTATATTCGTGTTTGAGCTATGATGCATCACGTGTACACAGGAGAGGCCATGGTGACAAGTAAATTATTTAACATTTTTTGCTTGTCACCAAGAGGCCTATAGCACACTCAGGATGGTTTGTATGCATTGGAAATTGTATTGGTGAGTTTGGTATGGACACTGGGCAGCCCTTGGTGACCAGCAACAGATGTGAAATTACCTGAGTGATCACCACGATTAAGGAGTATTACACTTATATTGTAATGTACACAATGCTTCCAGGAGTGTGACCGCGCATACGTATTGGAGTTATGATGCATCATGTGCACAAAAGAGAGGCTGTGGCGACAATGAAAATATCGACATTTTATTCCTTGTTACCACAAGGCATATAGCACACTCAGGACAGTGTGCATGAATCCGAAATTTTGTTGGTGAGTTTGGTGTGGACACTGGGCAGCCCTTGGTGACCTGCAATTACCTGAGTGATCACCACAAGGCGTATTATATTAATATTGTGGCATAACTTAACTTCATTATAGCACTGCATGTACTAACTATTGACAAGATAGATTCTGAGTATTTTCGCATAGCTACTAGAGAAAACCGATTTTCGTGACACATTGTATTAGCCGCCTCGTCTGTGTGCCGTTGTCTTATCGCCAGTGGGCGTTTGTGAAAAAAAAAAGGCGCGCGTTAACTTGCTGTGCCTGACACCGTTCCTCTGAGAAGATATGGAATACGATCCTTTACAGCTACCCGAGTTTCTGAAGCAGTATTACATCTGGCTATTCCCTTTCGACAAGTACTTCCAGTGGTTGTCTTACGGAGATGGTGAGTGGGATCGATATTTGTCTGGGTTTTACGTTGAGACGGGGCAATAATAATATGGCTGCGAAAACTGTACAGTTGCAAACATATAGGATAATGCGGGTCAGCATGGAATGGCTGACTGTGAGAGTTTTGTGAAAGACTGTTTTTACTGCCTCTCTTCCCGTGTCCAGTTGATAAGAAGGTGTTTACTCACAGGGAATTCTCCTTCACTCTGGAAGGGGACATTTACGTGAGATACCAGTCCTTTAGGGACAAGAAAGAAATGGAAAGTGAGATAAGAAGATGTAACCCACATAAGATTGACATTGGAGCAGTGTTCACTGCTAAGGTATGTGTGTGTGTGTGTGTGTGTGTGTGTGTGTGTGTGTGTGTGTGTGTGTGTGTGTACGTGTGGGTGTGTTTGTGTGGGTGTGGGTACATGGACTGGTGCTCAATATTACTTATTAATACTATTATTACTACTAATATTTACTCAATGTATTCATTAAATGGCAAGTTCCACACTATTTCCTGTTGAGCACACTGGATCTGATTTATTAATGAAGTAATGTACTCTTAATAGCACATATAAATCACACAAGCTTCACGACTACACCAAACTCCATTTTCTGTATAAATGTATGCATGTGATGTCAATTCTCTTTCCTGCTCACTGTAGCCCTCTGACCACAAGAAAATCAGTCCGAATGCGTTCAAGCCGGTCTCAAAGGAGTTGGTGTTTGATATCGACATGACTGACTATGATGATGTTCGAACCTGTTGCAGTGATGCTAACATCTGTATCAAGTGCTGGAGGTACATTGTATTGGCCATGAAGATAGTCGATCGCGCTTTGAGAGGTGGGATTGAGTCAATGTACCCTTCACAAGTATAATTATTATGTACTCCAGGACTACGGGAACACACACACATGTACACACACACACACACACACACACACACGCACACACACGGACACACACGGACACAGACTCGCATACACACACACACACACACACACACACACACACACACACACACACACATACACACACAATTGTCTTCTATGATCGTTGCAGAGGATTTTGGATTCCAGCATCTGTTTTGGGTGTACAGTGGTCGTAGAGGTGTCCACTGTTGGGTATGTGATAAGGTGGCACGGGAATTGACACAGGAGGGAAGATCCGCTATTGCTGATTATCTCTCACTAGTGAAGGTGTGTTGATGTCTTCCATGGCACGTTCACCCGATGGTGTGTGGGATTTTTCAAGAGTAGGAACCATTATTAATCCAACCCTACTCCCTAGGGTGGCACTGCTGAGGCCAAGAAGGTGAATTTGGAGACACTGTCAAATGGAAAACCGCATTGGTCCATATTGTGAGTCTGACCATATGTTGAAATCACGCACGTCTATGCAGGGTGTCACTGTTTGTTGCAGAAGAGCCTTGGACATCACAGATAAACATCTTGGGGCTATTTTGTGGGAGCAGGATTTCCTCGCCACAGATGAACAGCTGGAAAGAGTGCTGGGTCTCCTTCCAGAGAACGTGCAGACGAACCTTAGGGATGAGTTCTCCAAAAACAGGTCCACAGTATACAGATGGGGAAGAATAATGAAGGAGGTGGGACTTGGGGCTAATATACCCACATGTTGAGATCTCCCCATCATTGTAGACTGTACTGAGTGAACCTCTATAATCTACCCACATGTTGAGATCTCCCCATCATTGTAGACTGTACTGAGTGAACCTCTATAATCTACCTACATGTTGAGATCTCCCCATCATTGTAGACTGTACTGAGTGAACCTCTATAATCTACCCACATGTTGAGATCTCCCCATCGTTGTAGACAGTACTTAGTACTTTATAACCATAGTTTGTGACTCTGGATCAAACTTCCTGTCCTCACAAATCACAAATGCTGTGTCTGCCTATGTACCTCAGTTGTCTGCCAGTTCCTACAAGAGTAAAGGAAGATATTCCATGTTGACCGAGGAGCTTATTCTACAGTTTTCCTACCCTCGCCTTGACGTCAACGTAACCAAGGGCTTGAATCACCTTCTGAAGAGCCCTTTCTGTGTACACCCCAAAACTGGCCGTGTCTGTGTACCCATTGACATCAATGAAGTTGAGATTTTTGACCCCTCTACGGTACCAACTGTGAGGTGTGTGTGTGTGTGTGTGTGTGTGTGTGTGTGTGTGTGTGTGTGTGCACGCATGTCAGTGTGTGTGTGTGTGTGCACGCATGTCAGTGTGTGTGTGTGTGTGTGTGTGTTTGTGCATGTTTGTGTGTGCAGGTGTGTGTACCCATATTATGCAGGTGTCCGCTCATTGATGTTTTTTATTTTAATTGCTGGGGTTAAGTGGGTACAAACTGATATACAAATGGGCGTAAACATGAAACAAAAGGTTTACATATGTCTGGACTCTGTACTAAGTGAGTATTATGTTCTTCTCACACCTCAGCCAATTGTGTCGTGAATTGAACGAATCTCAATCGGAGAGCGACAGGACCTCCACTCCAGCAAAGCAGAGCAACAGGAAAGGTACAAGAGACCATCCTCTGTGTGACAGACCGTGTTCATGTCATCCACATTGTCAGTGGGGTACCACTCCTCATTAGTACACGGGACGGCAGTTGGAAGCTGTCGAGTTGTCTCTACTGAGCAGAGGTTTGACCACTCCTGAACCGAATTGAATTCAGTTTAGCATATAGGTTGTGTTTGGGGCCCAAGCCATCACATACAGTAATTGTGTTACCTGCTCTTTCTTTCTTGCTGATAACCTCTAGCCTACCAGAAGACGTCTCTAGGTAGATATGTCCAATATTTCGAAGATCACTTTCTCGCACCTCTCCGAGCAGAACAAACTGGGGAAAGGAGGATGAAGGAAGGCAAGATGAACAGCGGCATTGTGTGAACAGAAATTCCAAGCATTTCACCCACCAAACACAGCCTGTTTCCACTGTATTAGTCTTCTTCAGCTGTGTGATTGAAGTGCTACAGTGACTTTGTGGTTGAGATGTCTGTTCTATCTTGCTGTTGAATTTCACTGTGTGAATTGCTTGGAATTTACTTCACTCCTTCTCATGACACACATAGTAATGAGCTATATGCACGTTTTCGTGTGTTTGTGTGTAGAATAATTGTGTTTATGTTATCATGTGTTTTAGTGGGGAATTGTGGATGTGTTTGTTTTTATGTACGTATTTGTGAGTATTGTGGATGTGTTTGTTTTTGTGTGTTTGTGATTGGAATTGTGGATGTGTTTGTTTTTGTGTGTTTTTGAGCGGAATTGTGGATGTGTTTGTTTTTGTGTGTTTGTGAGCGGAAGTGTGGATGTGTTTGTTTTTGTGTGTTTGTGAGCGGAAGTGTGGATGTGTTTTTTTTGTGTGTTCGTGTCTATTGTGGATGTGTTTGTGTGTATTGTGGATGAGTTTAAGTTTTCATGTCTGTACATGTGGGATTATGGATGTTCTCATGTCTCCATGTTAGATATCAGTGTGTGTGTTGCTGCACTAAACACTTCTCTTACTCCCTTTACTACACAGATCAAAAGATGGAGTTTTAGTACATTTTTGATGAGAACACTTCAAAATTCCAAGAATACATTTGTTGTACAGAAGTAAACAAATTTAATCAAACGATAATAATAATTGATTGTTTCCAACTTGGTAATCCTTCATCAGTCACCTACCCAGCTGGTCGTGCTTTGAAGTGTAATTGTGAATACCTTATCAAAGAAATACATAGGAGTGTTAAGAGCGATGTGGAATTTGTAAGTGCTCGTTCACTTTCATATAGTGTACACACTTCCTGTGTGATTTTATGCAGTTGATATTCATGAAGTGCTGCGATCAGTTAATGAAGCGATTATGATTTATAAATTGACTTTGATGTCAAAGCTGTAATCGATAGGAATACCAACAAATTGATTTGTCTGAGGAAGATAGCTCATTGTAACAGGAAGAAGGTAGACACTTTGCTGAGTTTTTGCCAACTACAGCTCATGAGTGGATTTACATACTAGTAATTAAAGTACATGCATACAGTGCTAGTGATACAGATGCCTTGGTAGGAATGTCATGTAGTTTCTATTAACACCCTCACCTAAGCTGTATACAGTGTGAAGCTACAACAGGAAGGTGTTATGGATATGGTGAAGAGTAGACAGGAGAAGTGGAAGATTAGAATGGAGGAGATGAGCCTGGAGAGAACAACCAAGAAGATTTTTGTAGGAGAGATGGAGGGAAAAAGACCAAGAGGAAGACCCAGATTGAAGTGGACTGACAATTTTAAAGATTCGTATAGATAGGCATTGTTCGTATTATCCTTATTTATTATTATATAACCTGCTTTGAGCTTTTTTATTACAATTCTGTACTTAGGGATGACCTCCAGTATTGGAGAAACATCTATTGAGGAATGATGATGATGATGATGATGATGTTTGTACATGTATGTGCTGTTTAACTCAATCGCACACACTAAATAAATAAAACAGAATCGAATAGACTATAACATGGTCTAATTAACTACAGTGAACTCTCATTAATCTGCCACCGCTTTATCTGACAAACATTTTAATCTGCCACAATTTCCCATTACCAATAAAATGTACAAGTACTAAGAATATCGAGTTATGCACCAAAATCGTTAATCCACCATATTCTTCGAGAACAAATCATGGCGGATTAACCGTATATGTTATATGAAATTAATCATTATTAGTTTAGGCTGCCAAGACTCCTATTGATAAAACATGGTCTAATGTCAATAGAGATTAATTGCACAACCATTGACAAATCAAATGCAAGTAGCTATACCTTAAATAGTAATAAAACTTGGCAATTATTTAAAAAAGCCAATACCCTTAGTAGCATATACAGTGAAACCTCTGTATAAAGGACACATTGGGACCAGCTGATTTGTCCACTGTAGAGAGGTTGTCCACTCTTCAGAGGTGAAAATGCATTACTGCCATAGGATAGACCATTTTTGGTGCCTCCAAAAGTGTCCTTTGTAGAGAGGTACTTTCTATGGTGTCCTCTATTCAAAGTGTCCTTTAATAGAGGTTCCACTGTATAGGTATCGGGTATCAGATATCAGGTATTCTTATTTAATGTGGGGAACCGTTAGCCATAGGCTATTTAAGTGACACCCACAAAGGTGTTACCTTGCAAACCTTATCAGTGTTATCAAGGTGTGAATTAATTGTATGATAATATTGCGACTGTCTATAGCTAGGTTGACCTTCCCTCCTACTCATCATCCTGGGTACCTGGTGGGAGGGACAGTTGAATATCTATTTTGCAATCCTCAAACATCAACGTTCATTAACTTCCTTTATTAAATTAATTTAAGTAAATTAACATACACCAATGACTTAAAATGATGCAAAAAAGAAAATAAAACTTGATTCATTTTACTTTGTTACGATGTGAGTAGATTCTTGCTGTGAAGGAGGACTCGGTTACCATGGCTAATCCGTAAGTCACTAGTATCCAACACGCCAACACCAGGCCACTAGCACTGGATGAGTGGACAGCATCCCCAAAGTATGCGATAATGCTACCCCAGTACATGGGGTGCTCCATGACGCTGAATGGAAATGCCGTTACTGGGGCGGACATCAAGATTCCGAAGTGATCTCCGAGAAACGTACCGTAAAACCCGAGCTGCCAAAAACTCGCGAGGACAAAGAAGGTTCCAACACACGCGAGAAGAACACCAATAACACTGACGGTGAGGTTGTCCAAGATTTGCAACTTCGGACCCCTTTCCATTGCCAGGTGGAATGTCAGTGTCCTCAAGGTACTTATGCACATAACGGAGCATCCAAACACGTGTATGGCTCCTTTCTTGTCACCACAGAAGAGTTTACTGACGTATCCGGTGTGATATTCGAACCGCCCCACAGAATTCCAATATATAGGGTTGAGTGTAATGAACGCGAAAGAGATCCAAAACTGCCAACTGCCGACAATTTCCAGAAAAAGAGACAATAACGGGTCGAATACGTACACGTGCCCCATTTCTAGCTATCGTATGGCGGTCATCTGAATTGCAAACCCAATTCTAATTTTTATAAATGAAATCCGAAAAAAATCATCACTGACGCTACGTCGTATAGCAGCTATTAGCTCGGTGTACATGAACTGGAAAATCTCCAAATTCTTCCATTTTCCTGCGTCTACTATTACATACAATGCAAATCAAACAAACACATACGAATACAGAGCAAACACACAACATTAAATTTCATTAATGAAAACGTAACCAATTATAATAAGGAATGTCATATTTCTCTAAAAGTGGCGATAATCCACGAATAACTGAATTCATATACAAAGAGTGGGCCCTTGTGTATGGGTTGGCTTTGGACAAGTAGCGGTCAACAGACTGGAGTCTGAATGGACTAAACAAAGGCCCTGCGGCGCACTCCATTTTCTCTGGAAGATAGGGTAGGTCGATGAACTTCATCACCCTGGTCAGAACAGAAAATGTGTCCTTCTTCAAGCTGTCGTATTCAACAACACATTTGATTTCAACATCCGCATCACCTAACCAAGCTTCAGTGGAGTGTTTCCACATGTCAATGAGATGATATACAGTGTGGTTCCAAGTGGTGAAGTTGTCCCCTGAGTGGAAAACAAGGATAAGAACAAGAAAATGTTCACTACATGAGTATATGTACAGTATATAGATTTCTTTACATGTATGCATATGGAAAAGGGATGTCTGTATTCACACAACACACACACACACACACACACACACACACAAACACACAAACACTAACACACACACGCACACACAAACACACACACACACACACACACAAACACACACACACACACACACACACACACACACACACACACACACACACACACACACATTTGAACTCACAATAATGCTCAAGGGGCAGCTTCTCAACATGACTGTGTGTGGTCATTCTATTATATTCAGACAAAATAGCAGGATAAGGATTCCTCAAGACTATAATAACTTTATCGAATTGAAAACACTTTGAACAAATAGACCCATTCTGTGGTATCTCTCCTACTCGTACCACAGACACATCATTCGTATGTATTCCTTCTCCCAAATATCCAACTCTTTTGAGTGACGTGTCACAACGGGTCGACCCAGTGAACACTCCTGATACCTGTTCAAGGAGATAGCGGAGCCAGGTGGCCCCAGAGCCCGGGAAACTGGCCAGTGCTACCGTTGGTCTACTTTTGTTCACCTTCAGGAATCGCATGTCAGTAAAATTCGAACAGCCAAAATGGAGAGTTAGGTTACTTATACTCTCCTTGTATTGATGTTGACCACATGGATACAGGCATAAACCAGGTCTTACCACCTCACGATATCCCTGTGGATATTGTAATTGAGAACCAGGACTACACTTAATAAACTCTGTTCTTGCTTGCGATGACAGGTTTCCGATTCCACCGAAGAAATTTTCTTTTTTGCTGAAGTATTTACTAACTTGATCTGTGGTGTTTAGTGCTGATATTGAATCCAAAATGAGGGTGATTCTACTCCGTACTACGTTCAGCTGCTTGAAGTAGTCAATGTTCGAATTGGCAGGTGCTGTATCGATGAGAACAGGCAGAGCTGGAGGGAGAATTTCGACGTTGCTCACCATCAAAGGAGTGTAAGAGTTATGAGCCTTGAAGTAGTTAACCAAGTATACCGATAAAATGAGATACAATACGAAGAGAATGAACATTAAATAGCGTTTGGCGATGTTGAAAGCCATTTTCGCTCATAGCATATCCTCAACTTTTTATCTCGCTCTTTGTCATGTCAGCCATTTTCCAAAGCCTCAATGATTGCTCAATCCACTCAACCGCAGGAATTTGACTCAGAAGTTGCGTATGTTCACTCTTGCCTTTCATGGCACATAATATGTTGTATTTATGCCCCGTCTTTCCTCAAGGCTTCTTGAAACACGAAGTCTGATACAATCTCACATGCTGAACACAGTGCATTTATTGCATTTAGCATCTTGCCTAGTCCCGCAAACCTCAACATTCGCACGCAAAACAGTAAATTTTGGTCTGTCACCCGAACCCCGCCCACGCAAAAATGTGGGTGTTTTTAATCCCTGTTCCATAGTGTCAGCATCGTCGAGTGAAGAATAAATTGTGACGGAAGTTTTTCTTGTGAAGACTCTGTATTGATTATCCTCTTTTCACGAAACTCGCAGCCAAGCAAGACTGGTACACGCTTTCGCGCTAAGTTGTTTCCCGCCTCACCGAAGAGAATACGGCTCGTACTTCATTCTAAAGAGAATAGCGCCTGTCAAATTTGATACACTTCTTTAAGGTGAGCCAAACGTTAACCATTCTTCTTATAACTGTTTTATACGTGCATTTCACTGAGGTTAAGGATCTTTAGCTCTTCGCCTTCCATTATGTGGGAGTATATGCGTTATTGGGAATACAGGCGTTCTTTGAAGAGACATGTCGTTCAGCGATAATACGTATTACTGGAATGGTTACTTCTTCTCGATCTGTGCCTGCCTTTGGCATTTCGTACGAGATTTCTACTCGTTGGCTTGAGAGTTACGAAGAAAACCAAACATTTTGACATCGTTCAGTTTTCGCGGGTTTGTCACAATAGGACGAAATGGTCGTCTGGTTATCAAGGGGAACAAGTTGAGCCCTTTGTGTTCGTGTGTATCTTCTATTGATAACGTTTACCACATTTTCATCCAGCAGTCATCTTTGAGAAGTGTTTGTGTATTTGCATTTGGGAATGTGTTTTTGGGCAATTAGTAGCTGGTGTGTGTATGGTGTATGTGTGTGTGTGTGTGTGTATGGTGTATGTGTGTGTGTGTGTGTGTATGGTGTATGTGTGTGTGTGTGTGTCATCTGAGGGATTCACATCTTTGAATTCGGTACACACATCGTTATGGAGTAAACAAGGTAACTTCAGATATTGGGATAATTTTCAAAAGCCTAGGAATCAATAATCTTAGTACTAACCTGTCAATTTTAATTTATGTCAATGGTATCTCCAATTATAGAGAATTGACCCATGTTAGGCACTCAATCCATACTTAGCTCAATATGCATTCATACGTATCAATACTTAAGGACATCCATCTTAAATTGCTCTGTATTCCTTCACACATACGTAAGTATGTACTTTTTTACTTATGGATGTATGTATATATGTGCGTACGTATGTGCATACACGGGTATACATTTGACCTTCTTATGTATGTGCGTGGATGAGTCTATAGTAATAGACATGTACATACATTGTTTGAATTGTCCTGGGGATGCACAGTTCGTGCTTGTTTAGTAGGTAGATTCACAGTCCAGTGGCTCGATGCAGTGTTAATACGTACGTATGTGCTCTGTTCCGATCACCACTCATGCACACGTGTGTGAGAAAGGTAGTGTGAGTGTGACATGTTGTCCTTATAGAGTAAAAGATCATATTCTGACACTCAACTTGTACTGTACAATTAAGAAGTTACACAGTACAGATGTTGTGTTTTGTGGATATCGCTGAGTGGAATTCTTCGTGGACAGATATCCTGTATCACCTTCCTTCAAAGAGAATTTGATTTCAAGTCCAATTTTTGTAAATTTTTGTGTAGGACAGGCAGTGTAGCATGTCGCTGTATCTTCAATTGGGTTCATGTTACAGCCCTATGAACTACAGGAGTGCACCTATATTGTGTGTGTAGACGTGTACCCAAGTGTATGCTTACAGGTTGTTACCTAGGTATATCGTGCTTCCTATTATCTTCAACCAAGATAAGAGAATGTTCGGCGTCATTACATGTAATGCATTCTAATGTGAAGTGCTCGAGGGTCCAATGTAGTTAGACGTCTTTACAACACCACCCTTGGTAGTGCTCCCATACACTAGTATACAATCGGACCTCTTTACAACATCACCCTTGGTAGTGCTCCCATACACCAGTATACAGTCAGACCTCTTTACAACATCACCCTTGGTAGTGCTCCCATACACTAGTATACAGTCAGACCTCTTTACAACACCACCCTTGGTAGTACTCCCATCTCTTTACATGCATATGTATGTACATATGTGAGGTTTGGACATTCATACTTAGCCTGATGTATGTCAAGTATGTATACGTACATGTATGTATGTATATTTCTTTGTCCAGGCATTAGTGTGTTCCATGTACATACTCATCTGTACTGCCTACCACTTATTTGTACAGTACAGTGGGCCATTTCCTATCTGCACAGTAATGTGCTTTGTGTACTTTATGAGACACCTTCAGCGGTAACACCATGGGATTCCCATTAACAGCATTTCCTGTTAATAGTTACAGTATCTACCCACCCTCCTGTGCTCAGCTATGTACATATGTACTCAATTTCCCTATGCTGTATACAGTGGATTCTCATTAATCTGCCACTGCTTTGTCTGCCAAACCTTTAAAACTGCCAAAATTTTCCAGTACCAATGCAATGTACAAGTGAACAATGAATATCCTGTTAATCCACCATATTCTTTGAAGAAGAATTGCGGCTGATTAACAAGTATTTACTGTACACAAGCAAGTCAACCCATACCTAGGCACATACATACACATGTCCTGTGATGACTGGGCACTATTGCGTACATGTAAGTGTGTCCATGTTCCATTGTGAACAATTCCATCCATCCCAAGTGCAGAATACGTGTGCCTGTTTTACTCAGAGTTCAA
>OZ026558.1:4758968-4763968 GCA_964020155.1 Chondrilla cf. caribensis | reverse complement strand
CAGCGTTTGTGTACCTCCTGTGGTGGGAATGTGTGCCCTTTCAATTGATCAGCTTCAGTCCTCCTTCGTGGATGCAAGTTCAGCAGAAACCCACTTGAAAACCACCTTTGAAATGGGACCACTACTTCCCAATCCTGTGAATTCCTGTAGTATGTAAATCTACATCCTTTGAACTTTGGAATAAGACCACCTCTTAACTGAGACCATTTTGATTGTCTAATATGTATGTATGTACGTATGTAGGTGGTCTCAATTGTGATGTTCTACTATAGTCACTTCTGCTTTGTTGAATTTGACTCTTGGAGCATTGTATCGAGTACAAATATGTACGTACGTAGGTGGGAACAAGCAATCTGCATGTTCAATGAGTTGAATTTGAAAGAAATAGCACTTCTTAACTGACGTACGTGCGTACATACGTACTTTCTGATGTGTGCTTATGGTGGGTGTCAAGAAATGTTTCCTTAACTCGATCATAGTTACGTAGATAGAACTATGGATTAGTTAGGTATGCTATGTTGTGATTTTGTTACATGATGGAAATGATTTTTATTGTTATTATTTTATTTTTATTTTATTTTTATTGTTTTCATTTCGACTTCCAGTATGTAACGCTTGTCCAATATATACGTACGTATATATATAATACATGTTCCTACGTGTAGCTGCAACAATGAATTATATTATAATTTACATTGCGCGATAAAAAGATTTGACAAGACAATTTGAAATTGGGCTAGAATTTGTGCACAGAAGCTCTACCGAACGTAATAACTTCAGTGAAAGTTCTTCTGAACCTACGAAAAATGCCCAAGTAATTCGAGTGTGGGGGCAGCATCCCCACGAGTTTTTGAACTCAAATTACTTGTTTTGATGCCTACGTACATACGTACATATGTATCTATACGTAGATTGTCCATATACATACGTACATATGTACGTACATACGTACGTATGTAATGTTGTCCTATGACTTGAGTGGTCACCCTATTTCTGTATGTGCATATGTATGTATGTATGTACGTATGCATGTATGTACATCTGTACACTGTCATATACGTACTTCTGTACCACCTTCTTGGAGGAGTGTGATTATGTGTTTCAATTCTTTCTCTCCTCCTCACTCCATAGTGTACGTACATACGTATGTATGTGCAGAATTAGAATGCAGTCTGTTTTGGTACCCAATAGTGATCATACACTTTGCACCCTGGTGTTAAATCTGATGCCAATGTCATCTGCCACTTAGTAACTAGCATATTTGTGTGTGTGTGTGTGTGTGTGTGTTTGCATGTACATAGTACGTATGTAGTGTGTGTGTGTGTGTGTGTGTGTGTGTGTGTGTGTGTGTGTGTGTGTGTGTGTGTGTGTGTGTGATCACGGGTGTATTGGTGAGTAGTTGGCCAGATGTGTGTTGGTGAAGGATGGGTTGAACAATGGGATATTGGGTGCCCTGTTGCAGCTGTGAGCACGCATACGTACCTCTGGACACCTATCAGTTTTCCTTCTATCTTCATAGACCAATTGTACTTCTACTACCAGTATGCTTACGTAGATATGTAGTGTATCCATGTATGGTGAATTCTCATCAAACCACCACCTCATTCATCCAACATAAGTCCAGTGTACTGATTCTTTTGTGTACATACATTTGTATGTGTGTGTGAATGAGCTCGCAATAACCCATCACATTTTATTCCATGAATTGTGGCCAATCAAGAGAATTACTCTAGCAAATATCATTGCATATGTTCAAAATGTATGTACGTACGTACATAGATGTGTATGTACACACATACGTACGTACATAAATAGATACATACACAAGTTTTATCACTGCACCCCGGCTATAATTCAATTTATGGGACATTTGTAGCTCAATGAATCTACTTAATTTATGCATGTATGTACACATCTGTGTGGTCTCCCACCCTAACCTGACCTCTACTGCCTAATTTGGAGAAAAATGCATGTTAGTACATACGTACGTGTGTGTGAACCTGTTCAAAATATACATATTTACGTACATACCCACTTGATGTATGCTTAAGTACACACATTATGTCTACATATGTATGTACGTATGTACGTGTGTGTATGCATATGTACGTACGTATGTACAACATTGTACATACCTACATACGTACGTACGTATGTGCACGTGTGTGTGTATGTGCGTACATATGACATACGTACGTATGTACGTATACCACATTTTTCCTTCATGAATTCTGTCGGATTAATGGGAAATCATTGAATCAACGTCACCTTTGAATACACATGGGAGCCAAAGTTTTGTAGTGATTTTCTCATTTTGTTGCCTTCCTTTGTGGCACCTTGACTCGATATACGTATGACATGTTGAGGTAGACCTAAACTGCCCAGTAAACCATCTGCAACCGAAAAGTGTCCCCAAAGACACTTCAAGGTCCAATTTAGGTCCAATAGGGCCTACTTGGATGTTTAAAGGGAATAATTCATTATTGGTCTGCATACGTATGTACTTACTGTACATACATATGTACGTATGTATATGTACAACATCATAACACATTACAGACGCACTTAATATGTACGTATTTTGTATTGTGTATGTCATCTTACACATATACTGTATATACGTATATATACCTATGTATGTACTTACATAATATGTATGTACATACCGGTATGTAGTATGTACATACGTATACTTACTGATATCTCATTTTTGCACAGATTATAATTATACATGTAAAGATGAAGATTTTTGTGACACTCGGTGAGTTGCTCTCTGTCTCTGAGTGTATCTGCACGTGTGTGTGTGTGTGTGTGTGTGTGTGTGTGTGTGTGTGTGTGTGTGTGTGTGTGTGTGTGCATGTGTGTACGTATGTGTGCATGTGTGCGTGTGTGCTTGTGTGCGTGTGTGCATTTGTGTGTATGCACATGCGTACTCACTAGTTACCTTATTGTTACTTCATTTCAAATTATATCCATTTCTTCTTATGTAGTTGTGGTCACCTTGTCTGCTTTAGTGAGCTGTCCACTGCTTGTAGGAAGCCTGAGATGCCACTCCACTCAGTCCTGTGATGCTGGTACAAGGTTCTGTAACGTGACATGTACACATGAGTTTCATTACTGTACAGCATTCTACCAGATAACCTTGGAAGGAACCCTTCAGCCCGTGCTCATGGGTTGTGCCATGGGGAATGATTCAATCACCATTCCCACGACTTGCATTCAAAACTTACATGTTGGTCCTCGTGGACTCATTCATTGTGACTGCAAATCAGACCTCTGCAATGCTCTGTTCAATCACTCGGAACCTCCACCTACACCTACACCTACACCTCCATATCCAATAAGTGTGGTCTCTGAGAAACCGGATGAGAACTACAGTGAGTGATGTTGGCTTTGTAGCTGTGGGCATGAGTGTGCAATGTGCAATGCCGGTATATGTTAATTTCTGCGGGACGTTGTTTCCAGGACTTTGCAAAATTGGATTTGTGACCATTGAGTCGTTGTATACACTCTCCTCCAAAATAAAATAATACTTGCAGATATTCTTCCTCTACCAAGAGCAGAAACACACGTTGCAATCTATGTAGTTGTCCATTTGCAAAATACGTATGTACATTCATGATTTTCAAAGATGAGCATGCTTTGGTAGGAACGTATGTACGTACGTATGTTCAGAGATCAAGCACTGTGGAGTTTAGTGATTTTTTTCAGTTTGATATAATTATACATACCTACCTACCTACATACGTATGTGTACTTATTTTATGCAACAGTTATGGCCAAATGAACCCTTCAAGTGGCTTACCCAATGTACTTTGGATGGGCCAATTTGTTGACCATCATATGACTCCAGTTATCTGCACACTCCTATCATGACTCCAGTTATCCACTCACTTCTATCATGACTCCAGTTATCCACACTCTCCACTCATGACTCCAGTTATCCGCACACTCCTATCATGACTCCAGTTATCCGCACACTCCTATCATGACTCCAGTTATCCACACACTTCAATCATGACTCCAGTTATCCGCACTCTCCTATCATGACTCCAGTTATCCACACACTCCTATCATGACTCCAGTTATCCACACACTTCTATCATGACTCCAGTTATCCACACACTTCTATCATGACTCCAGTTATCCGCACTCTCCTATCATGACTCCAGTTATCCACACACTCCTATCATGACTCCAGTTATCCACACACTTCTATCATGACTCCAGTTATCCACACACTCCTATCATGACTCCAGTTATCCACACACTTCTATCATGACTCCAGTTATCCACACACTTCTATCATGACTCCAGTTATCTGAAATATGCAATCATACTACCTGTAACTCTAGTTATCCAAAATTCCAATCATATGACTCATGTTATCTGAACTTTCCTATCGTGTGAGCCTAGTTATCTAAACATTGAGATCACATGACTCCAGTTATTTGATGCATGTACGTATGTACGTACTGTATGTACGTATGTGTGAACACTGTGTGTAGATACATGTACAATACAGAGTTCGTAGGATTCAACATGTGTATAGTAGTGTTACATACGTACGTACTCGCTGATTTTTGATTCACCTACGTACCTACGTACACCTACATTCTTAGATGGTCTGTGGTGTGAATATCGCAAGAAGAATGCAAATGGCACTGTTGTTGAAGGTTACCAGTTGTGCGATCAGGATGACGTGTTTAATAGCGGAACCAATGCTCATACAAAGGGCTGTTATGCCCTCTACATCATCAACCCTATGGGAGTTGTGGAACCACGAGAGCAGTTTTGTGCCCCGAGTTTCTTTGCCACCTGCAACTCGTCAACCTGCGACATCCATCTCTCTGCTCTCACAAGTCAGGTGTATACCGTGACTCTGTTCTGCTGCTGCAACTCCAGTGGGTGTAACAAAGATGAACACGTTTTGCATCCGGACCACCCAATCTATCCCCAGAACGTCACACATGTTGACCACGGTGGGTATTTGTGTGCAA
>OZ026558.1:4743968-4751468 GCA_964020155.1 Chondrilla cf. caribensis | reverse complement strand
AGTACAGCACACACATATGCATACAGCACACATACATATGCATACAGCACACATACATATGCATACAGCACACATATGTATCTACATATGTACGTGAATACATTGATACATAGCTGCTCACTTGTGTTTTAATTTCATCATTAATCCATCGCAATTTGTTTTCAAGAAATGTGGTGGATTAACAGGATATTCAATAGTAATAGTACATTATATTAGTACTGGGAAATTGTGGCGGATTAAAAGGCTTGGTGAATGAAGCAGTGGTGGATTAATGAGTATTTACTGTATTTTCTTTTGATGTTGTGTAAAATGCATACGTACCTCATATGTACTATTATGCAGTTGATTTATTTGATTATTAATTTCATTGAAATGCTTTTGGTGTGTAATATCCTACAGCTCAGATTCAAGTGCTGAGGTACCAGCAGCCTTATGAGAGCGACATCAAGTCTCCTCCCACCATTGAGGCTATGAAAAGAGTTGTGGTGATCCAGAACATCAGACCAGAATTCCCTTCGTATTTCCAATGCCAGGTGTGTGTGTGTGTGTGTGTGTGTGTGTGTGTGTGTGTGTGTGTGTGTGTGTGTGTGTGTGTGTGTGTGATTGAGCAACTGTGCATGCATATACGTACACACTCTACTAGTGTTTAATATTCTATTTATATGCAATATATACAAATGTAATATATTAATTTTAATATAGTGCGTTTTGTGTATGGCTTCCATGCCATAGCATATAGTGCTTACGTACCTATATATTGTATTGTTCGTACAGTTTGTATTGTGTAGTGTATGTATGCATGAGTACTGGCAGTGTTTCCCCCAGAAAAATAATAAAGGGGGGGAGGGGGTCACTATGAATGTTTTGATGTATAATTATCAATATTGCTTTAACAATTAACACAATAATATTATAAATCTTTATTCTAACAAAAAATTGTTGTCACAGAACAGAGAATAAGGGGGTGGGGGGGAGCGCCCTGGTACCCCCCTTTGGGGGAAACCCTGGTACTGGTGTGTGTGTTGTGGTACTGTGTATGGGGTCACTTTGTGCGGTGAATATCAACTTTTCCGCAACTCAGCACACTAGAAATGTCACTCCAGATATGACCCTAAGCACATCCTCTAGGTCCTGCGAGAGAAATTCTTTGTAGTTTGGCTTATCTCGTTTGTGGGAATCTGTTGTGTTAGATTGCATCACTCCAAACTGTTATTATGTAATATTGTGAGTATTGCATCACACTTCAACCAAGGTTTTGTGTCAATGTTGTATTGGGTGTCCTGTACATAAGTACTTATGTATGTACACATGTACATGTACTGTACATGTGTCATTATGTACTGTACATGTGTTAATGTGTATTCTGAATGTGTTGATATGTACTCTATGTATGCTTTGTGTATTCAACATGTGTTAATGTGTACCGGACATGCATTAATGTATACCGGACATGCATTAATGTATACCGGACATGCATTAATGTATACCGGACATGCATTAATGTATATTGGACATGTGTTAATGTGTATTGGACATGCGTTAATATTGGAATTGGGATTCTACTTTAAACTGGGGAAACCACTAGCCTGAAGGCTGCTGCAAAGGTGCCCACACATATGCATGTACAGCAAAAACAAAAACAGACAAATATGTAGTGTACATGTGTTAATGTATGTAACAACAGTATGTATGGTGGTGTTCACTACCATGTAGAAATTAATGAATGTTTGTGTGAGTGTACTATGTATAGTATGGACATACAGTGGAACCTCTATTAAAGGACACTTCGAATAGAGGACACCATAGAAAGTACCTCTCTACAAAGGACACTTTTGGAGGCACCAAAAATGGTCTATCCTATTGCAGTAATGCATTTTCACCTCTGAAGAGTGGACAACCTCTTTACAGTGGACAAATCAGCTGGTCCCAATGTATCCTTTATACAGAGGTTTCACTGTATGTATGTATCACTGTATGTATGTATGTACGTACATATCTACTGTATGCATGCTTATTTTTCGGATCACTTACATGTATCGTGGATTGACAGACAAGTGAATTGTAATTCCCATTTTTTCTATTCTTGTGGAAGAAAAAAAGAAGTTTAGATAATGTCTCTAATGCTCAGACGAGAAAAATATTTGTGAATTTCACAAAGGATTGCAATAGTAGCATGTATACCATATGTACTACATACTGGTTGTCGACATGTTCTAGTGTGTATGTACGAGCTGACGGTTGGTGATGGCATGCAGTTGTGCCTGCCTCCAAAGCTCCCCTCATGCAAACATGCGTAACGACAAATTAGTTTCGCACATGGTGGACTCTCAGACTTTGGCGCGACTCTCCAGGTACTGGTTTTACCCACTGTACTGTCTTTCATGTTCTTAGCACCATGTGTGTGCTTGTAACTCTGAATGCTTTCTTAACCTTGCATGGACTCTGTGTACAAGTCTCTCGCTGTGGTCCCAAACTCCACCACTTAGCTTTGTTGTGTTTGCGTGTGGTGTGGAGCATTTTGATGCACGACTTCAACTTTTGATTAATTTTACTCAACTGTGTCCTAGTTTCCCATTCCCAACCATGTAACCATGGCGATCAGCCACAGATTTTCCTGATTGACCTCTTGTGTATCACATCTGACTCCTGTGAGAATACCTCCCTCTGTGTGCGTGTGTGCATACATATTGTACGATTACAAAAATACGTACATATGTACGTATGTATATGAATATGTGTGCGTGTGCATGTGTGCTGTACGTATGGGTATACTTGTGTGTACGTGTAGTGTGTGTATGGGAGTCTGGTATTGTGGATTTCCTTTACGTGCACTTGAGCAAGTGAGCATGTGACGATCACACCCACACGCATGCATGTGCTAGAAGAGACTCCACTCGACTGTGCCAGCCCGTACCATTCAAAGTTAACACATCACACACATACCTATGTAGGCAAGGCCCTCAGCAAAGGTCACACTGTACAGAAGGGAGCTACATCCGCATTGATCCTGCTATCAATTCTTGTGGGGGTTTGGTCCACTGCATTATGAAGGTAAAACTGTCCTTCTTCTCTGGAAGGTATTCATATGGATGAAATCTGTAACGTCTGTACGTCAACACCTATTTGGTCCATCTCCAGTGGACCAGATAATGAAAGGAGGGCTTATCGCTGGAGTAGAAATTGATAGTATAAGCCATTGTATATTTTGTATTCCCCAGTTTCAATTGCTGATGTGCTTTTGTTAGTGTGCGATCAGATGTACGTACTTGTACGTACGTACGTGCGTATATGAGTGTGTTTGTGAGTGTATTGTATAGGAGTGTGAGTGGGTGCATGTGTGTGTGTGTGTGTGTGTGTGTGTGTGTGTGTGTGTGTGTGTGTGTGTGTGTATGTGTGTGTGTGTGTGTGTGTGTATGTGCTTGCGTGCATGTAGGTGTGTGGGTGTGTGGGTGTAAGTGTGTGTCTGTGTGTGTGTGTGTGTGTGTGTGTGTGTGTGTGTGTGTGTGTGTTTGTACATGCCTGTGTGCGGGGGTATAGTGTGTGTCTGTCTGTCCCTCTCTGCCCATGTACGTACAGATGTACAGATTTACAAACTGTACACAATCCAAGTACAGCCTTACTGTTTGTAGGATGGACAGTTGTGAATAAAGAAGCCGTATTGTTTTGTAAGTGAAATCCTTATAGTTAACCACTCAATGAAACGGAGTACAGGTTTTCATAGTTTCAGCAGAACTGGCTGGAACGGTCACCCGACTTTGACAGTCGCCTACATAGTGCAAAGCAGTCATCCTTGGAGTCACGAGTACATACCTACATCCGTGATTCGAGGGTTTCACACCTACACTACATGCGTGCGGTGAACACGGTATGTGTACTTTACGATACAAGGTATACATTGGAATATGCTCCTCGGACACGTACTGCGATCACAGTATTACATAGGTTCTTGTGTGTGATTCAGAGAGAATGTACGTACTTACTTGTATTGTGCTTTTGTGTGCATGTGTGTGGTGTCATTTTGATGGATAAATGACCATATACATACTCAGCCACATATTGGTACATTCCTGTCTATGTTCACAGTTCAACTTTGAAATTTTAATTTGTAATGGAAAAATTTTACTGAAGAAAATGCACCTATTTCACCGGAAAATGACCATTTTGTGTTTTAGCTTGGGTGATTTTACACAGTGTGTGTATATGTGTGTGTGTGTGTGTGTGTGTGTGTGTCACAAAGCCAACCCAAGTCACCCTCATTGTGATCTTACGTTGAATTATATAACCTCGAACACCATACAGCAACTGGGGGCACATAGTGTGTGTTCATGTGTGCATGCGTGCATGTGAGTGTGTTGTGTGTTCGTGCATGCACTCATGTACATATATGTATATATTTGTATCTATCTATGTATACATATATATACGTATACAGTGGAACCTCTCTATTAAGGACACTTTGGGACCTTGATTTTAGTCCCTATTACAGAGGTTTCCCCAATTCAGAGATCACTTAACACACTACAGCACTACACTCGGATACGGAATGGTGTCCTTACTATAGAAGTTTCTGCAATTCAGAGGTTTGTAATAGAGAGGTTCCACTGTATACCATATGTACGTACGTATGTGTGTGTATGCATTTGTGCATGCACGCATGTGTGAGAGTACTCGTCAGTGTCAATACAGGTCACACTGCAAGTGTACGTACGTATGTGTGTACTTTGAGGAAGCAGTAATATCACACCTGACCACAGTCTCCCCGGTTGTTTTCTTCGGAATACATGAAAGAACAGCAGGATGAGACATTTAATTTGTGTTTGATGGGTGAGAGACTCCAAGTAAACTGGGAAACAGTGTGGGTGGGAATGACGCTGGTCTTGTGTGGGAGGACGATTGTGGAGCCTGTCCACTCCTGAGTACAGAAAGTACTCTCTCGATTGGACAGATCTCCGTAGACAAGAGGTATTTATACTGCAGTATTCCAGTGGAGTCTAGTCCACGCATCGGATGGCTTGATGGTAATTGCTAAGGACTGGTGGTCTTGTACAGCAATGGTTTGGTGTAGTTGAGTTGATGTACTGGATGGTTCAATGGTGGTCATGGTGGTAAGGTGGCTTTACGAGGAGGTACGTACGTAATTCAGTGTAGTTGAGCCAATGTACTTGAAGGTTTATAGCAGCCACTATGGACAGCTGGTTTTATATAGCAGAGACCTTTGAGGTGGGCACCACTGTGTTTGCTCTCAGTTTACGTATTTTTCTTTGATAGTGCATGTGTTACCATGGAAACACCGTTGCTACGACTTGTATGATTAAATTCAAGTCCTGATTAGTACATCATCTGATCATTTCCTAGTACGTATAAAGCTGCTAATTGATAGAGTTACCCTGGTATCGTAAACAAGAAGTGAGCCATTTGAATACTGTTCACTTCTTGTTTATGGAGAGATTCCTGTATGCATTCTCGCAAGCCAGAATGGTGTAACTTGTAAGTGGATATCTTCAATGCCATGTGAAGATGGAGTCGCGGACTAGTGCATTGAATATTTGACATTATGACCAACCCGAGCAACCTGAAATTGCACGCGTACACAGCTCAATGTTAGGGATGCTCAAGTGTATCGATTCAAGCCCACCGAGTTAGCCTACTTAACTCTACACACCCACTGACTACCCCATGGGAACTCACACCTTCAGACAAAAGTCTTTCCACAGAATCAGCTTTCCTACTTCATAGGGAGAGTTAGATGGTCTGTGAAATTAGTATCATTCGAGTTAGATTTGTTTGTGTATATGACTAGAAAGTACCATTTGTATACAGTGACCACATATTGAGATCTCTCCATCATTCTAGATCATTCTAGACTGTACTGAGTGAACCACTATAATCTACCCACATGTTGAGATCTCCCCATCATTGTAGACTGTACTGAGTGAACCTCTATAATCTACCCACATGTTGAGATCTCCCCATCATTGTAGACTGTACTGAGTGAACCTCTATAATCCACCCACATGTTGAGATCTCCCCATCATTGTAGACTGTACTGAGTGAACCTCTATAATCTACCCACATGTTGAGATCTCTTCATCATTGTAGACTGTACTAAGTGAACCTCTATAATCTACCCACATGTTGAGATCTCCCCATCATTGTAGACTGTACTGAGTGAACCTCTATAATCTACCCACATGTTGAGATCTCCCCATCATTGTAGACTGTACTGAGTGAACCTCTATAATCTACCCACATGTTGAGATCTCCCCATCATTGTAGACTGTATCGAGTGTACTTGTATGTCTCTACATTCCTTCGTACATACAAACGTATATCTGTAACAAACCTGCATGATCGCAAAAATAATCTCTTTTCTGACCTCAACATGACATTGACCTAACAAGGGGAGTAGAGATTGTATTAGTTATTCTTCATGGATCAGTGCCTTCTGCAGTGGATTGTGTTGGAGCTTCTTCACAGCTGATTATCTGTGCATGTACCTGATGTTCTTATGTTTCAATAACAATATTCATTAGTTGTAAATGAATTTGATTATAGATAAGACCATTATTCAATCAGATCATGTATTGCAATGCTTCTGTAAGTGAATGTATGTACATGTGCAAGTGTGCACGTACACATGTGTGTCTACATGTGTATGTACGTATGTGTGTGCATTCATGTGTGTGTCTACATGTGTACGTATGTGTGTGTCTACATGTTTATGTATGTGTGTGCATACATGTGTGTCTGCGTGTGTGCGCATATGTGTGTGTCTGCATATGTATGTGTGTGCATACATGTGTGTGTATGTATGTGTGTGCATACATGTGTGTCTGCATGTGTATGTATGTGTGTGCATACATGTGTGTCTGCATGTGTATGTATGTGTGTGCATACATGTGTGTCTGCATGGGTATGTATGTGTGCGCATACATGTGTGCGTCTGTATGTGTTTGTATGTGTGTGCAAACGTGTGTTTTCTGTATGTACGTATGTAGTGTGCACGTGTGTATGTACGTACGTGTGTGTCTACAGTATGTGTACTGTACATGGAGTTGTATGTGCAAACATATGTATGTCTACATGTACTGTATGCATGTATGCTGCTTCCTACAATGTAGTGTGTGGGCTGCAATGATGATACTATTAGTGTCTGTTCAAATTCAAATGATCAATATTTATAGGTGTAATGCTATTAAAATTTGCTTTCCTCTCTGGTGGGGTTGATTTATGATATCAGAAATGATGTAGCATTTCTTGGAAATTGCGTTCTGACAGTGATTTAAATTGATGCATTCATGTATTCTAATCAGACCTCTTATTAAGATTTCCCCATCACCGTAGGCTGTACTGAGTGAACCTCTATGATCTGACCACATGTTGAGATCTCCCCATCATTGTAGACTGTACTGAGTGACCTCCATAATCCACCCACATGTTGAGATCTCCCAATCATTGTAGACTATGTATATTCAATACCTTGGAGTACACACACACCAC
>OZ026558.1:4718968-4736468 GCA_964020155.1 Chondrilla cf. caribensis | reverse complement strand
GCATGACACAGATAGAGATCAGTTTTGAGGCAGACATCCTTGGACCAGTGTAAGGTGCTCTGTACTTCATAAACTCTCTATTGAGGACAGCTTGTGGCCAATATGAAGTATCCTATAATTTGTACTTCTCTGTTGGGGAAATCAAGAAGTGATCTTAGATCACAAACAAAACTCACTGAGTTGTCACAGAAATGGACGAAGTGGTGGTGTTGTCATAGAAGTGCCTCCACCACAGCGCAGAGGTGTCCTTACTACAATACAGTGCCCCCCCCCCCCCCCCCCCGGTGTGTTTTCTATCACACACCAACTCACAGTGCCGAATTTCCTGGAAGCACTTTTTGCATTTTCCACTGATGATACTTCGAGCATGAAAACCACCATTTTTGGTAAAGTCTCTTCTGCAATATCGCACCACATGAGAGAATTCAGCACTTGCACAGTAGTCTGCCTGCAGCAACTGGTGGTGATGAGTCAGCCGATGTCATTTCCCACCTTCTGCTCTGTGCACATATGTTCCCGTCTTTTCATATTGTTGTTCACCCGAGTCCATTATTAGTTGAATTCCTAGTAGGGCTTCCTTACCAGAGGAAATTTTTCTCCTTCCCCTATGTTGTGAAACCTCTATACTGATAATGTACACACACTAGTAGAGGTCCTACTGTACACACACTAGTAGAGGTCCTACTGTACACACACCAGTGGAGGTTCTACTGTACACACACTAATAGAGGTCCTACTGTACACACACTAGTAGAGGTCCTACTGTACACACACTAGTAGAGGTCCTACTGTACACACACCAGTGGAGGTCCCACATTAGCTTATTCATAGATTACTTCTGTTTTTTGTGTTTCTTTCTGGACACAAATTCTACAGTAACTGAATTTCAATTTTTATTCTCCACTTTTTCTAGGGGTCAATGTCAAATGAATCAAATGGATACGTGTCTGCAGACTGCCACTCCCCTTCTTCCTTCGACTACTCCTCCCACTTCCTGAATTTGACACACCCAATTGGAAGCCCGAACTTCGGTCACAGCTCCATCGTCCCCCGTAGCAGCACCACCTCCACCCTCCCCACCTCACCAAGCACCTACGCCTCATCCGAGCAAGTCACCTCATCAACTCAGGGACTGCTGCGCTCATCACCACCATCACAATACTCACATAAGACACGGAGGTTCATGCAGATGAATGAGACGACAGTATAACATCATGGATTATTCCTATACATTTCAGAACACTTTATACTGTCCAGTTACATATGGTGGTTGCATATCATGCTTATGCGCATTCATGCATTCTTTGTTTTCATCTCACACACGTATGCATGCATCCACACATGTGTGGACCGCATGTACACAAAACGCACTTACGTACGCAAACACACATACATGCATATTATACTCCCTCTCTCTCTCACACAAATTTATCTCACACTCGCTCACTTCACATATAGTTTATTTTTGTCTATATTTGGTGTTGATGGAATGCTGGATTCAAGCACTACTCTCCCTTTTCTTGACCGTTATTTGCTGAATTAAAAGTGTTACAATTTCCCAATTATTCATTATCCGTTTATTGAGTATATCCCACTGTATTGTATCTTATTTCACACGATGTAAGTGTTTTGTATTTTGTTGTTCAATTGTGGCATGTTGTAATTGTAGTTATTATCTTGATAATAGTTACTGTTTACGTCCATCATGTGCGTACGGAGAAAAAGTGTCGAAACATGATATTGTCATCAATACACAAAGTTTTCATACTATGGAACCTTTTAATAGTGGACATATTGGATTCAGCCATTTGTCCACGGGAAAATGCATGTTCCCCATCTTTCAGAGGTGGAATGTGTTTCACCACGATATTATAAAGGAGATAGTTCATTAATATTGGTTTCAGCACATCAGAACATGTACTTTTTTAATTAACATTACATGCACTGTATATCCGACTTATATACATGAAATCGTATACTTTCTATAATAATATTATACGTATGGTGTCTGTATTTGGATATCTGGCAATTGTAAATCAATCAATTGCAAGCTTTACATGCATAATACTCCATGTGTGAAATTGGAAACGATGTATGATATTATGTATCAGCACATGCATGCACATAAATACAGGTACTTACGTTGTATCACCCACACTTGTCCCAATACAATGATAATATAATCACTCAAGCAAGAAATTATAAGTTTGTGGTATATACACAGCTGTTGATTAGTTCAGGTATACAATTGTAATGATGTACATGCACAGTTACTGACATCCCATAATTCAATGTACATATAATACAGCACAATAAAATCTGAAAACTTGAGGTACATTTATATTATGTGAATGATTGGTGATTACTATCTATCTGTCACTCATCCATCCATCCATTCATCATGCATCTCATCCCTGCATCCATCTATTCCTCCACCCATCTATCTATCCATCACTCTATCCATCCATCCATCTATCTACCCATCATCCTATCATTCGTCACTTTATCCATCCATCCATCCATTCATCCATCCACCCATCCATCTATCCACCCACCCATCCACCCGTCCATCCATCCATCCATCCATCTATTCACCCACCCATCCATCTATTCACCCATCCATCCATCTATTCACCCATCCATCCATCCATTCATCCATCCATCCATCCATCCATCCATCCATCCAGCCAGCCATCTATCCATCCTATCATTCATCACTCTATCTATCCATCTGTCCATCCATCTATCCATCTACATATCCATCACTCTATCCATACATGTACAGTTAGACTTCTACAACGGTCACCTACCAATCAGCTGATCTATTATTGAATATATTGATGTGATTAGTGCATTAATAATAATAATAATATCATTATTATTATTATACTATTGTACATTAAAAGTACCATAAACCAATTTTATTTCTCCACCATACAGTGAAGCATGATGCACACAATTTTATTGAAATCAATCTGCTATATACAGTAGCATGCTAGCACTTGACACAGTTTCAATGGCTAGTAGCACCCCAGTGCCCGTGGCTAGTAGCACCCCAGTGCCCGTGGCTAGTAGCACCCCAGTGCCCGTGGCTAGTAGCACCCCAGTGCCCGTGGCTAGTAGCACCCCAGTGCCCGTGGCTAGTAGCACCCCAGTGCCCGTGGCTAGTAGCACACCAGTGCCCGTGGCTAGTAGCACCCCAGTGCCCGTGGCTAGTAGCACACCAGTGCCCGTGGCTAGTAGCACACCAGTGCCTGTGGCTAGTAGCACACCAGGGCCCGTGGCTAGTAGCACACCAGGGCCCGTGGCTAGTAGCACTCCAGTGCTCATGGCTTGTAGCACTACGATACTCACAGTACAGGAAAATTACTAGATCCGGACAAGTTAATTTGGCATTGAGGAGACATTACACAGTCTCATTAAGTCATTATCATAATAATTTTATTTCATCGATTGATACAGTTTGGAGTGATCCATGTTCGGTTTGCAGTTCACTGTCACCCCACGCAATGCTTGTTGTCCTGCTGCAGACACGTGGTTTGTTGTTAACAGACTGTGGGAAAATGGATACTAATAGATTTCATGGCAATTGCCAAGAGCAGTGATCCAGATTCGAATTTCTCTCTCTTGCCAGTTCTAGAATGTTCCCAGTCATTATCTTGGTATTTACGACCATATCACTTTACTGGGCTTAATGATGATGATTTAATTCATTTTGGAATTATAAATGATTGAGTTAATTTACTTAAATATGCTTGTATGCATACTGTACATTGTAATCTTATGCTGCTATGTAACTGGATTTGCCATTATCTCCAACAGAGGCGCAATGCAGCTTGTAAAATTGAAATGGACTCCTTGTATCACACACACAGATACGTTTATGCATGACCGAAGAGGTACGGCTCGAATTAATGGTGTGTGCACGATAATACTTGAAGATCACCACCTCTTGCATATTATCTATGGGTGCGGATAAGAACTGACCACCCTTCCTCATTCTATGCAACTCAACACTGTATAATTCGCGTGCGTTCTGAAAAGGATGGTACTTGCTATATACAAACGGCTGTCCCGCCGTCCCGCGCAAATGTATGTACTTTTCCACCTATTCTCCCACTGTCGACCTTCTAAATAGCGCGAGTATATTATAGCTACATCCCAGTAAACAACGGGATAGAGGGAGTTTGTTTGCAAACAGCGGGAATAATACAGGCGCGTCCTTTGGTGGGTGATATTAAAACCGCAAATGAAACGCGTAGTGGCCCACATGCACCTATATACAGCACCCAGTGGTCACGGTTGAACGCCATTAGCTGGTATATCAACGGCTGTACCACGGCTAACCGAGAATTGGAAAATTTTTCACAGTATCTAAGTGCTTACTCGGCCGGTGAGTCGTTCAGGCTTCAAAATTAGGTAAGCGCTTGCTCGTTTCAGTAATTTGATCCCGCGTGCATCCAACGCAGACCGAACCTGTATTCTCCATAACACACAGTCACTCTGGAGACCAACGAGGCGATGGCGAAAGGGTCGGCGGGACAATGCGGAGTGAACCAGCTAGGTGGGAACTTTGTGAACGGCAGACCTCTTCCAGAAGTCATCCGAAGAAAGATAGTCGACTTAGCCCACGCGGGTGTGCGTCCATGCGACATTTCTCGCCAGCTTCGCGTCTCTCACGGATGTGTGAGCAAGATACTAGGGAGGTGAGTGTCGCAGCCTGCTTCAACATGCACCGTTGTAACCCGTTACCCTTGCGTTAATGCTGTCCACACACTCCAACTGACAAAGTGTATATAATATTATGATAAAGATGGTCAGCTGAATCAACGCCGTGTACTGTTTGTATAGCTACGGTCCACGTAGCTGTGAATATTGTTCGGTCGTTTTGATATCCACACGCGTAACGACTAGACTAAACCCCTCACCTCTAGGCCTACCCGGTCAAACTGAGCTTGAATGCGCTAGCGACGCGTGTGATAGTGCAGGCTAAGGCTGCATGTTGTCTTGCGCTCTGAGTATTGGAAACCTAACTGAGCTCTCCGACGCACAAGTAGTTATGATATTGCTTGAAACTTGTCAGATTAATAACTATTTCTGGTTAGTACACACTCCTGGTTAGTACACACTCCTGGTTAGTACACACTCCTGGTTAGTACACACTCCTGGTTAGTGCACACTCCTGGTTAGTACACACTCCTGGTTAGTACATACTCCTGGTTGGTACACACTCCTGGTTAGTACACACTCCTGGTTAGTACACACTCCTGGTTAGTACACACTCCTGGTTAGTACACACTCCTGGTTAGTACACACTCCTGGTTAGCACACACTCCTGGTTGGTACACACTCCTGGTTAGCACACACTCCCGGTTAGTGCACACTTGTGGTTAGTGCACACTCCTAGTTGGTACACACCCCTGGTTAGTACACACTCCTGGTTAGTACACACTCCTGGTTAGCACACACTCCTGGTTGGTACACACTCCTGGTTAGTGCATACTCCTGGTTAGTACTCACTCCTGGTTGGTATACACTCCTGGTTAGTACACACCCCTGGTTAGTACACACTCCAGGTTAGTGCACACTCGTGGTTAGTGCACACTCCTAGTTGGTACACACCCCTGGTTAGTACACACTCCTGGTTAGTATGCACTCCTGGTTAGTACACACTCCTAGTTAGTGCACACTCCTGGTTAGTACACACTCCTGGTTAGTACACACTCCTGGTTAGCACACACTCCTGGTTGGTACACACTCCTGGTTAGCACACACTCCCGGTTAGTGCACACTTGTGGTTAGTGCACACTCCTAGTTGGTACACACCCCTGGTTAGTACACACTCCTGGTTAGTACACACTCCTGGTTAGCACACACTCCTGGTTGGTACACACTCCTGGTTAGTGCATACTCCTGGTTAGTACTCACTCCTGGTTGGTATACACTCCTGGTTAGTACACACCCCTGGTTAGTACACACTCCAGGTTAGTGCACACTCGTGGTTAGTGCACACTCCTAGTTGGTACACACCCCTGGTTAGTACACACTCCTGGTTAGTATGCACTCCTGGTTAGTACACACTCCTAGTTAGTGCACACTCCTGGTTAGTACACATTCCTGGCCAGTACACACTCCTGGTTGGTACACACTCTTGGTTAGTGAACACTCCTGGTTGGTACACACTCCTGGTTGGTACAAACTCCTGGTTAGTACACACTTCTGGTTAATACACACTCCTATTTAGTGCACACTCCTGATTGGTACACATTCCTGGTTGGTACACACTCCTGGTTAGTACACACTCCTGGTTAGCACACACTCCTGGTTGGTACACACTCCTGGCTAGTACACACTCCTGGTTAGTACACACTCCTGATTGGTACACACTCCTGGTTGGTACACACAGTATGTACTAACCAGGAGTGTGTACCACCCAGGTGATTAGTACTACATAATGACCTTGAATGGGTGCAATACAAACAAAGTTCGTTAGCATCCTTATCTGTGATCTACCATATATGGAACATATGTAGCTGGAAGTTGCACATAATGCACTGCTCGAGCCGGCCAAAAGAATCCATAATGTGAAGGTTCCCTTAATTCAGTCCTCAAGCTCTATATAATTGTTATTTGTACAGTAGAACCTCACAATGGAGACCACCTATGGGACCAGTTGAAGTACAGTAGAACCTCACAATTGAGACCACCTATGGAACCAGTTGAAATACAGTATAACCTCACAATTGAGACCACCTATGGGACCAGTAGAAGTACAGTAGAACCTCACAATTGAGACCACCTATGGGACCAGTAGAAGTACAGTAGAACCTCACAATTGAGACCTCCTATGGGACCAGTAGAAGTACAGTATAACCTCACAGTGAGGCCCACTTATGGACCAGTTGAAGTAGTCTCAATTGAAAGGTTGTCCATCCTACCTCTGATGTTTGGATTACGTATATAGTAATACGTATGTACGTATGTACGTATGCAATACAGTACAGGAATTCCCAGGATTGAGGAAATCAATAGTGGTCCTATTACTGAGTTGATCTTCAGGTGGTACAGTAGAGCCGCACCCGAACACCACCTCGGTAATGTTCTCCCGGAGTATGTGTTTCACAGTATCTCTCCGCGGTCTTCTCAGTTGGTTTGGGGAGCGCTGCTATAGTAAAGTGATGTTATATGTATGTACAGGGGATCACATCACCAGCTATCGCTCCTAGTCATCTGTCTCTGTAGTTATCCGGACTGTCACCCATATACGTACTTGTGTGCATTTCAATTTTATACAATATAAATTTATCTCCTAATCTAGCTGTTAGGGTGAGGTCCCACAGGTGACCACATAAGACAGGTCCCACTGTACATGAGGTCCCATAGGTGACCACATTAGATAGGTTCCGCTGTACATGAGGTCCCACAGGTGACCACATTAGACAGGTCCCACTGTACATGAGGTCCCATAGGTGACCACATTAGACAGGTTCCGCTGTACACGAGGTCCCACAGATGACCACATTAGACAGGTTCCACTGTACACGAGGTCCCAGAGGTGACCTCATTAGACAGGTTCCGCTGTACACGAGGTCCCACAGATGACCACATTAGACAGGTCCCACTGTACATGAGGTGCCATAGGTGACCACATTAGACACTCTATTAAGCTGTTTCACATGGAGATACAGTGGACCCTCATTAATCCAACACATTTTGGGCCAACAAATACTCATATATATAGCGGACCCTTGATTATCCGACAATTGAACAAATGCGAAATTTGTGATATTATAGATGTTGGCGTAGTGTGAATGCACATACGTAAGTAGCATGTAAATGTATGTATATATGTGTACGGTGAATTCTCATTAATCCACCACTGCTTCACCCACCAAATCTGCCACAATTTCCCGGTATGAGTATAACATACAATCAGTGACGTATCTATATATCCAGTTGATCTGCCAAACTCAATAATAGTCCTCTGTATTTTTCAAAAATGAATTCTGGTGGATTAGCGAGAATTCACTGTACGTAAGTATATATGTGTGTACCTTAACTGGTGGATTGGTTGATCGGATTTGAATTGTGAAGCTCATGTACGTACCTATACGGGTAGCCATAGCCAATGGTCACTATTGTAGACGTATTGACACGGCGGTGAACATGAACCAACCTTCCCTGTTGCAGAACAGACAGTGGGATTTATATTCCTTCGTGCATGACTACATTTATCCATGCACACTTGGACATGCTGATACACATGTTGATACATGCATGCATAATTCATGCACACTCATGTAGTCACACACGTGTATGTGCACACTCATGTAGTCACACATGTGTATGTGCATACTCATGTAGTCACACATGTGTATGTGCACACTCATGTAGTCACACATGTGTATGTGCATACTCATGTAGTCACACATGTGTATGTGCACACTCGAACATGCAGATACGTGAATCACCCGCACGCATGATCTCACACCCACATGCCTACATGCATACATGCATGCATGGATAATTCCCACAGACTCACGTACGTGAACTTGCAAACAAGTTTTTATACTAAAAACACATTTCAAATGCACGAATCTCGTGAATATATACAAACACCCACGCCCAAGTACACATACTGTACTGTGTAACTTGATAGTCCGACACTGAATGGACAGCCAATAGCATGTCAGATTATAAAGGTTGTCAGATTATGGAGGTTCTATAGTAGTTTGGTCTGTAATGATAACTGTGTCTCATAATGTGGTTTGGTGATGTAGTACGTACATGTAAGCATATCGGGCTATAGAGTTGTAGTTACGGAAGCACCAGTACCAGTAGGTGGTGGACCTTATAAAACCCACACCATTTGGGCAACATCAAAGCTTACAGAGGTGATCTGAATATGGAGGTTCTATAGTGGTATGATCTGTAATGGTGGGTGTGTCGCAGATCGAGTGTGGTGGTGTTATGGAGTGTTGGGTTGTGAAAGCTTGTTTGCATGTTTACCGGGATACTAGGCATGGCCCAGTGGCTTTAAACGGGAAAGATAATTTGTTGTTTTATTGCATTTGGTCGTCCTCCCGTTCAGCATTCAGTTCTGTAATGATATTCATAGCAACATTGGTGTGGGAGATGGGATGAGATATCTGCTCAACTCAAAACAAGTTATCTCTTATCAGATGTGTGGGCGGTACCTACGACCAAAACAACATTCTTCACTGGTGCATGCATAGCTCGGGTGTTGAGTCTCCAGTCTCTTCCTGGGGAGCAGGGCACTCCTGTGTTTCTTCAGGGTGGGGATGGGGGTGGGGGGAGGAGAGGGGGATTTTCTCCGACATGTTATGGTTCAAGGGGAGTGCTATGTGTATAACATTACTGTGGGTGATCTTCAAGGTTTGACGTATACGTACATGTGCATGTACTCGCATGTACGTATGTGTTGTAACTTGCTTTGTAATACCCTGTTTAGTACTCGTTACTGGTTGGTACACACTCCTGGTTAGTACACACTCCTGGCTAACACACACTCCTGGTTAGTACACACTCCTGGTTGGTACACATTCCTGGTTAGTACACACTCCTGGTTAGTACACACTCCTGGTTAGTACACACTCCTGGTTAGTACACACTCCAGATTAGTACACACTCCTGGTTAGCACACACTCCTGGTTAGCACACACTCCTGGTTAGTACACACTCCTGGTTAGTACACACTCCTGGTTAGTACACACTCCTGGTTAGTACACACTCCTGGTTAGTACACACTCCTGGTTAGTACACACTCCTGGTTGGTACACACTCCTGGTTGGTACACACTCCTGGTTGGTACACACTCCTGGTTGGTACACACTCCTGGTTAGTACACACTCCTGGTTAGTACACACTCCTGGTTAGCACACACTCCTGGTTAGTGCACACTCCTGGTTAGTACACACTCCTGGTTAGTACAATTTCCTAGTGAATACACTTCACTCAGTTCCTAGCTCATGTACACCATGTCAACCAGTACTGATAGTAAGTATCTCAGATAAGATTTACAGATTTGGTGTGCCCTTGAAGGTACTCGCTGCGAGCATATTGGGCGGTATTTCAGTCCAAACACAGGTTCGACTACTGTACGTTATTCCCCGGATTGACAATTTGACATTCCTAAGTTAATTTTACTGTTAGCACCAAATCAAAGTGAAAATGCACTCATTTTATGAGATTGGTAAACAGCCAAAAGGCATTATATCTTTTTGTTGGGATTTGAGTATTTTTGTGAAAGGTGGAGGTTTGCCGGGTGACGGGCAGAAGGGTGACTCTGGTGATCTGGAAGAAGGTGACCATGGTAACCAAGAGTAAGGCCGCCATGGTAACCAAGAGTAAGGCCGCCATGGTAACCAAGAGTAAGGTGGACACGGTAGCCAAAAGGCATCATGGAAACCACAGTAAGACGACCTTAGTAACCGAGAGGTGGCCCTGGTAACCGAAAGTAAGACGGCCTTAGTAACCAAAAAAATGACCCTGGTAACCAAGAGTAAGACGGCCTTAGTAACAAAAAATGTCCCTAGTAACCAAGATTTATCACTTTAAATGCTAAAGGCTTCACCCTTGCTGACAGACTGTTCTGGAATAGGCTGTTAGCTCTCCTTATGCAACTCTCGTGTCTGCTGGAAACCAACGGCTGTCCAACATGGCTGTTTCCTGCTTGTGGCGAGGTGCATATTAGGAAAGAAACTGAACTGTGATACCCCCGTCACCATGACGACAACATCACCTACTATATGTGGTCTGGTGATGTGCAGACAAAGCACTTTCGAAGGACGCCTGTGTTGTGAGGTCACCTCAACAGTAGGACCACATCAACAGTAGGACCCCCTCAGTAATAGGACCACCTCAGTAATAGGACCACCTCAGTAATAGGACCACCTCAGTAATAGGACCACCTCAGTAATAGGACCACCTCAGTAATAGGACCACCTCAGTAATAGGACCACCTCAGTAATAGGACCACCTCAGTAATAGGACCACCTCAGTAATAGGACCACCTCAGTAATAGGACCACCTCAGTAATAGGACCACCTCGGTAATAGGACAACCTCAGTAATAGGACCACCTCAGTAATAGGACCACCTCGGTAATAGAATAACCTCAGTAATAGGACCACTTCAGTAATAGGACCACCTTAGTAATAGGACCACCTCGGTAATAGGACCACCTCAGTAATAGGACCACCTCGGTAATAGAATAACCTCAGTAATAGGACCACTTCAGTAATAGGACCACCTTAGTAATAGGACCACCTCGGTAATAGGACCACCTCAGTAATAGGACCACTTCAGTAATAGGACCACCTCAGTGATAGGACCACCTCAGTGATAGGACCACCTCAGTAATAGGACCACCTCAGTAATAGCACCACCTCAGTGATAGGACCACCTCAGTAATAGGACCACCTCAGTAATAGGACCACCTCATTAATAGGACCACCTCAGTAATAGGACCACCTCAGTAATAGCACCACCTCAGTGATAGGACCACCTCAGTTATAGGACCACCTCAGTAATAGGACCACCTCAGTAATAGGACCACCTCAGTAATAGGACCACCTCAGTAATGGGACCACCTCAGTAATAGGACCACTAGTCCCCAGTCCCAGGAATTCCAGTAGTGTATCACTCAGTGCCATTCAAGCGACAGAATTTTTGTAACTAAGCAGGACCTGTAGTGAGGTTGAAACATCGCACAAATTTACTCCCAGTTTCCACGTGTGTATGTGCTGTACCCAAAAATTCCCACATTTCATACTGAGATGGCACTATGTTTTCACAAAATGCGATTTTCAGGAGGGTCCCAGTGTTCGTAGGTCCCCACCTCAGCCTTGCCCGATGTCTACTGTGCCTTGTATCTTCATGGTCGGGTCTCCTTTGTGGAAAGAAATTGCTCAACTGTATCTCTTTCAGGTGTGGTACTAGTACTACAGCATCTGTGTTCGTATGCACATGTACAGTGGAACCTCTCTATTAAGGACGCTTTGGGACCTTGATTTTAGTCCTTATTACAGATGTGTCCTCAATTGAGGGGTCACTCAATACACTACAGTACTACACTGGGACACAGAATGGTGTCCTTATTACAGAGGTTTCTGCAATTCGGAGGTTTGCAATAGAGAGGTCCCACTGTATTTATCAACATGTAACTTCCAAATGAAGTGAACCTATTCAGTACATTGTCACCACTACGTTGAGTGTGGACACTTTAGGATCCTCTGTGGTGTCCTTATTACAGAGGTTTCCTCAATTAAGAGATCACCTAATACACTACAGTACTACACTGGGACACAGAATGGTGTCCTTATTACAGAGGTATCCTCAATTCAGAGGTCACTTAATACACTACAGTACTACACTGGGACACAGAATGGTGTCCTTATCAAAATTTCCGCTTGCTTAATTGATACAGTAGTAATGAACCCAGCAGACATCAAACTGTGAGTATGCACATACGTACGTAAGTGATTAAGAAGACATGATTTTGTGCAGTGTGCCATTAGCCTTGTGTACGTGTCTGGTGTTGAGGTGTCTGTCTCCATATTCAAACACATACATGTACATGGGTGTTTGGGAACACTGTATGTACATACATTATGCAGAATGTATCGATTGTTCCAGTTCAAGAACATGTACAGTGAAACCTCTCTAATCCGACACTCAATGGGACCTGAGAATAATGTTGGATTAAGAGGTTGTTGGATTATGAAGTGCTTCTTACCATACTTATGTATGGTGACTATACCTCATATAATGGTAGGATTAGAGAGAATGTTGGATTATAGAGGTGTCGGATTAGCGAGGTTTCACTTTATTATGTTCTACTGCTGGTCCTCGTATTGAGCTGTGTTGTTTATCACAAGTGAAACAACATCGCTGTCGTATGTCCGTTGCCGTGTTCATGTGCATTGAAATTATGACTTAATCCATAACACTTGCGTTTCAACTAATTTAAAAGTGGATATTTCCGTGAATAAAATTACTTACATAAGACCATCTGTTCGAAAACGAAATAAAGTAATCATTATTACCCTCACTGGTAGAATTACACACATGATTAATTCAAAAATTACAAATTCATGTATGCATAAGTTGACACATGTGCTTGATAATTGCTTTTATAGATATTTCTCTGGTAATGTGTGTTACCGCAGGTACTATGAGACGGGTTCCATCAAACCTGGAGTGATAGGAGGGAGCAAACCCAAGGTAGCCACACCCAAGGTGGTCTCCAAAATCGAGGAATACAAACAGGAGAACCCCAGCATCTTCGCCTGGGAGATCCGCGATCGGTTGTTACAGGAGTCAGTGTGTGACAAGAACTCAGTCCCGTCTGTGAGTAGCATAAATCGCATCGTGCGAACCAGAGCTCAACAGAGACAGAAGGAGAAGAGTAGTGCTCATAGGATGACGGCTCTCGACAGTCAGGGCATTCCTTTCCAATCCCCTGCAGAGTTCTTCTCTCCACCTCACTCAATTTCAAATCCTATATTCGCAAAGCCAGGTTTCATAACGACAATGGGTCCGCCCTTTCAAGAATACATCCCCCCACCCCCCATCTCTCAGTATGGCGGGAAAATAGAGAGCAGTAACATGCAGTATCCCGCCGCATATTCCATATTTCAAAATTCCACGGGAAATTCCATCTCCGGATACACGCGGATGGTCCCACCCGCTGCCACGGGATACCAGACGTTGTCTCCGCCCGGTATCCAGTACACGCATGTTGACATGCAGAAAGGCTTTGACCAGAGGAATGTGGATGCTCGATCAAGTAGCAGAAGTCCATGTGGTCCTGTGTCTAATCCAGGAAGTGTCCCTGTCAGACCAGAGTCCAACGTGGATAATTCAGAGACTGAAGGTGTGTGTGTGTGTGTGTGTGTGTGTGTGTGTGTGTGCGCGCGCGTGTGTGTGTGTGTGTGTGTGTGTGCGTGTGTGCGTGTGTGTGTGTGTGCACACGCACGCGTGTGTGTTTGGGTGTGTGTGTATGTGCGCATGTGTATCAACACGACTTCACAACTTCTATTGAAGAGGAACTGCCGCATATCAACCCACATGAGAACACAGACCCTGTTGATGCCAGTAGCACACGTGTTTGCTAATATGAGGTCACTGTACATAATGTTCATTTAACCCCTACAACGATTCCTCAAGTCCGAAGTAACACATTTTCTACAAATCACTTGTTCGTTGGTATCTGTACAACTGTGTCACTAGATTGGGCCAATTTGTGACGAACAAGGTCAATTTGTACGTGGTCCCAATCGCTCCTACTGAGTGGGCGGTGTATCACTCGTACCGAGCTGTGTGGCGGTGTGATTTCAAGAGCGGAATTTACCTAGATTATGTGTCAGCACCTCGGTTCCTTATGATTTCATCAGTTTAAACTATCCACTCTGGAGTGTCCATTAAACAGTCTAACTATGTACGTATATTCCATTTTTCAACTGTAATGTATATGTATATGTATAGGTAGGTGCATGAGACGTGATGGTGTGATGTACACATATGTATGTCTTCTGTGTGTGTGTGTGTGTGTGTGTGTGTGTGTGTGTGTGTGTGTGTGTGTGTGTGTGTGTGTGTGTGTGTGTTAGGTGTATGTGTGTGTGTGCGTGTAAGTACATGTGTGCATGCATATTATATATTGATAAATATGATGAATTCCGTGTGAATAAATATATCAACCTTTAAACAATAATATTTGTTTATAAATTATTTATGTGGAGGAATATCCCATAATTCAGCACACCCGATCCTAATCAAAGCTTCCTCTTCCATAAACACGGAATTCTCCCAATAATACATGGTGTTTGTTCACCGTTGCCACGTGAATTTGTCAGAAATCCACTCAGGTACCAGGTATCCAAGAGTCTCTCGTCACTAGGACCCTCTCTGGGTGTACCTGTTGGATTGTGATGTTTCGATACCTCCCTGCCTGTTCTGTGGAGATTTTCCTACAGTCACTGCTGAGCCCACAACCATGAAGTAATTACTTGTCACCACAGTGATACGCTCCAGGAAATCTCAGTGGCATCTCCCCCTTCTACCTTCTGTGGGAATAGGCACATGTACGTGTGTCTGTCTGTCTGTGTGTGTGTGTGTGTGTGTGTGTGTGTGTGTGTGTGTGTGTGTGTGTGTACGTGTGTGTGTGTGTACGTGTGTGTGTGTGTGTGTGTGTGTACGTGTGTGTGTGTGTGTATGTGTGTGTGTGTGTACGTGTGTGTGTATGTGTGTGTGTGTGTACGTGTGTGTGTGTGTGTGTGTGTGTGTGTGTGTGTGTGTGTGTGTGTGTGTGTGTGTGTGTGTGCGTACATGCCTGCATATGTGTGTGTGTGTGTGTGTGTGTAGTATGTATTTATTTGTATACGTGTGTACGTACATGTGTACATCTGTACGAAGCATAAAATTCGAATTTCCTTGACGATTTCACTACAAACATATGTATGTGTATCGTATATTGCACAATACAATGTGCATGCTCTATATGGATATGTATGTATGGATATACATACAGTAATACTATCTACAGTAAATATTCGTTAATCCGCCACAATTCGTTTTCAAAGAATTTGGTGGATTAATGAATTTGGCGGATAAACTGGATGTTCATTGGTACTTGTACATTATATTGGTACTGGGAAATTGTGGTGGATTGAAGGGTTTTAGCGGGTAAAGTAGTGGTGGATTAACGATAATTTACAGTACCAGATGTCTAATTTGCTTATTCACGGCCACGCCATGGCCAGATTTCCAATTCCAATTTCCGGAGTTTCCCAAAACTCACAAAATGGATATGGCATCGAAAACCCAACCCCTATTACCCTATCACCGACTGCCTCAATGAAACCTATGCAGATGCGACTTTTGTATTGGAAAATGTCCAACACAAACTGTTTCTTGTAGTGCATGTAGTGTCTACAGTGCATGTAGTGTCTACAGTGCATGTAGTGTCCACAGTGCATGTAGTGTCTACAGTGCATGTAGTGTTCACAGTGCATGTAGTGTCCACAGTGCATGTAGTGTCCACAGAGCCTGTGGTGTTGGATGGTTGTGTGCTGGTTGACATCCTGTGACCTCTGTTGTTACATTCCTCCGTCTAATGAACCGTGAAATAAGTCAGAGGATGCTATGTGTACCCTCCTGTGGGGGGTGTGCACAGGTACACCTACCTACCCCCTGTGGGGGGTGTGCACAGGTACACCTACCTACCCCCTGTGGAGGGTGTGCACAGGTACACCTACCTACCCCCTGTGGAGGGTGTGCACACATACACCTACCTACCCCCCTGTGGAGGGTGTGCACATGTACACCTACCTACCCCCTGTGGAGGGTGTGCACACATACACCTACCTACCCCCTGTGGAGGGTGTGCACAGGTACACCTATCTACCCTACCTACCCCCTGTGGGGCGTGTGCACATGTACACCTACCTATCCCCTGTGGAGGGTGTGCACATGTACACCTATCTACCCCCTGTGGAGGGTGTGCACACGTACACCTACCTACCCTACCTATCCCCTGTAGAGCGTGTGCACATGTACCCCTACCTACCCTACCTACCCCCTGTGGGGCGTGTGTACATGTACCCCTACCTACCCCCCTCCTGTAGGGTGTGCACACGTATCCTTGTTTCATTGGAGGTCTTCTCTGTTTATTACCGATGTGCTGTGTGTGTGGATGGATTGAGGGAAGGTGAATGCAATAAGAGTGAACGTGAACCGCGTGAATGGATAGTAGTGATGTAGATACAGTGAACGTGTATGTTTGTGTTTATTTACTTGTCTTCACAAACGAAATTTCTGGAAGACACGTAAACAACCATCTAGACGAATATGATAGGGGTGTCTTTTCATCACATCACACTTGATGAGTTACTACGGTAACTAATGGTCAAGCTGATGGTAGTATGGATGACAATCCGTCCTACTGGTTTCCATGGTAACCACCGGAAGTCTGGGGATTCCCCCAAACCTGAAAACCGCATAACGCATCATTTGAAGAAAGAGCGGATCTGAGATGGTCCGTGATGTTTACTTGGTGTGGCATGTGGTAAATAGCCTGGTACCCTCTCCATTTGTTCCTATGCATTGGCCCGTGAATAAGTACTGATAGTTGGCAGTCAGGTTTGATCTTATGGTTGGGTCATAATTGACAGGTAAACCACTAATGATATTCATGATATTGTAATGATATTCATGTTTTGGTGATTGCCCACACTGTATGGAGCTTGATTTAATTATTACCAGCTCAAATTTGTTGTGATGTTGTTGTGATTCAATTATGATTGAATAATCCATCAGTGTGTCTGTGCATGCATCCCATACATGCACACTAGTAGAGGTCCTACTGTACACACACTAGTAGAGGTCCTACTGTACACACACTAGTAGAGGTCCTACTGTACACACACTAGTAGAGGTCCTACTGTACACACACCAGTAGGGGTCCCACTGTACACACACCA